>VDFB02271358.1:841343879-841446953 GCA_007258455.2 Sequoia sempervirens
GAAGACTCAAATTAATTTCACCTTGAAGATCCACAACACGCTATCACCAATATGTCATCCAAGAACAAGAAAAATTGAACATGCACACAAAGATCTAACCATGAACTCTTTGAATAATGTGGACACACCACAAAGATAAAGAATCATCTAGAGACACCGTAGAACACCAAGAAACAACAAAGAAGCATCCACAACAACTCAAATAATAATAATTACACAAACTTCATTTAGAAACACTGTCAGACCACATGTACTCAAAACTTCATGTAGACCTCTAAAACTTCTGGTAGATGATCTAGAAACATTCAAATTTAAACTCTTTAATCCACATTAGCTAATCTTCAATGCACAAAAAAAAACACCTTCTTGACCTTCACAGTTCCACTGGGAACACATAACACTTTCTTTTACAATTTTCTCAATATCCTTGACATATACAACAATTGATACACCAAATGCTAATAGTGTTGAAATCAATGACAACCACATATCAGCAACCATATCTACAACATCTAACAATCTCTTCCTTTGGAATTGATGGCAACACATGATGTGAAAAAGAATATCATCAACCCAACACAGTGAATTCTTTTGTACTTCTCCACAAGACTTCTCTCAGAAATATTTTTCACACTACACTTCTCCCCCTTTGGCATCAATGGAAAAGGTAACCATGACCTTTCCAAAACACACACTCTGAACCACATATCTACACATCTGACTACTCCCCCTGAGTAGCAGCCATGAAAACATCAATCCATATCCGAATATAGCAATGAAGCTCTAAGATTGATGTAAATAAATGCATCTTCAATTTTTCTCAGGAGGGGTGATTACCCCTAGCATTCTTTTGAGATACTCAAAAGTATCCTTCAACAATGGTTTAATAAATATATCTGCAATCTATTCTTTGGTAGGCACATACTCCAATCTGACTTCTTTCTCATTCACTTTCTCTCTCAAGAAGTGAAACTTTATTGATATATTTTTTGTCTTAGAATGCAGTACTAGATTGTTTGAGATATTTATTGCACTTGAATTGTAACAGGATATGGCAATAGATTCATTATATACCACCCTAATGTCTTTCAACTTTTGTTTCATCCATATCACTTGAGTACAGTTATTTGCAGCAACAATGTATTCTGCTTCAGCAATAGATAGAGAAATTGAATTATGCTTTTTGCTTAACTAGGACACCAACTTCTTCCCTAGGAAGAAAGCACCACCACTAGTAATTTTCCTATCATCTACATCACCAGCCCAATCTACATCAGTGTATGCACACAAAGTAAGATCGTCATCCTTTAGATACCAAAGTCCAAATTCGGTTGTTCCTTTCAGATATTTGAAAATTCTCTTCACAATAGTCACATGTGATTCCTTTGGAATGACTTGATATCTAGCTACCATACATACAACATTCATAATGTCTAGTCTAGTTTGAGTTAGATAGAGCAATCCACCAATCATTGACCTGTACCAAGTTTGATTTGCTTTGGGAGAATTATCATCTTTTTTCAACTTACATCCTGTCACCATGGGAGTACCAACAGGTTTGGAGTCATCCATTCCAAACTTATTTAGTAGCTCTTTCACATATTTGGACTAAGATATAAAAATTCCTTGGTCCAATTGTGTAATTTGTAATCCTAGAAAGAAATTCATCTCACCAATCATGCTCATTTCAAATTCACTCTTCATTTCATCACCAAACTTCATACATAGATTATCATCTCCTCCAAAACTGGTATCATTAACAAAAACTTCTATAATCAGCTCCTTTTCATGATCTAATTTGAAATATAAGTTGCTATTAGAACTACCTTTTGTGAATCCAAGATTTAGTAGATATTTGTCCAATCTAGCGTACCATGCTCTAGGGGCTTGCTTAATTCCATATAGTTCTTTCTTTAGTTTGCAAACCATATCTCCTTTATCTATCAATTGGAATCCATCTGGCTATTTGATGTACACTTCTTCTAGTTCTCCATTCAGAAATGTTGATTTCACATCCATCTGATAGACTTTATAGTCTTTGTATGCAACATAAGGAAGAAATAATCTCACAGCTTCAATTCTAGCTATAGGGGCAAAGGTTTCTTCAAAATCTATACCTTCCATTTGAGAATAGCCTTTACATACCAGTCTTGCTTTATTCTAGACCACTTCACCTTCTTCATTCAGCTTGTTTCTGAATACCCATTTGGTACCAATCACATTTTTGTCTTTAGGCCTAGGAACCAATAGCCATGTATCATTCTTTTCGATCTATGTCAACTCTTCCTTCATAGCTTCCAGCCAATGTTCATCTTGACATGATTCAGTTACACTCTTTGGTTCAATCTTGGATATCAGACAATATTCTTCTACAATTTTTATTCTAGTTTTTACTCCTTTGCTCTTATCTCCTATGATTTTATTTTCAGAATGATTCAATTTTCAATACCTTGGAGTTTTGGGACTTACTTGGTCTTCTAATTCTTCAGATCTTTCTTCTACACTTCCACTTGTTTGTGCCTCTGCACTTGTATAAGCTTCCTGATTAACTTGATTCACCGAAACGGATTGAGGTTGCTTCACCGAGACATATGGAATAATCTAAAGTAGTTTGGTGTCTAAGTGCTTCTTGCTTGACTTGTGTTATCTTCATATGAATCATAACTACAATGTCTGGATGATTTGATAGAGTCCTCATCAACTCTAAAATTTTCACTTTCAATCATCTTTCTCAGTCTTTTATTATAACACTGGTATGCCTTGCTCTTAGTAGAGTAACCTAGGAAAATCCCTTCATCGCTTCTAGCATCAAATTTTCCTATGTCATCATCTCTCTTGATATAACACCTACTTCCAAAGATCTTGAAATACTTAATAGTAGGCTTGTGACCAAACCATAATTCATAAGGGGTCTTACCATAATTTCCATTCACATTCACTCGGTTCAAGGTATACACAACAATACTTACCACTTCACTCGAGTACATTTGAGACACATTTCCTTCTGTCATCATGGTTATGGCAACATCCAGAATTCTTCTATTCTTTCTTTCTGCAACTCCATTTTATTGAGGGATTCGGGGAGCAGATAACTATCTTTTAATTCCATGCTCTTCAAAATAAAAGTTGAATTCCTTAGACATGAACTCACCACCTTTGTTAGATCTCAAGCACTTGATTTTTATCCCTTTTTCATTTTCTACCATAGCCTTGAAACTTTGGAACATTTCACATTCTTCACATTTTTCTCTTAAGAAAGAAACCCAAATCATTCTAGAATAATCATTAATAACTAGCATAAAATACCTTTCTCCATGAATACTTCTGACTTTGGAGGGACCACAAAGGTCAGTATGTAACAACTCCAAAAAATTACTTGAATGAAAATGTTTTCTCTCAAAGGAGACTCTAGTTTGTTTCCCCATCTAACATTCCTTGCAGATTATATTGGCAAGCTTCACTAATCTAGGCAGATCTCTTACTGCTTGAACATAACTTATCTTGATAATGTTGTCAAAATTTACATGACACAATCTCCTATGCCATAACCATCTTTCATCTACTTTAGCAATCAAAAAAATTCCACTAGTAGTATTCAAATGAAAAATGTTACTGTGTGTTTGTTTTCCTGTTGCAATTAGGTTTTCAGAACTTCCATGTATCTTTCATCTTCTATCTTTGAACTGTAAATCATATACCTTGTGAACCATCTATCCAACACTCAACAAGTTTTTCTTGAGCCGTTCAACATATAGGACATCATCAGTGTTATATTTACCACCAAGTAAAATAGATCCTCTGCCACGAATCACACTAGCATTATTATCTCCAAATCTTACAACTCTAGCATCATACTGTTCAAGACTCACAAATTTTCTTTTATCACTAGTCATATGATGTGAGCATCCACTATCAATTACCCACTCATATTTTTCTTCAACTTGAGCTGCAAGAGCTTTTTCATCTTTAGAAGATTCAATAGCCATAGGATTATTTTCAATGGTAGCAATGAAAGCCCATTCATCTTATTTTCCATTATCTTTATTAGATTCTTCATCAGTCATTGCTTCTTCAACAAAGTAGCATCTCTTTGGGAATCTAGACTTCTGAGGTTTAGATCTAGGAACTCTTTCAAGACATATAGATGCAAAATGACCTATTTTACTGCAAGAAAAACATTTAATAGGTAATACATATTCATACTTACCTTTTCCTCTCCTTTCTTGCTTTGCAATCATTGCTTCTAGTTCTTCTACTGCTCTTTCTTTATCTTTGAGTTTCTTCAATTCTTCTTCATACTTGGATACCTTCCTAGAACTCTCTCCCAAACTATATCTCAATTTATTACTTCCAGACATAGTAGCCTTAAATGCAGATTTAGTCTTTGGTGTGGATTCACCAAACTCACTTATCTCAAAAGTAGCAAGCTTCCCAATTAGCATATCTCTTGTCAACTTGTTTACATATTTGAACTCTTCAATAGCATGAACCTTCATTTTGTAGGAGGGAGGCAAGGATCTGAGTACTTTAGCCACAATTTCATCTTCATCGACAGAACCATCGACACATGTAATACCCATCACTATCTCATTTACTCTTTGCATAAAAGAAGTGATATTTTCATCTTCACCCATCTTTAGATTCTCATACTTTCCTTTTAAGATTTGTAGCTTAGCCATCTTCACCTGTGCATCTCCTTCATACACAATTTCTAGTTTTGTCCACATTTCATGAGCTGTATGTAGACCTACCACATTAGCCATCTTTGAATCTATTAAGGCACTCACCAATGCTTCAATAGCCCTAATATTGCTTTCAATGTATTTGATCTCATCAACAGTAGAGGGACCATTCTGAGGAATAACATATTGATTTTTAGTAATCTTCCAGATAGCATCACCAATACACATTAAGTGGCATTACATCCGAACATTCCACAGTGAATAGTTAGAGCCATCAAATCTAGGACTGTCCTTCTTGAATGTTGTTTCCATCTCGGATCACCTCAAGCTATTACACTTACTTCAGAGGAACCTGCTCTGAAACCAATTTTTGGAAAAAAAAAAAGGACACACAACTAAGAGGGGGGAGTGAATCAGTTGTAACAAAAACAAAAAATTTTGTTCTTAATCTTAACTTAATCTTAGATCTGATGAATAAAAAATTAACCGTAAACAATCAACACATCAAAGAGACAAATAAAACACATAATTTTTGTGTGGAAACCCTGTTGGGGAAAAACCATGGTGGATGTTAGTCCACAAGATTATACTCTGCTAGAAGTATAAGAGAAATAATAAAGGGAATGCACATGCATTCAGGCACATTGCCTAGAGCTCATTGCTCAATTAAAAAAGAGGACTCACTATCCAACAATAGGGTTTGGATTAAAACCATCCAAGATTTGTGAACTGAGAAAATAGCCTCTTCTCTAAACCTGATTACAATTCTAATTAAGCTCAACACTTCTTCCCACTTCACACAATCTTCTTCTCACTCTGCTCTGTAATCAAATGATATTCACACATATACACATAGGAGCATATGAAGCACCATATTCAACAATGAAATAATTTCCCTTATATATCTGCTGCATGGGATTTCAATTCAACTTAGTTGGCTAGGAAAATAAAACATATTTTTAATTATTTTCAATGTCGACCCATCTTAACAAATAAAATTTTAATGTGAATCCACCAAGGTCCTCCACAACATAGTGGAGACCCAAATTAACATCTCCAATGTGAGAAGACTCAAATTAATTTTACCTCAAAGATCCACAACATGCTATCACCAACATGTCAGCTAGGAACAAGGAAAACTGAACATGCACACAAATATTTTCAACCATGAACTCTTTGAATAATGTGGACACACCATAAAGAAAGAGAATGATCTAGAGATGCCATAGAACACCAAGAAACAATAGAGAAGCATCTGCAACAAATCAAATAATAAGAATTACACAAACTTCATTTAGAAACACTGACAGGGACCAACAAAACACTATAAGAACACAACATACTCAAAACTTCACGCGGACCTCTAAAACTTCTGGTACATGATCTAGAAATATTCATCATTAAACCCTTTAATCCACATAAGCTAATCTTCAATGTATAGAACACAACACCTTCTTGACCTCCATATTTCCACTGGGAACACAAAACACTTTCTTTTACAATTTTCTTAATATCCTTGACATATATAGAAATTGATACACCAAATGCTAATAGTTATGACATCAATGACAACCACATATCAGTAACCATATCCATAACATTTAGCAGAGTGGAACCCTCTTCTTATGCTAGGTTCCCAAGGGAGCCCTTTGAAAGCTTTATGATCTGCGTGACTGACCGCTTTAGACATGTTTTGTGGGTAGAAATGTCACCTCTTTTAGATGTGTCCTATCTACGGGTAGATGTATTGACACTTTAAAGACATGTTCTATCTATGGGTAGACATGTCGCCAATTTTAGATGCGTTTTATCTACGGTTTGACATATTGATGCTTTAGACATGTCCTATCTATGGGTAGACATGTCACCACTTTTAGATGTGTCCTATCTATGGGTAGATGTATTGATGCTTTAGACATGTTCTATCTATAGATAGATGTGTCATCGCTTCTTGGCTCTATAGAGTTTGCTTCTTGGGGTTTCCTTCATTTGAGAGTTTTTGAAGGACACCTTCCTTATAGGTCTACGGATTTGCAAGGAAACTTTTTGGCCTCTCCCATGTGAGAGATCTTGGGGGTTGCTTTCCTTACAAGTTTGCAGGGTTGTGAGGCACTTTTTGGTGATATGGGTTTCCTCCTTGAGTGGGGTTTTCTTTTATCACGTTCTTTTGTGGTGCGGGTTCTACTCCTGAGTGGGTTTTTCTTTCACCACGTGCTTTTTTCATCTCTCTTATCTCTTGCATATACCGGATTGAAGATATGCACCTTCTTCATCCCGAGTATATGCTCCTCCTCTCTTCATCTTTGAATTCTTCTATGTATTATTCAAGGACACCGCATAGTACCGAGACAACCTTTTACAACAAGTTCTCTTCACTCTGCTAACTCGAATCATTTAGATTTTCATGCTCTAACACTCCTATCTGTTGCAAGTTCTTATTGTATAATGTATTATTTATTTCCTCAATAGTTTAGGTATACATTTCTAACCTTAACCTTTCTTCATCTACTTTACTGAGCACTCATCAGTATCCATGCTCGCTAAAGTGGGGGCAAAATGTATAAGAGGTACATTTTGAATTTTCAATTCCTCTTTATCTGGTGTTCGAGGAATTTCAACTACATCCTTTTTATCTTTTGATTTTGTCTTTGACTGCAGATCCAAAGTAGAAGGCTTCAGCTCTCGAAAGGTAACACTTCTGTTGTATAGAACCTTCTCCGTATCAGAATTCCAAAGCTTGTATCCTTTTATGCCAACACTGTAACCAATAAAAATACATTTAACAGCCTTGTTTTCCAATTTAGATCTTTTTCATTGGACACGTATGCATATGCCTCACAGCAAAAGACACGAATGTGTCTCAGAGAGGGCTTCTTTCTAGACCATGCTTCCAAAAGTGTTTTCTCAATAAGAGAGGATTTAGGAGAAGGGTTTATTAAGTAACATGTTGTTGCAACTACCTTAGCCCAGAAATTATCCTCCAAGCTAGCACTGCTCAACATACTTCATGCTTTTTCCATCACTATCCTATTGAACCTTTCTACAACTCCATTTTTTGTGGAGTGTAGGGTGTAGTTTTATGTCTTTTAATCCCATGATATTTACAATAACTCTCAAACTCATCAGAACAAAACTCACCACCATTTTCAGTCCTTAAACATTTTATTTTTCTTCTAGTCTAATTTTCCACAAGGTTTTTAAATTCCTTAAAATGACTGAACACTTCTTTACTTTTCAAAAAATAAACAAATGCCCTTCTTGAATAATCATCAATGAATGATACATAATATCTTGATTTAGACAAACAAGGAACATTTATTGGACCAAAAAAATTAGAATGAATGTAATCAAGTAAGTCGGAAGATTTGTGAGGACTGAAGTAAAATGAAACATAGTGTTCTTTACCATATATATAATGTTCACAAAACTCAAATTTGAGGCTACAATCATCAAGCCCCTCAACTAGGTTTTTATTTTTCAAGGTTTTTAAACCTTTTTCTCCAATGTGGCCTAGCCTATGATGCTAGAGCATAGTCTTTTCTGCTGGAAGTTTAACTTCCATAGAGTTTGCACTATCGAGAACATTTTCCTCTTTTTCTCCATGAGTAGCTTTCTGTGAATTTATAGAGACACTATTGCATTGCACAAAATGTGCATCCAGCTTATACAAGGTACCAATATGAGCACCCCTAGCCAGCACTATTGATCCTCTAGTCATCTTGTATCCATTTCCAGAGAATGTGACTTGCACTCTACTATCATTCACCTTACTAACAAAAAGTAGACTTTGAGCCAGACCTAGTATATGCATTACATCATTGATTCCCTTTATTCTTCCATCAGGGAATTGAATTTTGACTGTTCCACAACCAACTATTTCTAGAGATGAATTGCTTGCCAAATACGCCCTTCCACCATCGTATTTTTCATACTTAGTGAACTAGTCTCTATGAGATGTCATGTGGAAAGATGCTCCATAATCAATCAGCCAGACATCATCTGATGCCTGTGTAGCCAAGGCTGAAATGAAAGCATCTGCATCACTCTAAGAAGAATCATTGTCAGAAGAATACTTCTTCTTCTTCTTCTTTTTCTCCTCTTTACAATCCTTTCAGACATGACTAGGTTGCCCACAATTCCAACACTTCACCTTGGACTTCTTACTAGGATACTTTGATCTCACTTCTAATTTTGATTTGGACTTCTTGTCCTTCTTCTTTCCTTTTTCTTTCAATCTGCCTCTAACAACAAGAGCCTCCTTCACCATCTCAAAAGATTTTCTTCTCATCTCTTTTGATAACAAAGAAGCAACAAAATATTCCATCTTAAAAGTGGATGTAGTACTCCCTATAACCATTACCAAGTGATCCCAAGAATCTGGAAAAGAACATAGCAGCAACATACAACAATCTTCTTCATCAATCTTCACACCCATAGATGCCAACTGAGCAATCAGCATGTTGAAAGCATTCAAATGATCAACAACAGACCCTCCTTCCTACATTTTCAAAGAGTACAGATTCTTTCTCAAGAACAACTTATTCACCAAGGACTTGTCCTGATAAATAGCTCCCAGTCTCTTCCACAAATAAGATGCAATCTTTTCTTCATGAACATTTAGAAGAACATAGTCTGCTAAATAGAGCCTTATCAACCCATTTGATTTTCGATCTGCAAGGTCCCAATCCACTTGCTTCATGCATGCAGGCTTCATTCTAGATATAGCAAGCCAAAGATCATGATCAACCAATAGATCTTCCATTTTAAGTTTCCACAACTCAAAATTACTGCCATTGAATTTCTCAATTTCAATCTTTCTTGACGTGCTTGCCATCTTAATATGTAATTTGAATTACTAGACTTCTACAAGACTCCCAGTAAACATAGTTGACACAAAAAACCCAACATACCCACAATGATAACACAACTGGCCAAGCTTTGATACCACTTGTAAGGAAAGCTTTGGTGTGGAACAAAATTTCCTAACATCAAAACCTCAAGGAAGAATACAGAGGTGACTTTAAATTTTACAATTATAGTTTAATTAAGATACTCATGAAAGAAATAGCAAAAACATAGAAATGAACATACAAAATTTGGACAGCATATTTACGTGGGAAAACCCTTATGGGAGAAAAACCCACCACACCAAGAAAAGTCTCTTTGTATTATAGTAAACAAAATACATATAGAGTACATACTTAACTTTCTGATGTCAATTTACAGCAGCAACATTTCCTTGATCAACCTTGTACAAAACATCCTAGTTACAATGCTCTCTGAATTTAATTCATACACATTGATCACACATCAAACTGTTCACCGAACCGATCATCATCTTCGATTATAGAGTATATCCATGTCATTCATGGTTTGTTGATCTTCCTTGGAGGAACAGTCACAACAATCCAACTACTACTGGTTCACATTCTGCTTCTCTGATTGGTAGAAAACAAACCACGAAGGATAAACATTCAGTCAAGGCGTTCAAATAGTATCCAATGTCGGTGAGACACTAGGCCATGTCTCCCTGATGCCACAATATCTGACTATCTTTATCAGCTAGAGTCACCACCATCGGCAAGAGTCATATCAAGTTCAAACTTGTTTTCCAGACTCACTCTATCGTTAAGACATCACAGCGATATCCACAACAGAACCATCAACCATACCATCACTATCGATGAGAGGTCATACCGAACACAAATCCAACTTGTGCAGATCAATCAACAAGAGTTCCGCTATGACCAAGAGTATTACAAAACCTTATGTTATACTGATGTTCATACCCCCTAGCAAGACGATAACCATCGGCAAGAGTTGTCACCGAAAACACCTATCTATCGGTGAGACCAACAGTCATCAGCAGGAGATCATACCGAAGACATACTCGACAGTTCATATTACTTTGACCAGTCTATCAGCAAGAGGTTACACCAAAGTTTATCACGTGGAGATCCATTGGCAGTTCAAAAATAATTTCATCGATGAGAGAAACTCTATCGCTAAGAGGTCATATCGAATGCACTAGCCTATCAGTGAGACCACATCCATCGGAAAGAGTTCTTACCAAAAGAAAACCTGTCAGCCAAGAGTCTTCCTGATGTCATCCATTGCCTATGTGAAAAAACTCAGCGAGACATACTCTGTCAGAATGAGTCATTCCGAAAATTCATTCCTCTCCTCGATGACCACTAGGAACCAAAACATCGGCAAGACATAATCAAAGTCTCGATGACATGAGCACTTCAAATGATTAGAATACAACTGCTAGTTGGTAAGACTTCCAGAGGGTCTCACTGAATTTTCTCTTTTAGGAGTTTACATGACAGTAAGATTGAGGCACATTTTCCAACACTACTTAGAATTAATATTCCTTCATAGTTTTAGGTGTACCACAAAGATGCATTTCATCCACAACATTTTTGACATGTTCTTATTTGCATCATAAGTTTTAGGTGACATTGCATCTACAATGGCATGCCATTGTTTCATAAAAATATATTGTTGGTTAGGTTTTTGTTGAGTTCATATTTATAATTACACATTACAAAAGAAATAAAATTATGCCCTTGAACAACATTTGGATAATCATTTAGTTAAATTTTGTGACATAATATTTTAGATTATCATGTGATTTAAATGTGTATTTTTCACATTGTTTAATTTAGGAGATCACTATAGGAAATGAGCTTACATGTTTTAATTATACATAATTGATGTAAGAGAGGGGAGGGGGGTTCAGACAAAAACCCTTTCATATGTGCACATTCAACAAAAACAAAACTAATGTGCAAAAATATACAACAAGATTATAGCTTTTATATTCAATTTTTGCAGCATAGTTTTTCAAAACTTTAGAAATGCATACAAAACCCTTTGAAAATATGATTACAAAAAATAACTCAGTCTCATGCACTGATGTACAATAATAAAAATGAGTCCCAAACTGATCTATGATAGGAAATTAATAAACTATTGGAATTTTGGAGATATTGGAGTTGTTTGTGAGTTGCTTGGGTGTTGTCATTGATGTCAACCCCTTGTATGAAGAGGGTATTGGAATTTTGTTGGTGTTGATGATGTCAACCCCTAGCATTGGAGTTGTTGGAAGTGTTGGTATTAATGTCAACACACTATCTTGGTGTTGTCATTGATGTCCTACTTCAATATAGTTGCAAAGGTTCTTAGTCTAACTTATGGTTGAGGAGATTTTTGCAGTTGGAATGTGTTGCAAATGTTGTATATGTGTTGCAAAGATCTTAGTAATGCTCCTAATGAAATATGTTCACTTGGTTTCCAAGTGCTTTTGAGAAAACTTAAATAAAATAAATTTCAAGATGACAAAGTAGTATTTTGTGTTTTTCTCCACATTTCTTCATGGTTGAAGATGTGATCATGCAGTTTAGATGTGATGATTAGAGGTGTTTAGAGGTGTCATATCCATAGTTTTAGGTTTTGGATCATTCTATAGTGGAAGATGCGCTTGACAATATGTGTATTTGGTGAAACAAGGTGTCTGGGAGAAATGAGATTGCTCCATATTTCTTCGTAGTAAATTTTATGGTGTTGTGCTTATAATGTTTGTATCTACCTTTCCTCGAAGTTTTAGGTGTTGAGTTGTTCTACAAGTTTTTTTGATGTGTTGGATGTAGTAAATTTTGTTGCACAAAATGAAGGTTTTCTTGAGTCTCAGGTGGTTGCACAATAGTTGTGCAAAATATTCTAATGATTTTGGAATATTATGAGATGTTGCGTGAATAGCATGGATTATTTCTGTGTGGTCTACAAGATTTTCCCAACATTAAGAGGTGTGTTTTGAGTTGCTTGTTGGTGTTACTATAGGTTTGGCCAACTTGGCATGCTAGTACTAATTGTAGAGGATTGTTGATATAGGAAGTATTGAGAAGTGTGTTTGTGTATATTTGGGTCCCAGTTAAGTAGTGGTCTGGTTTCTCTTCACTTCTTTATATTGTGGAGGTGTTTGGTTCTGACCTATTTGATGTTGCATGGTAGAGGTGTATACATTTCCTTAAGGCTGACCTAATTGAGATGGTTTTAAGTTGTGGAGGGTATAAATGCAAAGATAATTATTATATGGAGTGTGTGAGAAGTGTGTTTGATGTGAAAGATGTGAAAGTGATCGAATGTGTAGTTCTGAGTGCAAGCCTTAATGCTTATTACTTCCTATGCAGTGAGCAGAAGGTGTCTACATTTCAGTGTGTTTGATAATTTGTTTGTGCTTCAATGGAATTGTACCATAGAAATATGAGAGATTCATTGTTAGTAGTTAAAATTGGAAGTGATTCACCCCTTCTTTTTTCTTCTTTCTTTTGGACAATGAGTCCTTTGGTAGTGAACCACTATCAGTGAGCCTTTCTTTATCTTTCTAAGTAGCGAGCCTTATTGTATTTAGTGTTAAAATTCATATATTAGTGAGATAATCTTCATTGTGGTTTTTACCTTCTTTTTTCTACCTAAATTTGGTTTTCTAATGTGTTTGCATTACTGCTCTACATATGTACATTCTTTTAATGCATGTTAAGGGTTTAAGGGTGAATAATGGTTTAAGAACTAATGCAGATCTGATTGTTAATGAGGGTTTTTGATGTTTTAAAAGTATACAAATAATTCAGCCCCCCTCTCAGTTGTCTTGTACATATATCAGAAACTACCTTGAAAACAACTCTTTCTCTTCACATACAAACTTAACCCATAACTTGAAGTGACAATCTTCAACCTGTATTTGTTCTTGTCTTGCACAATGATCTCAAATTTTCAAATTGATGTCTTTGAACCCTCATACTTGCAAAAAAATGGATTCCAAAAGCCCTTGGAGAAAAATTTATGCCTTTCTCCTTCCACTCCCCCATTAAATCCTGTAATAATGAATCCACCCCTTATTGTCATATCTTCCTTTTTACCTTTTTCATCCAAAATGTAACTATCTAAAAATGAAAAACCTCCAACATGGAAAAACTCCCCAAAATAAAGAAATAAAATATTAAATATGCATTTACAAGCTTAGAAACACTCCTAGGAAAGATTAGGCCAATAATATATGCATTATGGCTTTTCCACTCCACCCGAGTAGTGAACCGAATAGAAAAAGATTTTCCAACTCAACTTGGGTGCCAAACCTTCATATTGATATAAAATAGGAGTTTTAAATAAGTTCAATAAGTTGGTAACTCCAAAATCTCATTCCCAAGAAGGTATATTTGAGAATTTTCCCTTGAAAATGCCACAAAAATGAGTCCAAATCACCATAAAATTGCAACATAACAACTTGGCCAAATATTTATCAAATATTTTAGGCCCCTTATTAAAAATAAATGTTCACCTACAATATTTAAAGACCAAACTAAAGAAAAAATTAAAATTGAATATTTTTTAATTGATGCAAAATTGTATGTCAACCATGGATGCTCTAGCATCAGACACTCAAGGTAAAAAAAATTTGTGAGCTTAGTCTCACAAAATGGAGTTGAATGGTAGGACCTTCCTTTTAGGTTGTAAACAACCTTCAACAAACTCTATTAATGAAATTGGTACTGCCAATGAGTTCTTGTTTCTCCTCTTCTAACACCTATCTAGAACAATCTTTCTTCTTTGACAACTCTACTCTTCACTAAACCTCTTGAATGTGGAATCAATTCCACCATAAACTGACCACCTCCTCCAAGTGTATATCACACTCTCCTATGATTTTGTGGGATTCAACCCACCAAAGTCTGGAAACCTCCACCAAATTGTAGTTGCACAAAACTTTGTAATACCACACAAACACTTCTCTGCATACCATACATCACTAGAAAAATCATTCTGAACTAACCCATCCATAACTTGAAAATCATAATCATTCTCAAATTTAATAAAATATGATTTACTATTCTCTTTTTCTACAACCTCACCACACTCACATCCTTCTTTAGAATAATATTTAGAAAAATTGAAATTTACCTTGGTTCCATTCACTACTAGAACTTCAAACTTTTCTTCAACATGATATGACATTGGTTTTTCTCCTTTAGGACATATTGATGCTGAAAACTAATATTCCACATTCAAAACAGTGTTAGAACAATAATCCTAAGATTCATCATCCATATTTTTTAACAAATAATCAGGCTCTCTAACCAAGGGATCTTCATCTTCAATACTTTTAAACAAAGAATCATTGGAAAAATCCTCTTTTAACTTCATCTCTTGTTCCTCAATTTCAACCTTCTCAAATTGAATCATTGTTACAACAACTTTATCTATTTCTACATTCTTATCCTCATCAAAACATATATTAAAATCTGATTTTACCTCATTTCCTTTCGCTGCAAATTTCACTGTTGCAATTCTTTCTTCATTATCACTCATCATATCATTAAAAAACAAATCAGATTTGCTTCTAACCTCATCAAAATTTGATATTCCTCTTTTCCTTACTATTGTAATTTTTTTTCAGCCTCCTCATATATTTCCATCACATTTGTATCATTCAAATGCAAACAAGAATCATCAATGAACTCAAAAAATGTAAGTTTTACCTTTTCTTTAACTATTGCAACTTAGTTTTCCTCTTCTTTAATGTCCTTTGATCTCAAATCTTTTGTTTCTGTTGTAGGCTCTTTAATATTTTTCTTCATGCCTTCCTCAAAGTATACTTTTGTGAGATTTTCTATTTCTTGTTCACCTGCATGTAAGGAAAGCTAGATGTAGAAGCAACTCTTCTAACATCAAAACCTCAGGGAAGAATGTAGATATACCTTTTAATTTTTCAATTACAGTTCAATTAAGATGCACTTTGAAATAAATGGCAGAAATAGAGAATTAGACAAACACAGATGAATACCAGATTTACGTGGGAAAACCCTCAAAGAGAAAAATCCACCACACCAAGAGAAGTCACTTTGTATTATAGTAACAAATAATTACATACAGAGTTCTGACTTATCTTTCTAATGCCAGATTACATCAGCTTTCACAATGATCAATCTTGTACAGGAACCTTCAAGTTACAATCTTTATAGAATAGAAATCACTCTAATTCAACAACCACACAACAATCTGTCGATCCTTTGAATCATCTAACAATCCAACCAAGCATCATATTCTATTCTAGACTATATTCATGGCGTTCCTATTTTTTAAGCTTCCTCTCAAAACTATGACAATGAACTATCTTCCAACGGTTCCCATTCGACTCCTCCGATTGGTCCACGAGACACCACATAGGATGGTCTTCATTTGGTCAAAAGGCTTCAATCTGTGTTGGCATATTGGTGAGACACTGACCATGTCTCCCCAATGCCACACAACTTAGCATCAGATATCACCAAGAGTTTCCTCATCGGCAAGATTCATATCTCTATTCACAAGTCACACCAAGCACCAAACAATAGTCGGGAAGACATATCACTATTGCCAGGAGGTTACATCGATGTTCAATAGTTACTCTGAAGTATTCAACAGTCAGAAAGACTATCATCCTTCGTTGAGAGTTCTTACTGACGTCTCAAGTCATACTGACAATAGACTTCCTCATCGCTAAGACAAACGTTCATCGCTGAGACTTTACTCTAAGGTATTTATGTTATATCGAGCACCGAATGGTCAGAAAGGCATTCTTCTTTTTCCAAGACCTCACATCGAGCAAACATGTCATACTGAAGCATCCAAGAGTTAGCGAGACTTATCACTTTCACCAAGACCTTATACCGTGGGCCTAAGTCATACCGAGCCATTAGCATTTCCATCGCCATCCATCTATCGCTAAGACATTCAATTGTCGCCAAGAGGTTTCAGTGATCGCCTTGAGCTACTTCAATGACTTCAGTTGTATCCCCGTTGGCGTGACATTCCATTCTTGCTGAGACTTCTCCTTGAGACCTTTGAGTTAAACCCCGAGTGAATACTGTTGTTCAAACTTTAGATATCGTTGGGACTTCACCCTGAACTAAGGCTTTCAGCCAAGGGTCTCCCTGATATACAATAGAATGGCCTGTCAGCCAGAGATCTCCACAAGTGGTGAGAGGTCACACCGAACACATGTCACCCTAAAGACTCCAATGTGTAACCGTTTGACAAGACTTCTGTATGGTCACAACAATTTGTACAAATCATAAGATTCAAGCTGCTAGTCAGCTAGACACAAAGGATGTCACACCAACTTGGCTCTAATAGAGGTTTCAGCCTATGGGATTGAGACACATATTTCCAACAATCTCCCTCTTCACGAAGATCACACAGGCACCTCCAGAGCACAACAAAACTTACTAAAAATCATGGGCACCAAGGCCCATTGAACTGGTACACCACCTGAACTTGTATGTGCTCACTGGCTTCATCAATGCATCTGCAACATTCTCCAGAGTATCAACCTTTTCCAAACTAACCTTTCCATCCTCCAACATATCTCATACAAAGTGAAACTGTACATCTATATGTTTTGTCCTGGAATGGAAAGTAGGATTCTTTGCCAGACAAATTGCACTCTGACTGTCACAAAAAATAGTTATTTTCCCTGCATCAAGACTAATGTTAGAACACAAACATTTTAACGAAACTGCTTCTTTACAAGCATGAGTAGTTGCCATGTATTCAGCCTCTGTAGTTTCCATGTATTCAGCCTTTGTAGTGGACAAAGTGACTACAGCTTGCCGCTTACTCATCCAACTCACTGCACCACCATTCAACATGAAAATATATCCACTGGTGGACCTCCTCCTGTCAATGTCCCCTGCCCAATCAGAATCCACATAGCCTCAAATTTTGAGAGTCCTTTGTGATTCAACCAAGTTCCCATGGTAACACAAAGAAAAATCTAAAGTGCCCTTCAAATATGTGAAAACTCTCTTTACAACATCCTAATGTGTCCTTCCAGGATTAGCCATAAACTGACTAAGAACTCCCACTACTTGGGCAATGTCTGGCCTTGTACAGACCATTGCATACATAAGACTGCCAACTACACTAGCATAGGATACACTGGTCATGTCCTCCATCTTAGTAGGAGATTTTGGACAATCTTCAACAGATAGCTTTGTTCCTTGCAAGGCTAGAACAACTAGCTGCTTGCAATCATTCATGCAAAATCTCTCTAGAACAGTCTTGATATACCTACTCTGACTGAGCCAAAGTTTTCTACTATTACTATCCCTGGTTATCTCCATCCCCTTAATATACCTTGCTGCACCAAGATCTTTCATTTCGAATTTAGCAGACAACTGAGACTTAAGATTAGAAATCATTAGCTTACTATTGCCTATGAACAACATATCATCAACATAGAGAGCAATAATAAGAACTTGATCACTTTCAGCTTTGTAATAGATACAATGATCAGATTTTGATCTCACAAATCCCAAAGACAATACAAAAGTATCAAATTTCTGGTACCACATTCTAGGTGACTTTTTTAACCCATATAGAGACTTCTTTAACTTGCAAACCAATTTCTCTTTACCTTTTTCAACAAAGTGCTTAGGCTGGGACATATAGATTTCTTCTTCAAAATCACCATGAAGAAATGTTGTCTTCACATCCATCTGGGACATATAGATCTCAACTTAGCTACAGGATAAAAAATCTCCCCATAATCAATTCCCTCTACCTAGGAATAACCCTTCACAACCAATCTTGCCTTATATTTTCCACACTACCATCTAGACCAATCTTCTTTTTAAATACCCATTTGCAACCAACAACTTTTATGCCTTTAGGAAAGGGCACCAAACTCCAAGTTTCATTCTTTTCTAATGATGACATTTCTTCATTCATGGCTTCCAACCAAGAGTCTGAATCAGACATTTTAAATGTCTCTTTTATAGTCCTAGGCTCATCAGTGCTAGAAATTAAAGCATAGGCACAAGTAGAATCTATCAAAGAGAACCCATACCTATCAAGTTTTTTTCTTTCATGGGTTGAACTTCTCAATTGTTGAGGCTGAGGTTCTTCTTCTTCTTCAAAACTTTCAGAACTACTTGAGCTCTCCTCAATTTCAGGTACATTTTGAATTTTCAATTCCTCTTTATCTGGTGTAGGAGGAATTTCAACTACATCCTTATTGTTTTCTAATTTTGTCTCTGACTGCAGATCCAAGGTAGAAGGTTTTAGCTCATGAAAGATTACACTTCTGTTGTATACAACCTTCTCTATATCAGGATTCCAAAGCTTGTATCCTTTTATGCTAGCACTATAGCCAATAAAAATACATTTGACAGCCTTTTTCTCCAACTTAGGTCTTTTCTCATATGGCACATGAGCATATGCCTCACAGCCAAACACATGGATATGTCTTAAAGAGGGCTTCTTACCAGACCATGATTCCAAAGGTGTTTTTTCAACAAGAGCATAATTTGTAGAATGATTAATCAAGTAACATGCAGTAGCAATAACTTCAGCCCCGAACTTCTCCTCCAAGCCATCACTACTCAACATACTTCGTACTCTCTCCATCACTGTCCTATTGAACCTTTTTGCAACTCCATTTTGTCGTGGACTATAAGGTGTAGTCTTATGTATTTTAATTCCATGGTCCTTACAATACCTCTCAAAATCATTGGAACAAAATTCACTACCATTATTAGTCCTTAAACATTTTATTTTTCTTCCAGTCTAATTTTCTACAAGGTTCTTAAATTCCTTAAATCGACTAAACACTTCTGATTTACTTTTCAAAAAATAAACAAATGTTCTTCTCGAATAATCATCAATGAACGATACACAGTACCTTGACTTAGACAAAGAAGGAACATTCACTAGACCAAATACATCAGAATGAATATAATTTAGCAAACCAGAAGATTTATGAGGACTGGAATAAAATGAAACACGGTGTTGTTTTCCATATATATAGTGTTCACATAATTCAAATTCAAGGTTACAATCTTCAAGCCCCTCAACTAGGTTTTTATTCTTCAAGGTTTTTAAACCTTTTTCTCCAATGTCGCCTAGCCTATGATGCTAGAGCATAGTCTTTTCTACTGGAAGTTTAACTTCCATAGAGTTTACACAATTAGGAACATTTCCCTCTTTACCTCCATGAGTAGCTTTTTGTGACTTTACAGAAACATTGTTACATTGAACAACATGTGCATCCATCTTGAACAAGGTACCAATACGAGCACCCCTTGCTAGCACTATTGAGCCTCTAATCATCTTGTAGCTATTTCTAGAGAACATGACTTGCACTCCAATATCATTCAGCTTACTAACAAATAACAGATTTTGAGCCATAACTAATATATGCATAACATCCTTGATTCCCTTCACTCTACCATTGGGGAGTTGGATTCTGACTCTTCCATGACCAACAATCTCTAAAGTTGAATCACTTGCCAAGTACACCTTTCCACCATTGTATTCTTCATACTTCATGAACTAGTCTCTATGAGATTTCATGTAGAAAGATGCTCTAGAATCAATCAGCCAAACATCATCTGATGCCTGTGTAGCCAAGGCTGCAATGAAGGTGTCTCCATCACTATGAGAAGAATCATTGTTGGAAAAATACTTCTTCTTCTTCTTCTTCTCCTCTTTACAATCCTTTTGGACATGACTAGGTTGCCCACAGTTCCAACATTTCACCTTGGACTTCTTGCTAGGAGACTTTCATCTCCCCTCTGATTTCGATTTGGACTTCTTGTCCTTCTTCTTGCCTTTCTCTTTCAATCTACCTCTAACAACAAGATCCTCCTTCACCATCTCAGAAGATTTCCTTCTCATTTCTTCTTGAAATTGGATGTTGTACTCCCAATAGCCATCACCAGGCGATCCCATGAATCTCGATAAGAACACAATATCAGCATACAATGATCCTCTTCATCAATATTCACACCAACAGATGTTAACTATGCAATCAACATATTGAATGCATTCAAATGATCAGGAACAAACCCTCCTTCCTGCATTCTCAAAGTGTACAACTTCTTCCTTAGCAACAACATCTTCCATCTTGAAATTGGATGTTGTACTCCCAATAGCCATCACCAGGTGATCCCATGAATCTGGAAAAGAACACAATATCAGCATACAATGATCCTCTTCATCAATATTCACACCAACAGATGTTAACTATGCAATCAACATATTGAATGCGTTTAAATGATCAGGAACAAACCCTCCTTCCTGCGTTCTCAAAGTGTACAACTTCTTCCTTAGCAACAATTTATTCACCAATGACTTGAACCCCTAATAAATAGATGTCAGTCTCTTCCACAAGGAAGATGTAGTCTTCTCTTCATGCACATTCAGAAGAATGGAGTCTGCTAAACAGAGCCTTATTAGCCCCTTAGACTTTCTATCTGCAAGGTCCCAATCTTCTTGCTTCATGCCTATAGGTTTAGTTCCAGACACAGCAAGCCACATATCACGATCCAGTAAGAGATCCTCCATTTTTAGTTTCCACAACTCAAAATTTCTGCCATTGAACTTCTCTATTTCAATCTTTCCTGATGTGCTAGCCATCTCAATCTGTAGTTAGAAATTGACAAACCTCTACAAGACTCCCACTGAACAGAAATTGACACAAAAAACCCAACATACCCACAAGGATAACACAACTGGCCAAGCTCTGATACCACTTGTAAGGAAAGCTAGATGCGGAAGCAACTCTCATAATGTCAAAACCTCAGGGAAGAATGCAAATATACCTTTTAATTTTTCAATTATAGTTCAATTAAGATGCACTTTGAAATAAATGGCAGAAACAGAGAATTAGACAAACACAGATGAACACCAGATTTATGTGGGAAAACCCTTACGGGAGAAAAACCCACCACACCAAGAGAAGTCACTTTGTATTACAGTAATAAATAATTACATACAAAGTTCTGACTTATCTTTCTGATGCCAGATTACAACAACTTTCACAATGATCAATCTTGTATAGGAACCTTGAAGTTACAATCTTTACAGAATAGAAATCAATCTAATTCAACAACCACACAACAATCTGTCGATCCTTCAAATCATCTAACAATCCAACTGAGCATCATCTTCTATTCTAGACTATAGTCATGGCATTTCTATCTGTCGAGCTTCCTCTCAGAATTTCCACAACAAAATATCTTCCAACAGTTCCCATTCAACTCCTCTAATTGGTCCACGAGACACCACATAGGATGGTCTTCATTCAGTCAAAAGGCTTCAATTTGTGTTGGCATATCAGTGAGACACTAACCATGTCTCCTCGATGCCACACAACTTAGCATCCGATATCACCAAGAGTTTCCTCATTGGCAAGACTCATATCACTATTCACAAGTCACACCGAGCACCAAACAATAGTCGACAAGACATATCACTATTGCCAGGAGGTTACATCGATGTTCAACAGTTACTCTGAAGTATTCAATAGTCAGCAAGACTATCATCCCTCGTTGAGAGTTCTTACCAAGGTCTCAAGTCATACCGACAATAGACTTCCTAATCGCTAAGACAAACATCCATCATTGAGAATTTACTCCAAGGTATTTATGCTATATTGAGCACTAAAAAGTTGGTAAGACATTTGTCTTTTTCCAAGACCTCACATCGAGTAAACATGTCATACCGAAGCATCCAAGAGTTGGCGAGACTTATCGCTTTCGCCAAGACCTTATACCATGGTCCTAAGTCATACCAAGCCATTAGCATTTCCATCGGCATACATCTATCACTATGACATTCAACTATCACCAAGAGGTTTCACCGATCACCTTGAGCTACTCTGATGACTTCAGTTGTATCCCCATCGACGTGACATTTCATTCTTGCCGAGACTTCTCCCTGAGACCTTTGAGTTACCCCGAGTGAATACTATCAGTGAGACTTTAGGTATTGCTGGGACTTCACCCCAAACTAAGCCTTTCGGCCAAGGGTCTCCTCGATATACGATAGAATGGTCTATCGGCCAGAGATCTCCATGGGTGGTGAGAGGTCACACCAAACACAACATGTCACCCCGAAGACTCCAATGTGTAACCATTTAGCAAGACTTCTGCAAGGTCACACAAACCTATACAAATCATAAGATTTAAGTTGCTAGTCGGCCAGCCACAAAGGATGTCACACCGACTTGGCTCCAATAGAGGTTTCAGCCTATGGGATTGAGACACATATTTCCAACACTACATACACAATTATGATAAAAAAAATTCCTTTCTTCTTTGGAATTTTTTCAAAAACTTGACACACACTCTTAATCTTCAACCTATCAGGTATCAAATCCCTCACAATCGATGATATTTCTACACACTCTAATCCTCTAACTTCATTCTCCACCTGTAGGTCATGGTACAAATTAACTCACATCAATGCTTCTACTTGCACAGTTAGGAACTCCTGCTTTGATACCACTGATGTAAGAGAGGGGGGGGGGTTTAGACATAAACCCTCTCATACAAATATTCAACAAAAAAAAACTAATGTGCAAAAACCTACAACAAGATTATAGCTTTTATATTCAACTTCTTCAACATCTAGTTTTTCCAAAACTTTAGAAATGCATACAAAACCCTCTGAAAATCTGATTACAAAAAATAAATCAAAAATTCAAATTATTGTCTTGAAATACTCATACCTACAAAAAATGGCTTCCAATAGCCCTTAGGTAAAAATCTATACCTTTCTCCTTCCACTCCACCATTCTAGCCTACAATAATGAATCCCCTCCTTATTGTCATTCCTTCCTTTTTTCCTTTTCATCCAAAATAATGTAATGTATCCAACCTGAGAAAGCCCCCCAAAATCAAGAAATTAAATATTAAATATGCATTTACAAGCTCAAAACACTCCCAAGAAATATTAGTCCAAGAATAGACGAATTATAGCTTTTCCACTCCACCCAAATAGTGAATTGAATAGAAAAAGATTTTCCAACTCAACTTGGGTGCACAACCTTCAACTTGCTATAAAATAGGAGTTTTAAATGATTTGACCAATTTGGTAACTCCAAAATCTCATTCCCAAGAAGGCATATTTGACAAATTTTCCTTGAAAATTCCATACAAATGAGTCCAAATCACCATAAAACTACAACATAGCAACTTGTCCAAATATTTATCAAATATTTTAGGCCTTATTACAAAAATTTATTCACCTATGTAATATTTAAAGACCTAACTAAAGTAAAAATTAAAATTAAATATTTTTTGATTGATGCAAGATTGTTAGTCAACCATGGATGCTTCTACATCACTGATCAATTCAATTATACAATTATATAGATTGTTGACTCTTTTAATCTTAGATTTTATATATTCATACATATATGTATTCTAGCTGCCATTTCACTCAAACTTTTTTCTCTAAAAATTATTTGTGAAAAATTTATAGATTATTTAATAAATTACCTTTTGTGGTTCTTTTTCTTATGTGAAGCATATATGAAAATTATTTGAAAAACAATCCTATTAATATATTTATGATTTAGAAATGTTCATCTATCAAATAAGAATCTATTATTTCTTTCTTAGATATCTAGAACAACTTTAACTTATCATCTTTGTCAACTATCTAATGTGATATTCTTTTTCCTAATATATATTTTCTCATGCAATTTATCCTAATTCCTTATTTTATTCTCACAAGACAACTTTGTGTTATAATTTGAAATGTTGAATTCTCAAAAACTTACCATAATTTTTTATCCCATGTATTTTCAACTTCATGGTTGATTTAGGGGCTACCAATGGAATAAAAATTAAGAATCAAACACATAATATAATTTTTATTCACTATATGTCATCTCATTAAAAAGAAAAGTAGGAGATAATTCTATTTTTTTTAGATTTATTGATTGCTTTCCTTAAGATATATATATATATATATATATATATATATATATATATATATACTAATTTAATCACACATATGATTTTGAATACAGTTAATAAATGTGAGGTCCACTTTAATTTTATATTCATTTATATGTTAGGATGCTTCTTAAAATTCAACACAAGTCTTATATGTTAAATTTTAAGGTTGTTAACCCTAAGTTTTTTATTTTATTTTTTTCTTCTTTTAATCTTATAATCAATTAATAATTATAATAATAATACTTGTGAATTTAAAAATAAAAATATCAATACAAAACTTTACATTAATAATAGATAGAAAAGTAAATAATCATATAGATTTAAGTATGACTAATACATGAATAATGGTTAAATTTGTTAAGACAAGTTTATATATAGTTAGAATATTATATGTTCATTGGAATTGAGGAATAATATTATAAAAATATATAGGATATGTTACACTATAAAACTCCCTTATAGAAATATACATTATATGTTTTATCAAAAAATCCATATAAAAAATTGAAATTGTGTTAGCTATCAAGAGACTCTATAATCTATTTAATTAAATGAACATCTTATTGCACATGCTAGGATGGAGAATTATAATTATGTTATCCTTAGCATATGGCTTCTAGTGTTGTCATTGATGGAAACTGAAGTCATTATTTTGGTCCGCAAATCAGGATTTTCTCATACTGGTAGGAAAAGTAGAGAATAGTGTTCTACCACTAGAAAGTAGAAAGAACAGGGTATCTAATTAGTTAGTCGATCTGTATGCTTCATTAGATCAATATTTTGAGTTTTTGATCCCTAAGATAGATTGTTGAGCATATATGTTATCTTACTACTAAGTTTTGTGATGTTTCATTAATTGATGCATGAGCTTGGAGATCCAGCAGGATGCTTTTCTGTTTATTTTCTCTTTATGGCTGACCTAGTGAATGCCAAATGTTGTAGATGTATAAGGAGTAATTGTTTAATTTTTTCTTGTGTTGGTTATTTTATTTTGGTTCATAGCTATAGTCTAGCTGACTTGTGTGGGTGCACATTAAAGATTGCTCATGATTTTAGCCGACATGTGGAGAATATTTTATATTTTATTTGAAGCCGACATATAGCAATTGAATTCTTGTTGGAGGATATATATGGAACTTCGAGCAATTCATTTTGGTGTGTGAGTGGGTGAATAGAGCAGAGAAAACACATGTGAAAATATCAAAAGGGAAATTGAGTGAATTCTTCTTGTGTAAAAGAGGATTTTGTGAAGCAAATTATGGCAGAGTAGAGCTAAGTGTAGAGTCTAATATAAGCTTTAGAATTTGATTCATGTGCTTCACCGGAACTGAAACTAGGCATTTGTAGATGCTATCTTGTCAGTTCAACATTTTGTTGTAATCACAAACATTTTGTAAGTGAGCCTTCCTTATTTTGAGTAGTGAGCTCTAGGCAGTGTGCCTCAATGCATGTGCATTCCCTTTTCTTCATACTTTTAACAGAGTATATAAATTGTGGATTAATCTCCAATATGGTTTTTCCCCTAATAGGGTTTCCACGTAAAAATATTGGTGTTATGGTGTTCTAATTGTTTATTTCATGTGCTTGCATCTTTACTTCTATTTAAATGTTGTAGATGGTTTATAATCTGAATTGAAGTTTAGAATATTATTGTTCAAACACTGATTCACCCCCCCTCTCAGTGTTCCTTGATTCCAAAATAGAGATTTTATGTAAAAATTTAATAATGGTAGGACATTTTTAAGACCTCATGGAAGATACAAGCCATGCTCTAAGCTAAAGATATGAGAGATATACTAATGTACCTAGATTAAAATATAATCTTGCATAACTTGGCTATAAATATCATAAATGAGTCACATGTGAGCTCTTGTATTAGAAATCATCTCGATGCAATATTGTCCTTACATATGCACATAAATGATTCAATTTGAAAATTAACATGAAACAAACAATTGTGAGACTATTAAGTTACACACAGATTAATTTCTACACTATTAAGATATTCAATCACTCAAATTTTGTTTGGATGCTCATAAAGGCAATTATAGAATATACATGAATTGTACTAGATTTAAGCAACATATTAGCCACACTTCTCTAGCTCATTTAGTATCTTGTGGATATAAATAGGGTACTAGAATTATGTTGAGATAAAAAAGGTTGGATGAATATTAAACTCATTTTTTGTGTCTCAATAGTAGAATGAAAATGAATATAAGGGCCTACATAATGATATCTTCTATGTTTTCGTACACCATCTCATTTTTCTCAGTGTTTTGATTAATGGATATTGTTATTTCATGTCAATGCCAACACAAACAAATGTTTATTTATGTAGGAAACCTAAATCATTACAATGCACTCAAAACTAGTTTAGTCTTTTGAATGGGAAAGATATTGACCACAATTTTTTCTCCACCTTAAGCTAGTTTGAAGCATCAATTACACACTATTATTAGATTCATATGATAAATGGAAGATATTTGACCTATCATGTTGATGAAGGGTTCAATTCCTATGTAAGCTACTAAGTGGGCATGGGTTAGTTATTCACTTTTAATTGTTATTTCATCAACCATCTAAATGTACACCTAATGGTTGATCATGATAATTGGAGCTACAATTGACCATTTTAACATATTCTACTAGTAGTTTGAAAGAACCCATAAGATAAACATTACCACTTAGTTTGAAATGCTTGGAGAATTTAGAACACATAATAAAGGGCATTTGAGAAAGATTTTGTAACTTGGAAGGTCATTTTTCAAAATTTTAAAGTATAATGTCTCAATATCCCTAAATAGAGGGACACAAAGAATTCAATAATTTAGTTATGAAATAAATTTGAGATGCAACTATTTGAAGTGGTTTCCTTGGATGCTCATCGCATTGATGTTTATTTTGTTGACCTAGTGAGAAAACATGTACATTGACTAGGGTTCCTAGTTGTATATATCATGAGAGGCCAAATTATTTATGGATTGTTTCAATTATAAAAGTGCCTGAAAATGTCATTTAGGGGATTCTAATTAAATTACTATTATTATAATCTTATAACTAAATGGATTCAACTTTGAATTTGTATTTTTCTATAATACCAGTATGTTGTTTGTCATATCTTAGTTCACATTTAATATATATGTATCTATACTATATATGTATATTACATATTAAAAAAATTCATAAAAAATCTTGATGAATATATTATGCTTAGAAATATAATATCTTATTGTATGTTTAAATTTTCTATCAATATATAACTTTTGAATAATAAATATTTTGAAATAGGACTACTATATAATACAAATAGTTATGTTTTAAAAAGTTAGAAATGAAATTATTGATACTATATATTATATATTATATATTAGATACTATATGTTGCATATGTATTATATAGTGTATATATTATAATATTATAAATTGTTGTTAAATTAATAATATAATATATTAAAAATATATTATTTATTTGAATTTTTTATTAGATTATTTTATATATTTGAATTTAATAGAATGGGAAATATAAAAATAGCAAGCTAAGTTAAATAATTTATATTGGTAACATAGGAGATAAAATTTCTTACTTTATAAAATTAAAAAATATTAATTATTATATGTTATTCAAAATTATAAGAAATTGAAAAATATGCTACTTATAACACTATTTTTTCATGAAGTTACTATTTAAATTTCAAATAAAAACATAAATATTAAAATATATAACATAAATTTTAATTCATTTTAAAATATAAAAATCTAATTAAAATGTGGTAATTCTAATTATTATAATGATGAGTTTATTTATATTAAAAGAAGGTAAAGATCACATGAACATGAATTATTTGAACTTAAAAAATTGGAAAACATCCTACTTATAGCAACACATTTTTTTTAGTGACTATTAAAATTTCTAATAAAGTAAATAAATGTTATAATACAACATAATAGCACAAATTCTAATTAATTTAAAAATATCAAAATATAATTAAAAGACTAAAAATAATTACCACTTTATACCAAAAAATAAAAAGTTTTAAATATAATTTAACTATTTTAATTTAAAAATATTTTAAATTAATATGAAGTATGATTTGTTACAATATATATAAGATTAATAGATGAATACTAAGTATGATTTGTTACAATAATTTAACTATTTTAATTTAAAAATATTTTAAATTAATATGAAGTATGATTTGTTACAATATATATAAGATTAATAGATGAATACTAAGTATGATTTGTTAAGGATTATACAAGTTAAGATTAATAGATGAATACTAAGTATGATTTGTTAAGGATTATACAAGTGATAAGATTAATATATAGATACTAAGTATGATTTGTTAACTGCAGATTATATAATTGATAAAAAAAAATTATTACCCACCATTCCATAATAATCATTAATGGAAGTAATTGAAGCACCAAAATCACTTATGATTCCATAATAATCATTAATGGAAGTAATTGAAGCACCAAAATCACTTATGGTGAAAATTGTGTACCAATTAGATTGAAGAGAATTGATTTTTGAAATATATTTTGTTATATAATTTGCATCTATACAGGAACTAATAAAAATATCCTAGAAATTATGCCCCAAATTTTCATATATATGACATAATTTACATTTTTCTCAAACAATAAAATCTCTAACTCAAAAATGATTTTATTTTGAGATTAAATAAATTATCAATACCAATAAATTAAACATTTCTATTTTTAAAAATTGATCAAAATTTAAAATTAACAATATAAAAAATGACATAGGGAAAATTCACCCCCAACAATTCATGGACAGAAAATTCACGGCCAACAATTCACCACCAAGAATTCACCGTCATGGCAATGAGGTGAATTTGTCATGGCGATGAATTTTCTCACAGTGAATTGTTGATGGTAAATTTTCTGTCGGTGAATTTTCCTAAAGCCATCAAAAATAACTAAATGATGACATATAATCACTAAAAAAGATTCCCATACATTCACTCCACCTCAGAATAAAATCTTTAAACATCATATCAGATACTGAAAAGAGAGTCCACTCAATGAAAACTTGGCGATTTGCTTTTCTGATCGATTTATTCTTAATGCTTTCGTCATCCATTGACTTAAACTTGCACACATGAAATCATTCTATCAAACTTATTCTTGGGAATCTCATTCTAAATGCTTGCTGGACAAGAAAGCCATCAGCTAAGATTACCATCCCAAAAAGAACAACGCTCATGTCGATCTTCATTCATATTATTTGGCTTCATTATTAAAAAGGTGATGCCATCAACTTTGGTAAACAGAAGAATATGCTGTCATGCAACAAAGAATTCCACAACTATTCCATCAATTTCGACAAACAGAAGAATTCCAGAAGTGTGCCATCACCTTTGATAAACAGAAAGAATTCCACTTTATCTTAAATGTATTCCTCTTTATCTTATGCCCATTATAAATGGGCATTCGTTTCACTTCATCCATACTCCATTTTTTGCTGGTACATTCCCTTTCTTGCATGATTTTATAGGTGTCAACTGCTCGAAATTTAATGCAGTAAAACATGCTCTTACGCCAAGAATGATTTGCCCCCACAGATACAGTTAAATAAGCTAGTTATTTGTGGGGGGATTATCTTGGCAAAGAACCTGTTTTGCTTATCACAGAAGATCGAGAGCTTTGCTTGTTTGAAGGTTACATCTTATCGAAGATAGTCAAAATTATAATTATAAGATAGTTTTTTGATAGTTGGGAGAAAAGTTATTAAAATAATAGATAATTCTTTTTAAAACAGGAGAAATTTTTTTTTATAGGAAGAGGGTTTATTTGTATGAATCTGATAAATTGAAGGATATATCTAATTGAAAATAGTCAAAATTATACGATAATTTTGTATTTTATTCTGAAAAAATCTTGTATGAATAGCGGATTATTTATTTGAGTTTAGTAAATATTGAAGATTATATCTCATTCTTTGTGGGTGAAGTGGAATATAGTTGGTCATATTGAAAATAGTCAAAATTATATGATAGTTTTGCATTTTAGTCCCGAAAAATATTTAAATAATATTAATTAATTTTTTGATAAAAAATTGTCAAAAATCTTGTATGAAGAGGGGATTCTTTATTTGAATTTGATAAATAATGAAGATTTTATCTCATTCCTTGTGGATGAAGTGGAATGTAGTTGCTCATTTTATGATACTCAATAAACTCTCGTAATATTTAGAAAAAATAGATGAATTTGTCAATTGAAATCCTATTTTAGTCTATCTTTGAAATGTAATTTTTTCTACATGTTTTTTTTATAAATATATATTATTACTTTTCTTTAAAATAATACTAAATTATTATATATTAAGAATAGTCAATGCAAAAATAATCTTAATTATTATTTTAGTATTTAAAATAGAAATAGTATAGAAATCATAAAAATATATTATATAACATAAATTTACTTTCAAAATGAATTTTTGATTATGATTGACAACATTCTATATATATGTGTGTGTGTGAAATTTAACTTTTTGATAGTAACATAATTTGTGGATTTTTTTAATATTAACACGGATGGTAAAGTTTACTTCTAGTAGTTTATATGAGGATACTAGTACTAATATTATTAACTACTACATGAGGATACTAATAATCTTATGAGGATACTAGTGTTCAAAAGTATGTGATAATTAATGTTTTAGTATCGATTTTTCATGTTTATCTATAATTTTATGTATTTTTTCATATTAAACATTATGTTAATTATATAGATGATTTAAAATATAAATTATAAATATTTATTGTTTAAATAGAATATAAATATTGTGCATATATATAAAATTAAGTTTTCTTATGTTTTAGTTTAGAGTTTTGTCTTTTGCATGACACAACTTAAGAAAGACTGTTTAATGATAGATAGTTCAATCTAGAAGTAGCTTATAGTAATATTAGATTATATGTGAAGTGAAAGTAAAAATAATACTATCTTCATTTAATTAATATTAAATTATCTTTGTAGGATTACAAAAGACTAATAAGAAGCTTAACTCACTACACATTTGATTCTTCGTGCTTTGCCAACTATGTTTTACAATAAAAAATCTCAATCCTACAATGTTGTTCCAAGTCCTACACATAGATATGATTCAACCCCTTATATTTTATTCCTAATATCTAATCATAGACCTATATTTGTAGGTGCCTTCAATCCTTGCACTCTAGACTATATCTCATGGTTTCTAAATGCATTTTATAGACAAAAAGCAATGGTTTAAATCTCCTTTGGAGCTAGCACAATAATTGTCATCTATTTCCTTTTTACTCTTAATTGAATAACCTTTGTTTAAATTCTTTGATAATAATTCCATCATTCTCTCTACATGCCAATAATTCCTATGATTTACACAATAATACCAAATATCCCCAATAAAAATACCTACCTATAAAATTATGAATAATTACAACCTCAAGAAAATAAGTAGTTGTCAAATTATAAAAGTGAATAGTCACAACCTGGATAGAAGTTTAACTATCATGATAGGAAGAAGAATAGTTGTCCAAAATATAATACCAAAGTCTTAATTTCACCCCAATAGAAAATTAAAATGTATATCCCCATTAAGAACATAAAATATTGTCAAAAGGAATAAGGTTGTTAATAATTATGCACAAATGCCTACATACAAATAGGAAAAGAACATGTTTTGACCTAGATAAAATACATGTTATGTGTCTATAAAAGTCAATATTATTATGAGTCATCTCTCCCATATATCATTTTTTCCTTAACATTGAAGATATTTTACATGCTATAGAAGTCATTGTTATTGTTGAAATCATAGCAAATATTACCAAAGATGATCTAGTTACTATTAAAATTATTTATTATTGATGTCACACAAGCTCATGCTTGAAAATTAACTTATACAAATGTTGTTTAAGTGGCATAGGTGATGCTACTAAAGATACAAATATATTATATTTTATTGGTAAGTTCAATTGGAACATTCTAGACCCCATGGATCATCTAAATCATGTCATTTATTTCTCAAATACACATAAAAATATAACATTTTTTCAATCATCTATACTCTATTTTTTGATGATACAAGATTTCTCACAAACCTAGATGCTCCTCCATCATACATGCTAGATAAAAATATTTTGAATATTTCTCACAAAGAAATGTTGAGTGGTAGAGTCCCTCTTTCAAAATTTGTGTACAAGCTATAACTATCATAATAAAAATTACATACACTAAAATTTATTTTATAATAATTTTCACCCATTTGAGTATTCCTTTTCAGTGTGTCTTTTAGCATTTTTTAAACCTAATTTTGGCCTATATTTTATTCTTATCCCTTTTCCTTTTACTATGTCCATGTTTTATCTCCTCTCCTATGTATTTCATAGAACTCGATTAAACCTAATTTATCCTTCCCATGTGATAGTTATCCTCACCTACCCATCATATAATATTTGTGGCTTCTCATGCTATATGTGTTTATTTCTCATTTAACCCATTTTACCCCTCTTTTATTGTATCCCATGTATCCTCTTTGTGTGCAACCACATCCCTTGTTCTTTAGCCTTCCCTTGTTACCTTTCTTGATATTTTTGGGCATTTAGAATTAGAAAACAAGTGTGCCACCATTTTTTTTAGGAATCTTTCCCAAATTTTGATGGTTGATAGATAAGCCATTTTCCTAAAACCCTTGAAAATTTATAAATAGATCCATCTTTTACTCTTTTATATTTGAAAATTATCATTTCTTCTTGTTCTCTTGAGCTATTTGTTCTTATTCTTTTGGATTTTTTCTAGAGCTTGGAGCTTAGAGTCTCTTTTAGTATTTCATTCTTATATTTTTATTTCCCTTTCACCCTTTCCTTCTATACCATTACTCTATCAACTTTTCTCCCTCATAGCCTTTAAGATCCCTATTTTTCCTTTTCATTTCTGCATTATCCTTATTGGAGTAATTAGGATAATCACTTAATAATTAATTAATTATTAATTCTCTTAAATTAATTTAATTACTTAAGCTAAACTTAGGAGTACTTTTTTTTTATTAGATTAGAATAAATATAGGTCAAGTTGTCTCATTGCATGAGATCTTAAGACAATTGTCACAATCTAATGCAATCATCATCTAGGGTTTACTTTTTTATGTGTTTATAAGAATTCATTGTATATTGTAATTATTTAATTTAGATTAATTCATGTACATATTAGTTGCATTTCTAGATTAATCTCTTTCTTCTCAAGGTTGCATAGGATAATCATTATTTTTTTCTCTCATGTGTGTGTATAGGTACAAATTTGCACCCCTTACACAAATTCCCCTTTTACACTTCCTCACCTTAGAAAACCAAACTCAAAGGTGAAATCCACATTAGCTCATTGCCTTCATTCCACTTGTAGTTTTTTTTGTGCATTGATAGAAGAATAATTTTCAGGGATACCCACGTGGTGCGCAGATGTCTGTGCAACACGCTTATGCCCCTAATGGATTCCTATGTCTGAAGCCTGTAGAGGCATTATACTTAGGATAGCCCCTAAAGGAAGTGGAAGAAAAGGTATGTAGTAGTGAAAAAAATTGTTTAGTTGATGATAGGTTTTTTGGATGGTATGAAGCATGAAAATATGTGCTATACATTGATTCTTTCAATTAATACAGAAGAAGGGGAAGGTACACAAGTATAATTCTTAGATTTGTTAGAGGAGTTTCATGATATTGTGTTAGATAATGTACCCAAGGGTTTGCTACTAGTGAGGAATATTAGTCACTACATGGATTTGATACTAGATCCAATTTTTCAAATAAGGCAGCCCATAGAATGACTCTTGTAGAGAATGAGGAGCTGAATAGACAAGTTCAAGAGCTATTGAAGCAAATATTAATTTGACAGAGTGATGAAGGACACAACACACAAACGTGTAAAACACAATAATAGATACCAACAAAAAATATGCGAGACATAAAATAACCCACTTTCAATTATTTAAAAGAAATGAAATTACAGATTCAAACTTACATGCTATAACTTCATGGACTTGATTCATTACAACAAAAATCAATTCTAAAAGAAAAACTATTATTCAGAGCCACAATCTACACTAATGGATCCATCTTCAACAAACCCCTCATATCCCTTTTTATTTTACCCGATAACCACCCAAGAATGTTCTAGAAAGTACAACTTTCCCTTTTGTTTTGGTGCCAAAAGTCTCGCTATTTTATTTTTTGCCTAGGAAGAAATTTTAATGAAATTCACCATTTAGAGGGGAAACTTTGTGAGGCCATAAATTTTGATCCAAGTGTCCAATTTTCTATTATTACATATCATTGGAAAGATCTCAAAGAAATATACAACACAAAAACCCATCATACGTCAGTTTGTCTACTTTTCAAACTATTTTGGGGCCTCTAAAGTTTTATATTTGAATTTGAAGTTGCATTGGAGAAATTTCTTGGGATGGAAACTTTAATTTATCCCAAACCATTTAGGGTATTGAGGCAATTCTTTTGCGATTGAAAATATTTTTTGGCTCTACTCCTTTGGGTTAATTTTTAGGTCAATTGTTTTCCTATTTAGGCTGACTTACTAAAAATAGTAAGTGATTGCTTTTTTGCTATTTTTGACTTATGATTGTCTTGTATCCCTTAAGTGCCATCATGGGACTAAAAAAAACTAAAGAAAATAAAGAGATTTTTTTTTTGGGGTGATGCAAGATTGCCCTACATTGCTGGATGCTCCTGCATCAGACACCCAGGGTAATTTGAAAATTGAGCCTATCACTTCTCAAGAGTTAGAGGAAAACCAAGATGATTAACCTCAGCCTTAGACAACCATGATGAATCTTCAATAGGCCTTCCTCTCCATTTCACCAAGTATAGATACATATTGCTTATTTATTGTGCTTCTACCCACACAACTATCCAAAATTTCTTCTATCTCCTCATTTTTTTGAAGTAGGTACTAGAATATTCCACTATGATTCTATTGTTTCTTCATTAATTCCACTTTCATGATATTCTTTTAAATTCAAGATGTTAAACACAGGTGAAATATGAATTCCATTAGGCAACTCTACCTCATATGCATTTCCTAAATCATGCTTCTTTAGGATCTTGCATGGTCCAAACTTCTTCATCTTTAACTTGTTGTATGTACCAACTAGAAACCTCTCCTTTCACAAATGAGCCATGACTTCATCTCCTATCTGGAACTCCTTAAGCCTCCTTTTCTGATCTACCTTAGCCTTATATTGTGATTTCATCTTATTTATATGTTTTCTCACCTCTTCATGTGAATTCTTCAAGTTCTCAACAAAACCTTTAGCCTTAGCACTACTCTTCTTCCCCTTATCCATCTTCCTCAGTTCAAAAGTAGTTCTTGGAATATTCCCATACATGATTTGGAATGGTGATTTACTAGTGATCCTATTGATATAATTATTGTAAGAAAATTCTACCTGTGGTATAATTGAATCCCATCCTTTGGATTATCTCCTACTAAGAATCTTACAAGTTACCCAAACTCCTGTTCACCACTGATGCAAAGCACGGGCTTAAAACCTCCAACCATCACAAATAGATCAATTTCAAACAACTCTTCAATCACAAAACTTTCAACTTTCTTTCCTACTTGCCATGCATATTGATGGAATACAAGTGATCATTACATCAAACAACTCAACAATGCATTATTTTGTTAAACCCTCATTTCACTAAGAGTTATGATGATATTTACTATGAAAAGACACAAAAAAAACATCCATATCTTTCCAAAATGATCAAATAATTCAAATCCCTTTTTAGGAACCTTGTGCAGCAATGTAAAGAAGACTCTCACCAATTTTGAGCCTTTTTGGATGGCACAATACAAAGATATAGTTTTCTTAATGCTTGTTGGAACCCTAGTTTTATTACAGACCTACTCTCACCAAAAAAATGTCATGTAACTCATTCAAATCTTAATGAAAACAGATAGAAAATAAAGGAAACAAAACTATAATAATTTATACATCATTTATCATTGGTTCCATACCATTATTGTACTGTACCAATCTGTACCATGTGTTTCTTTCAAATTGTTATAGGAAAAATCAATCATTCAGGACACTCTATACCAAAAATGCCATAAATTTTACAAAGCTCAATAAAAATTGATGAGAAAAATTGAAAATGAAATTAGATTCTCATCACTAACGTCTCCAAATATTTTTAGATCATTATACAAAAAATAAAATCCATAAAAATCAAGAGAACATTCTGTAACATGAGAAAAGTTCAGAAATAATGCACAAAAACATGGGTATCTTCTTCTTCACAATTTCCAACCATATCCAACCCCCAAATTCGAGTTGTCATTACATATTTATCATATTAAAACCATTTCTAACTTCCCAACTAAATAATCAACTTCTACATGATCTTGAATCTTCATAGTCCCATTTTGTCATTTTTTGCAACTTTTCAATATGACAATTTTGTAAGAATTGACAACTTTTAACCATAATTGTAAAATGACCTAACCAAGAACTCCTAGGACCCAAAATAGACTCAAAAATGTTCTAAATGTTCTAAATGACCTTATTACAATCTTATATCACCTAACTAACTCAAACTTCACAAATTGGCCTCATGGAGGCATAAAAACCATTAGGCGCTCTTGCACCATACTCCTGGCCAAAAAGAAACTCAAGTACCTTGAGTGAGGACCTGAAAATGCATGATAAATTTCATCAAAAATATACTTCATATTGAATCTAGGTTTACCCTTTCTTAAGGTTGCAATCACAACAAGAAAACAGTGTATTCCATCCTCCTTCCCATCAAATGCATGCTTAAACTCATCCACCTTCCTTATAAAATCATCCTTAAGCTTTTCACCTTTGTTTTCCATCTCTTTTATCTGATATTTTCCCCCTATGACTGTTTCTTTATCACGTTCACTAACCTTTGTTGTGACAAAAACTGAAAGACCATTATCCTCTTGGAAAATAATGAAAAAACCACCAGTTCAACATTCCTTTGAAGCCAACCTTGACCTTCAAAAAATCAAATTTTGACACCAACTCAATATCATTCCCCTCCAAAATTAAATAATTATTCAAGTTTTTTGTCATGGTACCTTCAAATTCTGGAATGGCTGCAACCTCCTGTACCATAGAAAAATGGATCTTTGGACATTTTCATCGTCATTTAGGTCTTTTTCCTATGATGTTTGGCCTTTTCTTCTTAGATTTAATGTTTTAATGTGACTTATACATTCACATTAGGTCTTGAATATTCAAATTATTAAGACTTTATGATGTCTTGTGAAGGTGTTGTGAAGTGTTATAACACATTTCTACACTTTTCTAGACTCTTCTTATGATTCATCTAAATATTTCCTTGTTATCCCTTACCAAGTATTATTTTGAAGTGTTGTAAAGTCTTGTAACAAACTTTCATGGTTTTCTAGCCTTGTAATCACCAATTAAACCTTTCCTATGCTTTATTTGGCCCCTTTATGTACTTATAGGCCTTAACTAAGTGTGTTTTTTAATATAAACCTGACTTACATCATTAAATATAACTTAATTCTTGACACCCACTTGCATGTCTTGAGTGGGACCCATTCACCATGGGTGGCAAATGAGTCCCTCTTGGCACAAAATTCAAAATCAATTCAAATTTCTTTCAGGGTTTTATTCATTAAGACCTTAGGTCGGCCTGCGATGTATTTTTCAGGAAATTAGGGCATAAGTGTATGAATAAGTTTTTTTCTATCCATTTAAACCCCCTTTCATTCATGCATTCAATCCATCATAGCATTCAAGTATTCTGGCATCCTTAATAATTCAATCAAGTAATAATCAAACATCTTCGAGTAACTATTGACATATCTTCAGATTTTAATAAGGGTTTGGTGAGTTTATGAAATTTGCATGTTATTTGTTCATCATTACTTTTTCATTTCTTTTCTTTATCAAGGGTTTGATTACCAAAGTGGGATTTGACCAAGGAAAATCCCTATACTCTAGCCCTTAACCATTTTCCCCCTCTTTGCATGTGTGTTTGTAGGTCTTGTAGGCAGATTTTTCAAAGAGATAGGTGTTGAAAAGTGGTCAACAAGTCATCAAATCTATTCAAGTCAACTAAGACCTAATTCAAGCTTGGATACAACATTCAACCCATTTTCTATAGTTTCAGTTCCGTCAACCTGACAAAAAGACAAGTGCAGATTTGGACCCACAGAGTTGACTTCAGTATTTTTAGATTTTTTTTAGGTGAACTGATTCACCATCAATGGCGAATGAGTCCCACTAATAGGCTAGAAAAAGTGATTTCTAAGTATTTCTATTCTTGACATCCCAAAACCTATTTCAACAGAATTTATAGAACCTAGACTGATTCACCATCTATGGTGAATGAGTCCTAGTGGTCATAAACAACGATTTCTGAAATATTCCAAAACCTTCCAGCACCAACATTCTATCTCTAGGTGCACTCTATTATATTTCATTAAGTTTTGTTTTCATTTGTGCATGTTTCTTGTTCATGTTTGCATACAACACTGTGTTTTCAAACACTTCATATTTCTTAGGTTTTGCATAAATAATCAATCAATTTTGTTAGTTTTTTGCACTTAGATCATTTCATTTATGCATAATTTCATTTTAATTGCATTAGTTTGAGTGAACCACTTAGATTTTTTGTAGGATCTATCTCTTTTCCTTTAGGTGAAAAACCCTAATTGAGCAAGAGAGTCATAACATCCTAAACCACAAAAATATTTGGTTCACCTCCATGCATTCTTCTTCTTCTACCATCATCACTTTGGTTTGCTTGATTTTTTCATCATCTCCCATTATTAACAAAGGTTCCTTTACATATGGTTTTACTACTCTCATTTGTCTTTTCCTCTGAATAATCTTTCTAATAGGTCATGCAACCTTCCTCTTAGCTAATAAGTGCCAACTTTGCAATTGTTGCATCACAATCTTCCATCTCTCTTCCATTCTTTCCATAGCTTGTTCTCAAATCTTTTATCTCTTGGTCAATTTCCATTTGTTTTTCCTTTTCTCTTTCCTCTCTTTTTTTTTCTTGCTTCCTCTTTTATGAACCCTCAACCTCTAAGTACTTCTTCAACATATCCATTCTTCTCTCTTTTCCAAGTAAGTCTCTTTCACCTTGCTTCTCTTGTCTTTGTGACACCTCACCTAAGTTTCCTCTCTTCTTCATTACCTAGTCTCTTAGCATCTAGGTTCTCTCCTCAACTTGCAAAAAGAAAACACACAACACACAACCTTCATTTCCCAGAGTCTTCTTGCTTTGATACCAATTGATGTAGAGCAAGGGTTCAAAAACTTCAACCAGATCACAAATAGATCAGTTTCAAACAACTCTTCAATCACAAAAATTTCAACTTGCTTTCCTACTCACCATTCATATTGATGGAATACAAATGATCATTACATCAAACAACTCAACAATGCATTATTTTGTTAAATCCTCATTTCACCAAGGGTTATGATGATATTTACTATGAAAAGACACAAAAGACATCCATATCTTTCCTAAATGATCAAATAATTCAAATCCCTTTCTAGGAACCTTATACAAAAATGTAAATAGGACTCTCACCAAGTTTGATCCTTTTTGGATGGTGCAATACAAAGATATAGTTTTCTTAATGCTTGTTGGAAACCCTAGTTTAATCACATACCTATTCTCACCAAAAATGTCATAACTCTTTCAAATATTTATGAAATCAGATCAAACAAAAAAGGAAAATAAACTAGAATCATTTATCCATAATTTACCAATGGTTTCAAACCATTATTGTACCATACCAATCGGTACTGGTCATTTGTTTCTTTCAAACTGTTACAAGAAAAATTAGTTATTCAGGAAAGCCTGTACCAAAAATGCTATAACTTTTACAAATCTCAATAAAAATTGATGAGAAAAATTGCAAATGAAAGTAAACTCTCATCACTAACTTCTCCAACCAGTTTCAGATCATTATATGAAAGATAAAATTCATAAAAAATAAGAGAACATTTTGTAACATGAGAAAATTTCAGAAATAATGCACAAAAACAATGGTTTCTTCTTCTTCACAATTTCCAACCATCTCCAACCCCAAAATTTGAGTTGGAATTACATATTTATCATATTAAAACCATTTATAACTTCCAAAGTAACTAATCAAATTCTACATGATCTTGACTCTTCATATTCCCATTCTTGCATTTCTTGTAACTTTTCAATATGACAATTTTACAAGAATTGATTGTAAATTTTAACCATAATTGCAAAATGGCCCAACCAAGAACTCCTAGGACCTAAAATAGACTCAAAAATGTTCAAAATTATCTAAATTACCTTATTACAAGCTTAGATTTCACCTAAATAACTAAAACTTCACAAATTGGCCTCATGGAGGCATAAAATCCATTAGGTGCTCTTGCACCAACCACCTTCATTTGTCCATCAGTTTGTGGATGGTGTACAAAACTGAGCTTCAAATCTATTTTCAACTTCTTCCATAATGTCCTCCAAAAATATCCAACAAATTTAGTATTTCTATTTGAAACTATACACTTTGGTAGACCATGTAGTCTCAACTCCTCTTTGAAAAAAAAAATTGCAATATGAAAAACATCTCTGGTCCTATGTTACAAAATGAAATGTGTCATCTTTGAAAATCTATCCACCACCACAAATTATGGAATCATGCCCTCTTTTTTTCCTTGGAAAGCCAAGAACAAAATCCATTCTAATATCCTCCCATGGCCTCTAAGGTATAGGTAATGGCTAATGCAATCCAATATTTTGACTTGTTCCTTTTTCCATCTGACATACTCTAAAACTTTGTACAAACTTCTTCACATCTTGCTATAACTGTGGCTAGTAATAATTCTCACTAACAAGAGCAATGGTCTTATCTCGACTGAAATATCTAGCCAATCCTCCACTAGGATTCTCCTTGATTATATTCTCTCTCATATAGCTCCTTGGAATGCACAATTGGCTTCCTCTAAACAACATCCCATCTTGGATTAAGAAATCCCATCATATTGTCCTATCCAATGTAACAGGTTCCAAACAAGCCTTCCAATTTTCTACAAAGTCTAGATCTTTTGGATACAAACTCTTGAGTTCATTGAACCCAACAACCTCTATATTATTCTCTATCAACAAATTTTTCCTTCTACTTAAGGCATCTGCAACTTTGTTTGACCTTCCACTCTTGTGCTTCAAAATAAAAGTATAACTATGCAAAATCTCAACCCATTTTAACTACCTTTGATTTAACTTTCCTTGACTATTGAGGTACTGCAAAGCTTGGTGATTAGTATATAAAACAAATTATTTTGGCATCAAATATTTTCTCCATTTCTTCAAAGCCTGAACTATAGCATAAAACTCTTGATCATAGATAGAATGTTTCTGCTTAGCATCATTCAACTTCTCACTAAAATATGTAACATGCTTACCTTCTTGACTCAAAACAACTCCTATGGTAGTGCCAATAGCATCACAATCTACCTGAAATACCTTATTGAAATTTGGAAATGCAAAAATAGGTTGCTCTATAACTTTCTTCTTCAATGTATATAAATTTTTTTGGCTTCTCCTATAGTCCACTTAAACTCTTTTCTATCCCCTCTAATTTAATCAGTTATCTAGGTATACAAATACTACTGAAATTCTTAATAATTTTTTTGTAAAAACTTGCTAGACCATGAAATGATCTTACCTCTATAACACTCCTGGGGGTAGGCCATTCAATGATAGCTATCACCTTATCAAGGTCCATTTTAAGAGCCTCTGCTAAAATAACAAATCCTAGATACACCAATTCTCTCTTCACAAAGCTACATTTCTTCAAATTTATCAACTTCTCCTCCCTTAGCTTCTCAAAAAAAATTTGGATATGCATCAAGTGCTCCTCCAATGTCTTACTAAAAATCAAAATATCATCCAAATAAACAATAACAAAATTTTCTTTAAAAATTATTTCAATACCTCATTCATAAGCCGCATAAATGTTCTCAGTGCATTGGTTAGCCCAAAAGGAATGACTAACCACTCATACAAGCCATCCTTTGTTTTAAAGGTTGTGTTTCATTCATCTCCTTCTCTAATCCAAATTTGATGATATCCGATCTTCAAATCTACCTTCGTGAAGTACTTAGCTCCACTCAAACAATCCATAATTTCATCCATTCTCAGCAAGGGAAATCTATACTTCATGGTGATCTTGTTGATGGCTCTAGGATCTATACACATCCAAGCCATTCCCCATCCTTCTTTTGTGCTAGTACTTCAGGTATTGCACATGAACTCAAAATTTCTTTGATCAATCCCTTCCACAAAAACTCTTGCACGTGTCTATTCAACTCTTCACTCTCTTCTAGAATCATACAATGAGCTGCCTTATTTGGTAAACTAGCTCCAAGAATCAGGTCCATCTGATGACTAGTCTTTATTAATCAAGGAAAACCTTCAAGTACATTATTAGAAATAATAGCTTGGAACTCATTCAAAAAATCTAAAACCTCTACAAGTACCTTATTAGTATCTTCTTTATCAACTCTAGGGATCAATGCACAACACATATGCTCATGCCTCATACCTTCTAGAAACTTTGTTCCATCAACCAAAAAAATTCTTGCATTATTGCATACCTTTTATGTTTCCTCTTTCAAGGGATTCAACTTATGATGAGCTCTATCCTTTGTCAAAGAATCAGAGTTGGAATGTCCACCATGTATTGCTCGCCAATCAAACTACCATGATCTGCCTAACAACATATGAAAAACATCCATAGGTATAATATCACACAATACCTCATCATGGTAATTTCCAATCTTGAAATTTACCAAACATCAAGTTCATTTACCAAAGCTTTATGGTCCTTCTGCAACCAAGCAATCTATTATGGATTTCGATGCCTTCTTCTCTCCAACTGAAACTTACTAACCATCTCTTCTGAAACAAGGTTATCAGTACTACCTCCATCAATAATAACATTACAAACTTTACCTTCACACTTACATCAAGTGCAAAACAAATTCTTCCTTTTAGTTGGCTCTTTCTCTTCATTCAGCAAGGCTCTTCTAGTAACAAGAATCTCTCCTCTTTTTGCATCCTCAGAATGTGAAGACTCAGCATCTTTGTCTACATGTGCAATTCATGCATTACCCTCAAGTCTTCTATTTGTCTTTCCTTGATGTTGAGGACACTCATATAGCCTATGCCCTTCCTCTCCCTGGTCTTCGTCCAAATCTTCCTTGTCCTCTTTGGTCTCCATTATTTTGATCATGAGGACGATGGGTGTTATCTCCTTTAGGGTTTTGGCTGCTATTGGATCCTTCACCCTTCTTTTGATCTCCATTTCGACCTCCATATGACTATCCACTAGTCCTTCCACCATGACCTTTGCCTCTTTGCTTGCTTTCAAACCTTCTATTCCACTTCTCTTCTAACTTCAAAGCAAACTGATATGCATCTTCAATGGTAGACATTCTTACCAAACTCAACTCTTCTTGAATGCTTAGCTTCAACCCATTTATATAACGGGCAACTTTCTCCTTTTTGGCCTTAGAATGACTTGTTCTGATTAGGACTCGATAGAATTCTTCTATTACCTTGTCCTCTAAATTGTGTTATTGGATGCAACATATTTTATATGAGGACTACTTGGTTTTGTATCAAATTTTTTATATGGCTGGCCATTCTACCTCTGGAGCCATGTTCAACATGGGATCTCACAATACTAGGGAGAACATTAATCTCATGGTGCTTGATCATGCATATGGTAATGTAGTGCCAATTTTGGTTATTATTAGTATGAGGGATGACTTTGGTGGGATTGTCTTTGAGGTGGATTGTTGGGAAATTATTCCTAGCAGCAAGAATAGGAGGGTGGAGCTTCATATTGAAAATAATTATATCTACTCTTTCATGCTCTAATCTTGACCTAATGGGCCTTCACCTAAAAGTGATAAAGGGAAAATAAAGAAGGATTTGAGCAAGTTTCATTATCCTTTGGTTTATTACGAGGTTGAATCAACTTCTAAAGATGGTTGTACAACTAGGTTGATTAGCTACCATAAATTTTCTACAGATATAAAGAATATGAAATTTAAATGCTCTGTACAATGATTTGGCTTTATTTCCTACCCCACTTACTCCTCTTTTCAAATAGATTCCTGATGAAACTTTATGTTTATGATATGTAAGTTTTTTACTAAAATCAATGGAACTATTCCTATGCATGCTTTCCCTATCTTTATCATTGTCACTTTTAACTATTTCCTAGCATACTTACTCTTCTTTTCAAAGGGAATCATCTAAATAATTTAAAGACTTCATTCAACAGACATTTTCTTATTGTCAGAGAAGAAATGGAGTAATAGAAATATGCCTTTGGGTGACCACTACTATATCAACGAACGAAGTTGTAATAGATGGAGAAAAGTCACTATTAGTTTGAAGCATGGGCCCACATGATACATCACTGGAGAATAACAATGGAGTTACTTTACCGTCATCCCTGAATGATCACTCAAATTATTCCTTATGTCTAAGAATATTGTACTCTATTCTGTAATGGCTAAGAATATTTGTATACACCTGTTATAGGTGTAGACATCCAAATTTGGACACTTAATTTATCCAAATTTATCACTTTTCATCTAAACATCCTCTTATTTGCATTAATTAAGTAATATTACTATTATTTAATTAATATCCTTAATTCTGCCAAATCCCTAAGGTATTTAATTAATAATTAAATACCCTACCCTCCTTAATCCCCTTTTCATCAAATGAATTAAATAAATATTACATTTATTTAATTCCTCACATGTCATTTTCATCTAATCCTAATCCATCTCCTAATCTTTCATTAAGGATGTGCACATGCCTAATCCTTGATTAGGATGTGTCACATCCTCCAACTTTTGCAAGTTGGCTTCTAATCCTCATTAACCCCTAATTATCCTCTAATTACTGATTAGTCAAACCTAATTAGTACCTTGGTCAACTCTCCCCACCCCCAAGGAATTTTAATTCCTTTTTATTCACCCTAGGCTCCTCTCTTCCCCATGTGAATTTTTAATTCACTTTTATTATTCCTAGAATCCCCTTTTCCCATGCATCTTCTAGAACCTTTGACTTGTCACATCAAGTCACATGTGACAAAATTCCCACCTTTTGGGAACCTTGTCTTATCCACTAGATTCTTCCAATCATTGTGAATTTAAAATTCACTTTTATTCTCTCAAAGTTTTCCCCTTCCTCATGTGATCATTGAAAGGTCACATCAAAGTACTTGGAAGGTGCTTGTCCTTCCTCCACATCATGTACCCCCTTCCACGTCACCTACACATCATCTCACCCTTTATCCTATTCACATTCCACATGTCAAAATGTGAGGGCTTGTGAGTCCTCAACTCACCTTAGGCCTTCATCTTGACCTTGTTGGATAAATCTCAACCGTTGAATTCTCTAGAGAATTCAAGTTTCTCTATAAATACCCCCTCCTCAAGGGCATTTTCAACACTTTTTCATTTGAGTAACCTTATGCTGCCAATTTGCATTCTCAAGCATTTGCTATCATTTAGCCATCCATTTAGTCATTTTGCATTATCAATATTGCATCTAGTAACATCAAAAGCCATCTAAGGAGCATACAAATTCATCTAAATCAAGGGCCAACCAAGGAGGCTTCAACAAGGAATGTATAATAGATTTGCATTTATTTCATCTATTTTCCTTATTTTATCACTCTTTAGGATAATCATTGAAGTGTTCTTAGTGTTTTATCATTTGCATTTTAAGATTTTTTGCACATTAAAAAAGGGTAAAACTCCTAGGTACACATTTCTAGCATGCCCGGTGGGACCCACAAATGGGTTCCTATATTTAACGTTCGTTGTTGTTGAAGTTTTTTGAAGGAATACGTCATAGTGGGGTGACTACGCCCCTGATTTTTCCATAGTGGGACGACTACACCCTTGATTTTTCCACAGTGGGGCGACTGCGCCCCTGATTTTCCGCAGTGGGGCAACTGCACCCCTGATTTACTGTAGTGAGGCGACTGTGCCCCTAATTTACTGCAGTGAGGCGATTGCGCCCCTAATTTTCTACAGTGAGGCGACTACGCCCCCTGGGCTGAAAATTATTTTTGGCTAACACTTTTACTACAGTGAGGTGACTACGCCCCCTAGGCTGAAAATTATTTTTGGCTAACAATTTTACTACAGTGAGGTAACTACACCCCATGGGCTGAAAATTATTTTTAGCTAACACTTTTATTGCAGTGAGGCGACTACGCCCCCTGGGCTGAAAATTATTTTTTGCTAACACTTTTACTACAGTGAGGCGACTATGCCCCCTGGGCTGAAAATTATTTTTGGCTAACACTTTGTCTGCAGTGAGGCGACTATGCCCCCCCTTTTGGGCTGAAAATTATTTTTTGGCTAACACTTTTACTGCAGTGGGGTGACTATGCCCCTGATTTTCTGCAGTGGGGCGACTACGCCCCTGATTTTCTGTAGTGAGGCAATTGCGCCCTTGATTTTTTGTAGTGAGGTGACTACGCCCTTGATTTTCCATAGTGAGGTGACTGTGCCCCTGATTTACTATAGAAGGGTGACTATGCCCCCTTGTCACTACAAAGCAATACATTTTAAAAGGTAAAACTGTCATTTTGGCTTCGATTTTTTGCTATTTTCAAGTATTAACCCCCTAACACTGTTCTTGCAAGGATATTGGTGTTTTTTGCTAACTTTTTGCAGCATATTTTTGTGAAGTTGATGAAGAAAGGGAGATAAAACATCTAACATTTGCTTGCAGGGCTATTCGTTCACTCAAACTTTTTGAAATATCCTTGTTGTTTGCCTTTATCTAAGAACATAGTTTAATTAGGGGGAGTAATCTTCATTGCTTGTTGTGTCTATCTTTTCTATTACCCAAAGGGAGCATTACCTTGTTTTTGCTTTCCCCTTGCACTTCATGTGAGCCTGGGGAGTAGTTGGAAACCGTTAGTGCTTTCTTTCTAGTGGGACCTACTTGGGGATTTCATCACCCCAAGGGATAATTCCAACCACATGTACCAGCGAGGTATATAAAGGGAGGAGAGCAAAAGTTGTACCCCAATCTAGTCATGTCATAATTGGGGGAGCGTCAAAGCTAGGGTGGTACCTAGATAGATGTGAAGAATTGGTCTAAGCCCTTCAGTATCTTGCTGGGGTTCCCAACTCACGCGTATGATGGGTTGGTGTTCATGGTTGTGCCTCATGTACCGAGAGTATATCGAGGACTCCCTAGACACCTTGTGCATCCTAGATTAAGACCTCTTTGGCCATACCCTTAACACTAATCGTAGGATTGTGTTTGCTTGAGAGTGTTTTCTTGTGAGAAATTAGTGAAATTTTTGACAAATTGGCTTTATCATTATCATTTTAAAGTCCTTGCCATAGTCATTTTCATCAAACCAAGTCCCAGATTTTTTGTAGTGGGGCAATTGCACCCTTGATTTTCTGTAGTGGGGTGACTATGCCCTTGATTTTCTACAGTGAGGCGATTACGCCCTTGATTTTCTATAGTGAGGTGATTACGCCCTTGATTTTTTGCAGTGAGGCAATTACGCCCCTGATTTACCATAGAGGGGCAAATTTGCCCACCTGAACACCCAAAATCACCCCATTTGGATTTGTTTAGCCTCTAAATCATCATCTAATCATTCCAAACCTTTGTATCACCATCCCAAGCCTCCATTTTGTCATTCTAAACCTCTGAAAACCTCCATTTGATCATTTTAAACCCCCATTTTTACCATTCCAAACCTTCACTTAGCCATTCCAACATTCGTTTAACTAAGTAGTCTTTCATCCCTTTCAAATCCTCCTCTCACTCGTTTCGAGTAATATTTCATCCATTCCAAGCATCCATCTCCTCATTCTAAGAGTTGTTTATCATTTCCAATCAATTGTTTACTCACTTTGAACATTCAATCATTCATCCATTATAAGCAATCATTAGTTTTGAGTGCTTGATCATTCATCCATTCCAATCATTTTTCCAAATACAATCATCTATTTTCTCAATCCAATTATCCAAGACCCCATTCCAATTGCCTGTCTCTTCGTTTTAACATCCCATTTACCCACTTAAAAAGTCCACCCCATAGTGGGACGAATCTACGCTTAAAAGGGGTGAATCTGCCCCTCTGTGAGGGCACAGATGCCCTAGGAGGGGGCAGAGATGCCCCAAGAGGGCATAGATGCCCTAGAAGGGGGCAAAGATGCCCCACCAAGGCAGAGACACCCTAGAAGGGGGTAGAGATGCCCTAGGAGGGTAGAGACGCCCCAGGAGGGAAGAGACACCCTAAAAGGGGGTAGAGATGCCCCAGGAGAGCAAAGACGCCCTAGGAGGGCAAAGATGCCCTAGAAGGGGCTAGAGACACCCTAAGAGGGCAGAGACACCCCAGGAGGGTAGAGACGCCCCAGAAGGGGGCATAGACGCCCCAAGTGGGCACAGACGCCCCTCTGTGAAAAATTTGGAAAATAAACATATCTAGTTCCCAAATCCGACCAGTGACACCAATCCCATCATATCTTTCAATCTAATCCTAATTCCGAGCACTCATTCACTCGTTCTTAGTATTTGTTCATCTATTTCAAATCTTCTTCCCCTCGTTCTGAGAGTCATTCATCTATTCTGAGCACCCATTTGCTGTCATCAACAATTTTCTGAAAGTCATCATTTCATCACCAAAATCACATAAGTGCCACTTAGAACACCATTAGATTCCATATCCAGCATCAAATCATCCATCCCAATCTAGGCTTCATTTTGAGAATTTTGATTTTTGTGTCGAAACTTCCGGAGGCAATAACTTTTGACTCGGGTGTTCGTTTGAGCTAAAAATTTATGGGTGGTTGTGTTATGAGATGGAATGTTGATTGCCAATTGACTAGAAGCCCCTTAGACCCCGTTTTTCCACATTTTCGAGGCCTCAAACTTTCATCTTGACCCTCAAAATTGCAATTTAGTGTTTTTTTCCAACATTTTGAAAAATCATTTTTGTCAATAACTCGAAATGCATGTCTCAAATTTGGGATATTAGTTGGAAATTTATCTTATCTTTGTTTTGGGTTATTTTTGGGAAAAAATTGAACTCTCAAAATTACGTTCGTGAGGTTTCCTAAAATGGAAAAAATTGACAAATTTTGAAAATTGCCAAATCTAGAAAAATCTGATTGTCAGCACCTTACGTTCTTTAAACCCCAAAAATTGGTGTAGAATCAATCCTATCACATCCTCCAATCATTCTAAGCTTTAACCCAATCCTAATCTGAGCTTTAATCTAATCCCAATCTGAGCTTAACCAAAACCCTAATCTAAGGTTTAGTCATTTCAACCTTTCATTCATCCATTCTGAACAATTGTTCTCCCATTTCAATCATTCGTTTCCCCATTCCGAGTAAACACTCATATATTTCAAACCTTCATCTATCATTCCAAACTCTTGTTCTATCATTTCGATCATCCATTTACTCATTCCGAGTAAACGTTCATCCATTTCACACATCCTTTCATCATTCTGAACTCTCATTCTATCATTTCGATCATCCGTTTACTCATTCCAACTAAACATTCATTCATTTCACACATCCTTTCATCATTCTGAACTCTTGTTCTATCATTTTGATCATTTGTTTACTCATTCTGAGTAAACGTTCATCCATTTCACACATCCTTTCATCATTTTGAACTCTCGTTCTATCATTCTGATCATCCGTTTACTCGTTCTGAGTAAACGTTCATCCATTTCACACATCCTTTCATCATTTCAAACTCTCGTTCTATCATTTCAATCATCCATTTACTCATTCTGAGTAAACATTCATCCATTTCACACATCCTTTCATCATTTTGAACTCTCGTTCTATCAGTCTGATCATCCGTTTACTCGTTCCGAGTAAACGTTCATCCATTTCACACATCCTTTCATCATTTCAAACTCTCGTTCTATCATTTCGATCATCCATTTACTCATTATGAGTAAACAGTCATCCATTTCACACATCCTTTCATCATTTTGAACTCTCATTCTATCATTTCGATCATTTTTTTACTCGTTCTAAGTAAACATTCATCCATTTCACACATCCTTTCATCATTCTGAACTCTCGTTCTATCATTTTGATCATTCGTTTACTCATTCTGAGTAAACGTTCATCCATTTCACACATCCTTTCATCATTCTGAACTCTCGTTCTATAGTTTTGATCATCCGTTTACTCGTTCTGAGTAAACATTCATCCATTTTACACCGATTTCATCATTCCAAACTCTCATTCAGTCATTCCGATCATTCGTTTACTCATTCCGAGTAAACATTCATCCATTTCACACCTCCTTTCCTCATTCCAAACTCTCATTCTATCATTCCGATCATCTGTTTACTTGTTTCGAGTAAACATTCATCCATTTCACACCTCCTTTCATCATTCTAAACTCTCATTCTGCAATTTCAATCATCCATTTACTCATTCTGAGTAAATGTTCATCCATTTTCAAACCTCCTTTCATCATTTCAAACTCTCATTCAACAATTCTAATCAATCATTTACTCGTTATGAGTAATCTTTCATCTCTACCAAACCTTCATCTTCTCATTCTAAGAATCATTCATCTATTGTGAGCAATCATTTACTCATTCTGAGTAGTCGTTCATCCGTCTCGATCAATCGTTTGCTCATTTTGAGTATTTCTTCATCCATTTCTCTAATCAAATCATCATTTTCCCCATCCATATCCTCTGAACTTTGTTTCAGGTTATTATCCAAATTGACCTAAGTGTCTGATCTGATCATCATCATCAACATCCGCTTAGGATTGTCATCGGTCCTAAGATAATCATCATCGTTGGCCCAATCAATTCACCTTCAATCTCAAGGTGGATTTGGTGCTACAATCATCCATTTATCCTTTTATCCAATCAATCAGTATCCTAAGTCATCTAAGATAATCTCTGAATGGCATTTGTAGCCTCTTTCATCATCTTATCCTATCCATTAGTCAATCTTATCAATCATCAATCGATCTAGTCCAATCACATCACCTTCGACCCAATCAATCTACTTCTATCTTGAAGCAGATTCGGTGTTGATTGTCAGAATCAATCCCATCACATCATCCAATCATCCTAATCTGAGCTTTAGTCCATTCTCATTCTGAGCTTGAGAAAAATCCCGAGTTGAGCTTTAGTCCATTCCCATCCAAAATATTTGATCAATATTCTTTATCCTTTCATTGTCATGAATCCTTATCCTCCATCAATAGTGGTCAAGGGAAACCCTAATTACGTTGACAATGATAATGAAAGTCTTGTCAATCAAGAAGAATGTGACATAGATCCCCTTGACACTATCATTGCTAGTAAGCTTTCTCCACCCACTTTCCAAAATCCAATCACCCCTTTGAGTTATCCTGTTATGTCTTCATCCATGCCTAATCATGTTGCTTATGCTACCTTTGACAAGGGATATCCATCATATCTATCACACCCTTCATCTGCATCATCCTCTTATCCAACACCTGCATCCTCTTATCCTATTCAACTATCTCAATACCCCTATCTTAATCCCCCATCCACATCCTCCTATCTAAATCCTTCATCCGCATATACCCACTACCCTAATCTTCCATGCCAATCTGCTTACTCTAATCCTACATTCGTACCTTCATATCCTAATCCAATATCCACATCAACTTATCCTAATCTGACATCCACAATTTAGTATCTCTATTTTCCACCTCAATCTTCCCATCCTAATCCACCATCCCCATACCCATACTACAATCCACCACTCGCATATTCATGTCCTAATTCACCATTTCTTAACCCTTCATCTAATCTTAATCCCCCATCTATTCCAAGTTTTACATCCAATCCCATTCCCCCATCTATTCCAAATCTTGCATCCAGTCCCATTCCCCCATCTATTCCAAGTCTTGCATCCAATCTTGTTCCTCCATCTAATCCTAGTCCACCAATCCATAATCCTTCATCCACTCCTACCATGCCATCTCAGCATAGAGCATTCAAGTTCTTCACTCCAGAAGTTCTCCAAGGACTTATAACAAAGAAGACATCTCCCACTCCACACCTTGAAGTTATGGAATCATGCCATCCCAACCCATCATCCATGATCATTAGAGATGGAACCCTTCTCCACCCAACACCTATCATTGATGGTACCACCCCTAGCACCACTCAAACCATCCAACCCATCACATCCCCTACCATCACATCTTCTGAATCCACTGAGCCCCCATCTCCTATCATCACATCCTCTGAATTTGTTGAACCCCCATCTCCTACCATCACATCCTCTGAATTCGTTGAACATCCACCTCCTACTCCAAGAGTCATCGAACCCATTGATGACGCCTAAATCCATTCTGATGACTGCATCAAATCCTCCATCCTTCCATCTCCCCAAGTTGAAGAGTCTCTCCAACACTCTGTCATCCTTCCATCCACACAAGATGTGTCATGCCAAGAGTCTAATCCAAAGCATGCCAACATATCCCCTTCTCTAGATCAAGATCCTACCATCCTATCTAGTTCACCTCAAGATCACAGTCCCCCATCCATTCCACCCCATGATCCCCTTGTCTCCACTACTCCATTTTCATCGCATGAGCCAGCTACCACAAATCTAGATCCTATCATATCCCCTAATCCCTCTCTTGATACCACCCATCCAAATACTACTATCCCATCATCTCCCTCTCATGATCCCCCATCATCGCCTAAAACTGCTATCCCCACACTGCTTGCATATCCCCTTGGTTCTCTCACATTCTTCCATGGTGGCCTCCTCGCAGAAGAAAAACATAGTGTATATACCACCCACCATCCTCCACCTAATAATGGACTTGAATCATGTTTTAAAAATAACACAAATCCTATCATGGATCACATGCTCAAGAAAATGAACTATCAAGGAAAAGGTCTAGGCCTTCATGAGCATGGTATTTTGGAGCTCATCCAAGTCAAAGAACAAATCTGCATGCAAGGTCTTGGACCTATTTCCCAAGACTCACAATCTAAAGATGTTGGTACAACCTCTAGATGTCCTCAATGAGCCTTTTCCAAAAGAAATGTTGGCTCTTCCCATTGCCCCACTAGATCATATGCTTCCATCCCTCCTCCTCTATTGTATCACCTCAAAACAATTGTCCATACTCCCCCTTCATCCGCTCCATCCATTTTGAGTCCTTACATCCCTCCATCCACCATATCCCATCCTTCATTTACTCCATCCATCTTGGGTCCGTATATCCCAAGCTCACCTCCTTCATCTCATCCTTTCATCCATCCAACACCTATCCATATCATCCATCATAAAAATCCCTCTCACATATCCTATAGTTAGGATCAACAAAGGCATATACCTAAACATCCTCCATCTACACATAATCCCCATACTCCTACCTCCATCACTCCACATCGTCCATCTCCTCACACCTATTTGATTGCTACAAAAAGCACTTTGGTTGTTAAAAAAAAATGCATAAATCCAAACATCCACATGAATCTAAGGCTCCTCATGTCCCCTCCAAAAGACATGGTGAAGAGAAGAAAAATCTAAATCTAAATCAAATCCGTAGGCCACAAAGGCCCACCAAAGCAAAGATCAAAACCATGTGGACCCCAAAGAAAAAATATGCAATGCAATCAAATGAAAAATATATAAGAAAATTTAAAGTTGCTAATCCAAAAGCTAGTCATACACCCCTTTCATCTCCTAAGTCTGTTTTGGGTCCTTATACTCCAAATTTCACCACCCCATTATCCACACATTCTCCATCCATTAATCCTCTTATCTTTTCACATCCACGACTACAAGTGCCAATGTTGGTCCTGAACACATCTCCCCATCACATATCCACCCCATCATTCCATCCATACCCTTTGCAACATCCCATCCATTATCCCATGTATCTCCCCTCTCAAATACCTCTAATTCATCCTCTTGCATAATCCATTTATCCTCATAATGTTGTACCAACATCCAACAGTCGGTTCGAACAAGGGCTATTAATGCCTCATATAGAGCTTGAATCTTAAGTCCTTCATCCATATCCTTATCACATGTCTTCTAAATCCACTTATTTTCCTCCCTATCCTTATCCATCTCCTTTTTTCTAATATCCAAAATTTCAAAAATCCAAAAAGTCAAAAAATCCAAAAAAATAAAAATCAGAAAAAATGTCAAAAAAATAAATAAATAGTAAAGAGAAATAATTCGTCCAATGGTTAAAACTTGGCAAACAAGTGCCTTGGATAAGTACCATGATGAAAACCTGGCAAACAGCGTCATGCATAAATCCCCATCTGCACTTGGGGGCAACTTCCTGATATGCATTCCCTCCATCTGCTATGCTTCCTGCTATGCTTCCAACTATGCACTCGTAATCCCCTCCATCCCACCTATCTTCCGCATCCTATCATCATATCCCATTTATCTCCCATCCCTTCATCCTTCTTGTGATCTTGATCAAAATAGGGGCACCTATCTATACATGCTTTGGCCACCTCTTGGTATACATTCCCTTCATCCATGCTCTATTGTATTCCTTGGTCACCCATCCTATCCTCCTCTAGTTATCTCCTTTTCCCATCCACTTGTCTTCCATCCCTCATGCCTCATCATATATGACATATCTAGAGTGGGGGAATCTGCTTCCTTTCTGACATAGTCCTTGGAGACATCATCTATCATAACATCCCTTCATCTCCCTATCCATCTATCATAGCATCCCTTCCATCTCCCCATCCTTATCTTCATATCCATCTATCATAACATCCCGTCATCTCCCTATCCATCTATCATAGCATCCCTTCCATCTCCCCATCCTTATCTTTGTATCCATCTATCCTAGCATCTCTTTCCTCTCCCGGTCCTTATATTCCTATCCATCCAAACAATCCCTCCCATCCCCCATCCCTATATCTCTATCCATTCTTTCATCTTTATCCTCATCCCATCTCACAATCCCTTGTCATTGGTATCTAGCTATAGGCCTTCCCCCATGTAACCCAATGCCATTTATCTCATCGTCATCACCCCTGCTTCTCTTGCACATATTTTCAATCCCCTATCACTTTTCATCACTCATCTATCTATCATATCATCCTCCCAAGTCATTTTAATGCTTTGGATAACTATCCCATCCCTGAGCTTTATGTGATCATCATCATCCCATCCAATCCAATAGGTCTATCCTATCTTGTCGTATCGGTCCCATCTTTTTATCCACTTATCCTATCATCTTATCATCATTTATCCATCATTTTTCTTTGGCCTTTGGTTGAACTACATTGCCCCTGCACTTTCACATAGGCAAGGTCGATCATTTGATCTACCCTCGAGGTTCCATCATCAATCTTCATTGTCCACTTGGCTCTTCTATCGTCTAGCATCGATATTTCTGCTCTGTCCATCCAATCCTATATCATCTATCATTAGTCTTGGCTTTTGTCTCTCCGTTCCTTGTCATCTATTATCATCCTTCACATCCTCTTTCTACTTTTATCCATGGTCAGTTGACATCCTTTTGTTGAACTACATTGCCCCTGTGCTGTCACGTAGGAAAGGCTGAGCATTTGATCTACCCCCGAGGTATTTTGACCATTGTGTCTTGATCATCCATCATTCGCCTTCATCATCCTCTTTTTGCTTTATCCATGGTCTTTTCATGAACTACAAGGGCTCTGTGCTTTCACGTAGGGAAGGCTAATCTTTGATCGGCCCCCAAGCCCCTAGGTCTTTAGGGTGTGTCAGTCTCATGTCTTGTCTCCCTTGTGTCATGCCATTAAGCTATGCCCTTATCTAGCTAGTTCTTAACAAACAAGATCCACTTGTATCACCAAATCCAATCAGTTTTGAATATCCTACATCATATCAATCTTTTAGCTTAGTATCCATCATTGGTCTCAACATGATGCATCCTTCCTAACAGACCTCATCAATCCCATCTATCCCCTTGATCCTATGGAAAAGGACATTGGAAATTGATTGTGATCTTTTGATGCTTTTGGATTTTGTTTATCATTTGAGATCCCTATCATCACTTGTCAAAGCCACCATGATCCTTCATATTATGGCATGTTTTGATTGGTCCACATAGGGGAATATATTGATCTTTTGTTTGATTGTGTCTTCTTGGTTGTCCCACATAGTACCCACCAAGATCCCCGAGGTCTTGTGTTATGTTGGGGCATCCTTTTGTGCTTGTGGTTATCTCAATACCTGGCCCGACCAAGGCCTTTGTGACTTTGGGGTGTTGGGATAGCCTTCTTGTATTTTGTGTTTACTTCATGCATTAGACACTATTACGCCTTGGTTCCACATATCCTGACACTTGGTGTCTTATGATATATCAAAAATCAGTGCTCCAAAGATGGAAAATTACATTAGGATTGCATTTCATTCTCCATTCTATCATCTTGCATGTATCCCCCATCCATTCATCCTTCATCCTTATCTCACATCTCTATCCAACCCCCATCCATTCCATTTAGCCTGAATCATCTAATCATATCCTTGGTCTTGTTCTCAGTCTTGTTACAAGCCTAGATCCAATCATCCTCCTCCTCATCATCATTATCCTATTCTATTCTTCCATATCCCCTCGGCATTGTTTGGGATGTATCCTTCCCTCGTCAACAACACTTTCATCATCATCATCGGGAGGTACTCTTCCCTATCCTTTAGTGGTGTTTTGGGATGTATCCTTCCCTCATCAATACCACTCATTGGGATGTATCCTTCCCTATCCTCATTGACAACACTCCATCCATCCTTAACCCCTTTTGGCTTGTACCTTGAATGGGGCAACATCATCTTCGTCTTTACATCCATTTTTGTTTCCCAACCTCCTGTTGCCTTTTCATCCTTTCATATCCATCCATTTTCATCCTCCTCCTCATCTCCCATTTCATCATCTCATCCATTTCAAGAGCACATCCGTGTTCTCTTGAACCTGCATGTCCTCTCGAGGGGGCATCCTTATCCCTAATCTTCATCTTCACCTCCATCATATTTCTTCCTAGTCATCCATTTGATGACTGGGGCATCCTTCTCAATCTAACCATTTCCTTCTGGGTTCTATATTTTAATATTCTTTGAAATGATGCTACTTCGTAACACCATCTCAAAGAGGGGAAAAATGTAGACATCCAAATTTGGACACTTAATTTATCCAAATTTATCACTTTTCATCTAAACATCCTCTTATTTGCATTAATTAAGTAATATTACTATTATTTAATTAAATACCTTACCCTCCTTAATCCTCTTTTCATCAAATGAATTAAATAAATATTACATTTATTTAATTTCTCACATATCATTTTCATCTAATCCTAATCCATCTCCTAATCTCTTCATTAAGGATGTGCACATACCTAATCCTTGATTGGGATGTGTCACATCCTCCAACTTTTGCAAGTTGGCTTCTAATCCTCATTAACCTCTAATTATCCTCTAATTACTGATTAGTCAAACCTAATAAGTACCTTGGTCAACTCTCCCCACCCCCAAGGAATTTTTAATTCCTTTTTATTCACCCTAGGCTCCTCTCTTCCCCATGTGAATTTTTAGTTCACTTTTATTATTCCTAGAATCTCCTTTTCCCATGCATCTTCTAGAACCTTTGACTTGTCACATCAAGTCACATGTGACAAATTCTCACCTTTTGAAAACTTTGTCTTATCCACTAGATTCTTCCAATCATTATGAATTTAAAATTCACTTTTATTCTCCCAAATCTTTCCCCTTCCCCGTGTGATCATTGAAAGGTCACATCAAAGTACTTGGAAGGTACTTGTCCTTCCTCCACATCATGTACCCCCTTCCACGTCACCTACACATCATCTCACCCTTTATCCTATTCACATTCCACATGTCAAAATGTGAGGGCTTGTGAGTCCTCAACTCACCTTAGGCCTTCATCTTGACCTTGTTGGATAAATCTCAATCGTTGAATTCTCTAGAGAATTCAATTTTCTCTATAAATACCCCCTCCTCAAGGGCATTTTCAGCACTTTTTCATTTGAGTAACCTTATGCTGCCAATTTGCATTCTCAAGCATTTGCTATCATTTAGCCATCCATTTAGTCATTTTGCATTATCAATATTGCATCTAGTAACATCAAAAGCCATCTAAGGAGCATACAAATTCATCTAAATCAAGGGCCAACCAAGGAGTCTTCAACAACAAGGAAGGTATAATCAATTTGCATTTTATTTCATCTATTTTCCTTTTTTTATCACTCTTTAGGCTAATCATTGAAGTGTTCTTAGTGTTTTATCATTTGCATTTTAAGATGTTTTGCACATTAAAATAGGGTAAAACTCCAAGGTACACAATAGGTAGTAATTTTTTTGGTGCAATAATCATATTATCAACTTATAAAAAAGTGTCACGAGGAAATCTCTGAGAAAGTAGTTTAAATTTGTTAAATTTTATTTATTTTTTATTATAAAAGATGTCCCAATTTTCCATCTTAATGTTAAAAGTATATTTTTTAATGCATGAGCATCCATGGTCAAAGGGCTATCTTCATCAACCAAAAAGAAAGTATTAAATTTTTAATTTCCTAAGGTTTTCTTTAATTATGCAATAGGTAAATAAATTGCAATGTTGGGGCCAAAATACTTTATTAAATAATTGATCTTTATTTAAATATTGCATTTTTGGAGAGAGAAAAAGTGTGGGAGGTAATTTGGAGTTTGAAATTCAAATTTAAAAATTTTGGCATGGGTTTTGGAGACTTTCTTTTGCATTTAAAATATTATTTTTGGATATTCCAAAAATCCCTAAAAATAGGGATGGAGACAGTGGGCACCTAAGATAAGAAAAGCAGATTTTGTTTTAATGCATAAAAAGCAAGAGAGCCAAAAAAATAGCAAGACACAAAGTTCGAGTGGCTTATTTTAGTCAATTAATTTGATTAAAATAATAGAAATTTGAATTTTTCCGAGAAGGGGACATTTCATTTTGAAGAGTGGGCTGGAAATAAATTAAATTGTAGGAGATTACAATTTCATTAAAAAAAAAAAGAAGAGGGAAAGAAAGCTTAAAATATCCTATTTTTGAGGGGGTTGTTCTAAGTGGATTTTAAATAAGTTTTAATTATTATTTTGAGGTCTAATTTTTGCAACTACAGGAAATGGCTTACACGTGGTGGAGAGCAGGAAATTTAATCTTATTTAATTCTCTGAGATGGTAGTTGAGATTCTAGAAAATTCTAAAGGCAATAAAAATAGAATTTGAAGGAAATTTTTGAAGACAGGTTGGAGGGAGTTTTTTTGTAGCTTTGCAGGGAAGACTCAATTAGGGCATGGAATACCTCCAAGGAGGGTTTTGGAAATGATTTTATTGTAGGTTTTATGGTTGTGGTGCAGCCATTGAGACTCCAGAAGTTGTTGGTGCAAATGGGCATAATTATTTGTGTTGAATCTATGTTGTTGCAGGAGTTGGAAGGAGTGGTTTTACAAACCATTGGATTTGTTGTTACAAATAATTTTGTATTTGATTTTTAAAATATTTGTAAAGGGTTTTCAGATTGAGAACTTGTAGGTTGAAGGCATGAAATGAAGCTATAGCAGAGGTTGATCATCAAAGATTGTTGATTGCAGGTTGTCTATGCTTTATTTTTGCATTATTTGTAGGAGAGGGTTTTGAAGAATGTATGGGTAGATTTAATTTTCTGCTGTAGATTTTAATTTTATGATTACTAGTGAGTCCATTTGGGGCTTGTTGCAGCCCTTGAATCCCTCAAGGATTGATGTAAAGTTTGAGCAATAATTTTTAATAGAATTGGGCTTTTGGTTGCAAAAATAAATCTGTTTTTTTTTTAATTTTATTGCACCAATGTGTGAATGAATATTTCATGTTTATTTTGTATTCAAGGAAGAGTTTTGTGTTTATGGGGTATGTGTGTGTTCCTACTTCATCATTTTTTAAGGATATAGAACATAAAAATGTAAATTTTGGGTTATAAAGGTTGATTTTGGCTTTGAAAAATATTGAAATGGATCATAGTAAATCAAGTCAGTAACAGTGACATGGAGCCCTCCAAAATATTAACTATTAAATAATGGACCTAGTTAAATTTTTGGATCAAAATATATGATCACCAAAAATCAAACTCACAACATCAAAATGTAAGAATATCTATGATGCATAAAAGAGATATAAAAGGGAATTACACTTGTTCACCAACTTACAATAGATACTATGACATGTCATAAGGAATCCTTGAATAGAGAGAATGGAACTAAAATAGAATACCCAAATTGATAATGTTTGATTGGAACTGAATAATTTGAACACTGTGCATTACTGATAAAAATAAACTACTTAATCAATGAGAATTATACCAGCCTATATACTAGCAGGACCAGAGGAATAATTTCAATAACAAGAGAATGAGAGAATTCCTTCATATCCAGTTTCTTTTCAGACATGCCTTATCCTTATCTTCTTTTGTCATATGCTGCCTACTTATGGTTATGACTATCCTTGCTTGTTATGGGCTATGGGTATCTTTTATTGCACTTTCAAATCATATTCCCTCTAAAGTAGCAAACCATTATGCGCTCAGAATACATGATACATCCTATGGAAAAAGAAACGCCTTATTGACCGTGCTGCAGAAGAATAATCTCCTTATAAAGTTCCCTGTGTAGGCCATGGTGAAGGTCAAGCATAAAGTCTCAAAGAGCCACATATTGCTCACTTATTTTATTCTGTGTCGAATCAGAAACAATATGACCCTACAGATACTCTTATCAATGATCAATTCTCACTATATATATGTTCTTCAATGTCACTGGGCATTGCAGTCTCTTGTATGGATATTGCATTTAAGGCAGACTATGTTAGATAGCCAAGAATGGCTTGCCCACCCTATCAAATGAATGAACGGGAAGGAAGCCATTCTCGGCTGGCCATCACATTTCTGCTTCTCATGGTGCAAGATGAGGTCCACAATCCATTCATGATTTATAGAAATATTTTTGTGATTTATCGAATTTATGTGGGTTTTTGTATTTTAATATTTTTAATTTTTTTTAGACTCTAGGAAGGTCGAGTATCTTCCCCTATAAACTACAGTGCACCTAGTAAACATTTTTTCACATGACCGGTAATATTTTTAGTTTTTTAATAACATTAATGAGATGAATTTTTCGGTGAATTTTCTTGTCGTGAATTGTTGGTGGTGAATTTTCTTGCCATGAATGACCGGGGTGAATTTTCACATGTATTATTCTTTTGCAAAAAAAATTCAAAGTCTTGGAAATATATATTAAAAACTTTAATTTGATGAATTGCTGGTGGTGAATTTTCCTTGCTATGAATTTTCTTGCAGTGAATTGGTGGCCGTTGAATTTTCCTGATGTCCATTTAGAGGGTAGTAAGTTAAGTGTGTTTTGAAAAATCTATGATTAAGTATGTTTGAATCAAAGTAATATTGGGATGGGTAACATCTGAGATAGTTCTAATATTTCATTTCTATGAATATCAATTAGATGTAATAAATGCTAAGTGAATTATTCATTTTCATAAAAGATGAGTTTGTGTGAGTTATTACACATGAAATATTGATCAATGAATTTGAAAAAAACTATACAATTGATAAAATTTACTCTCTTTTTATTTAATATATTACACATCATTTACAAGTAATGTCTCCTCTCTATTTCCACTAAGATAATATTGATACAAAAAACTTAATTTTTAAAATAAATTATTGAACTATTTATAAATTATATATGGATATGCTCATAGCTAGTACAGTACAGTTAAACTTTACATTCAAATGCATTGAAATGTCAGAAGCTTGCAGCGTATAGAGTGATCCAATGTATTCATTAGCAGTGTTGGGAAGTATTTGTGCATCATATTTGCTGGATACAAAAATATTGTGGAGTTTATAAATGTATAATCTGATTTTAGGTTTCAAATATAATTGATATGCTATCAATTACATTTTAAATTTTAGTTTAAATCCGGAGATTTAATGAAAATAGTCTATAATTTAATAGCTTAAAATTTTATCAATACATTCATAGAAGAATCAATGCCAAAATATTTTGATTTTAAGTTTATTAATATTTAATAATTTATCATGACTACATACAAGTTGCATAATGCTATAAACGTTACAAGCTCTTTTATTAGCCTGCCTCTTGTCAAGCACTAGGAGAACTCTCTTCTAAAAAATAGCATTTAACTAAATACTTATTTTTTCATCTATTCTTCTTCTTGCAACATATAACCAAACAACTAATTTATTCCCTATGTCAAATCAGCAACAATATGACCCTACATACCCTACATATACTTCTTCTAAAAATAGCATTTAACTAAATCTTTAAAACATCTCTAGGATTACCCTCCCAAGATTGGTAGGGTTCAAATTGTAGAAGATGTCTATAATTGATGCAGGAGCATCCAGTGGTGTAAGGGCAATCTTGCATCACCCAAAAATAGTTAAATTTCAAGTTTCTCAGTTCTTAGATGTTTTTACATTTTTGGATACCCTTTTCATCATAATGAAATTCTCAATTTATGGTTTTTATTTTCTATTCCTGGGTTGAAAGATATTGCAGTTTTAGTTTCCCAGATTTGCACCTGAAAATCTTCTAAGTTAGATTTGAGGCAGTTAGAGTTACTGGATCAGCCCCAAAACTTGCCAAAATTGGTGTAAAATTTTTTGAGCGCGTTGTTGACTTCGAGACCTTTCCAACAGTTCAAACGGTTCGCGAATCAGAGTCCCGAATCAAAAGTTCTGGCCTTGGGAAGTTGGTGCACTTTCTAGGAGATACAATTGCAAATGTTCTTTTGAAATTTGAACTTCAAGTTGTAATTTTTTGGTGCCAAACTGTCTAAACTAAAATTTGAATGTTGTTTTGGCTCCAAACTAAAGAGAAGCTCTATTTATGGGCGGGTTTCTAATTTTTGGGTATATTGCGAAAGGGTGATTTTGTAGCTTTCTATAACTTGCGTGTATTGTAGAACTTGGGGATTTGACATCCTTTGCATGTAAGAAGCTCCATTTTCTAAATAATAAAATTATTCTCTTGTTTGTGGGTTATTTTATAAGTCTTGGGTTGCACCCTCATCAAGTGGTATCAGCGGGTTTTCTTGAGTGTGTGGACAGATCGTTGATCGTGAGGTAGTTTGCACCAGGACCGTGGTTGTGGGTCGAGGTCAAGAAAGATGCCTCCAAGAGTGATGCCTGATAGGCATGGTGGTGCTAGAGGTGGTCGAGGCGGCAAAAATGTTGGTGGAAGAGATGCACTGGCTGCCCTCCAAAGACAAATTGATGTGTTACAAGAGCAGTTGAGAAGAGGGTTAAACCTGAGGGAGGAAAGTGAGGATGAAGGAGAGGAAGAAGATTCAAATGAAGAAGAGGAAGAAGAAGAAATTAATCAAGACTAAATGTGGCTAATAAGGGCCATTTTGAAGATCAGGAAAAGACCCAGAGCAGAAGTCCCCAGTTATTCCAGAAGTTTGAACCCAGAAGAGTTGATCGACTGGATCAATGAGCTAGAAGAATATTTTGAGTATGAGGAAATAGAGGACCTAGATTGGGTTAAGTTTGTGAAAATGAAGCTGAAGGGCCATGCCAGTATTTGGTGGAAAGAGGTCCAGTTGGAAAAAAATCAAAGAGGAAAAGGAAATATCACCAGATGGGATCGCATGGTAGAGAAATTGAAGAAGCAGTTCATACTAGTGGACTACGAGTTAGATCTCTTGAAGAAATTGCAAGGGTTGTAAGCAAGGAAGTAGATCTGTGAAAGAATATACTGAAGATTTTCACAAGATAATCATCAGAATAGGCCACATTGAGGCCAATAAGGAGAAGGTAGCTTGATATCTTAATGGGTTATGACCGAGCATTCAGGAGGAGTTAAGCCTAGTCAGAATGACCACCATTGAGGATGTGTATCAGTTTGCTCTGAAGGTGGAAGAGAAGCTGAATAAAAGATTTGATGGCAAGAAAAAAGGATGAGGAGGTCAAAGTGGAAGGGGTAGTGGAAGACCTTCAGGAAGCTGAAATGATGATGAAAAAGAAAGTAAAGATGTGGGTACCAGTTGAAGCCAAATGAATGACAACTTCTACCACCCTCGTGATCAAAATAGTGGTGATCAAATAGGTAGAGGATGAGGGAGATATGGACAAGGATCTAGAAGAGGTGGTTTCAAAGGAATGTGTTTCTAGTGTGGTGAAGAAGGGAATCGAGCCTATGAATGTCCAGAACACCAAGGAAGGGCAGACAAAAGGCCAGAAGGTCATGGAAAGGTTGCGCATGCAGATGAGGAGGCCCAATCTAAACATTCAGATGATACTGAGGAGGGAGAAGCCCTAGTGATTAGGAGAGCCCTGGTGATTGAGGAAAAGGAACCAAAATAGAGGAAGAGTTTGTTTTGCAAAAGGTGCAAGTGTGAAGGAAAATGTTGTGATGTAATTATTGATGGTGGGAGCACCGATAATCTGGTGTCAGAAGACATGGTCACAAAGCTAAAGATGAGGAGGGAAAGGCACCCGCATCCATATTAGATTGCCTGGTTGCAGAAAGACCACAAAGTTTTGGTCAATGAGAAGTGCCTAGTAAAGTTCAAGATCGGGAGCTACCATGATGAGGCAATCTATGATATCATCCCCTTTGATGCATGTCACATGTTGTTGGGGAGGCTGTGGTAGTTTGATAGGCGAGCTATACATGATGGCCATGCAAACACTTATTCCTTGACAAAGGATGGGGTTCATCAAAAATTGAAACCCCTGAAGGAGACTGAAAAAAAGGTATGCAGTAGTGCTAGAATTTGTTATGTAGATGGAAGAATTTTTTTAGAAGGTATGAAGCATGAGCGTGTGTTATGCATTGATTCCTAGAGTGAGTAAGGAGGACAGTGAGAAGGTTCTAGAAGAAGTTTATGGGATGTTGGATGAGTTTTAGGATATTGTTTCTAATAATGTAGCTAAGGGTTTAAAACCAATAAGGAAGATCAGTCATCAGATTGACTTGATTCTTGGAGCCAGTTTGCCAAATAAGGCAGCTCATAGAATGATTCTAGCGGAAAATGAGGAGTTGAATAGGAAAGTTCAAGAGTTGTTGAGAAAGGGTTTGATACGGGATATTTTGAGTCCATGTGCAGTACTTGCAGTACTAGCACCAAAGAAGGATGGGGAGTGGATGTTGTGTACAGATTCCTGAGCCATAAACAAGATAACAATCAAGTACAGATTTACCCTACCAAGGATGGATGACCTGATGGACTATTTGAGTGGAGCTCAGTACTTCATAAGGATTGATCTGAAGAGTGGATATCACCAGATCTGGATTCGAGAGGGAGATGAATGGAATAATTCCTTCAAGACCAAAGAAGGCCTGTACGAGTGGTTACTCATGCCTTTTGGGCTAACCAATGCACTGAGCACATTCATGCAGCTTATGAACGAGGTACTAAAAGAATTTCTAGGAAGTTTTGTTATTGTGTATTTAGATGATATTTTGATTTTCAGTAAGATGTTGGATGAGCATCTAATGCATATTCAGAGAGCCTTTGAGAAGTTAAGAGAAGAGAAACTATTGATTAATCTAAAGAAGTGCAGTTTTGTGAAGAGGGAGTTAGTGTACTTGGGGTTTGTTGTCTCAGAGAAGTCTCAAGATGGACCCAGAGAAGGTGAAGGCTATTTTGGAATGGCCTACCCCAAGAATTGCTACCGAGGTGAGATCTTTCCATGGTTTGGCTAGTTTTATAGAAAGTTCATTAGAAACTTCAGTAGTATTTGTGGACCCCTGACTGAAACAATGAGAGGGGATAGAAAAGAATTCAAGTGGAGCACTAGAGCGGCAAAGAGTTTTGAACTGTTGAAGCAGAAGGTAACAGAGCAACCTGTTCTAGCCCTCCCAAATTTCAACAAGGTATTTCAAGTGGATTGTGATGCCAGTGGTTGTGCCATTGGAGCAGTGTTGAGCCAAGAAGGTAAGCCCATTGCCTATTTCAGTGAAAAGTTAAATGATTCCAAGATAAAGTATTTTGTATATGATCAGGAATTTTATACAATAGTTCAAGCATTAAAGAAATGGAGACATTATTTGTTGCCGAAGGAATTTGTTCTATATAGTGATCATCAGGCCTTGCAATACCTAAACAGTCAGGGAAAATTAAATCAGAGGCATATGAAATGGGTAGAATTTTTGCAGAGTTATACCTTTGTTTTGAAACATAGGAGTGGGAAGTCAAATAGGGTTGCAGATGCCTTAAGTAGGAGGTATACATTGATGACAAAGATGCAGATTAAAGTGGTTGGGTTCAATGAACTTAAGACACTGTACACAAAAGATCCTAATTTTGCAGAGGCTTGGAAAGCTTGCAAGGAACCTACTACAGTGGACAGGAAAAGGTGGCTGGATTTCATAATCTAGGATGGCATGTTATTTAAGGGAAGTCAATTGTGTATTTCGAGGAGTTCCATGAGGTAGAACCTGATAAAGGAGAAGCATAGTGGAGGAGTGGTAGGACATTTTGGTTGGGATAAGACCATTGCCATTATCAGTGAGTATTATTATTGGCCTTAGTTGTCATAGGATGTGAAAAAGTTTGTACAAATCTACAGGGTATGTCAAATGGATAAAGGAGTGAGCTAGAATACAGGCTTATATCAGCCCTTACCTGTACGAGAGAGGCCATGGGAGGATATAAGTATGGAATTTGTTCTTAGTTTTCCAAGGACACAATGAGGGAATGATTCAGTCTTTGTGGTGGTTGATAGGTTTTCGAAGATGGCATATTTCATTCCATGTCAGAAGACCCATGATGTAGTCCACATTGCTGACTTGTTCTTCAAAGAGGTGGTGAGGCTACATGGTCTGCCAAAGAGTATTGTTTCAGATCATGACATCAAATTTGTGGGGTAATTTTGAAGGACCTTGTGGAAGAAGCTAAAGACAAAGTTGAAGTTTAGTTCTGCACACCATCCACAAACAGATGGGCAGACAGAGGTTAATAGGAGTCTAGGTAACCTACTGAGATGTTTGGTAAGAGATAAACCCAAGGGATGGGACTTGATCTTACCCCAGGCAGAATTTTCTTACAACAATTATGTTAATAGAAGCATTGGTAGATCACCATTCTAGATTGTGTATGGAGGTAGCTCCAAAACAGCTCCAGAATTGAGCAAAATGGACCAAGAGAAGAAAATAAGTGTTGAAGCAGAAGATTTTGCAAAGCACATCAAGAATATATATGAGAAGGTATGGGAACACATTAATAAGATGAATATGTAATATAAGGCTAAGACAGATCAGAAAAGGAGGAATAAGGGGTTTCAGACTAGCGATGAAGTAATGGTCCACTTGAGGAAAGAAAGGTTTCCCGTGGGAACCTATAAAAAATTGAAGATGAAGAAATTTGGTCCCTGTAAGATTTTGAAGAAGCATGATTCAGGGAATGCATATGAGGTAGAGTTGCCTGATGGAATCAACATTTCCCCTATGTTCAACATTTCAGATTTGATAGAGTATCATGAAGGTGGAATGGAGGAAGCACCAGCAATAGGGCGGTATGGCATTCCAACACCTACTTCAGAAAGGGAGGAGATTGAAGAAATCTTGGATAGTCGTGTAGGAAGGAGTACCAGAAATAGGCAGTATGAAGAATATCAAGTGAAATGGAGAGGAAGGCCTGTGGAAGATTCATCCTAGCTATCTAAGGCAGTGGTTGACTGGTTGGGTTTTCCTCAACCATCTGAGATGTGACGGGTCACTTCTCAAATTACCTTGGGTGTCTGATGTAGGAGCATCCAGTGGTATAAGGGCAATTTTGCATCACCCAAAAATAGTTAAATTTCAAGTTTCTCAGTTTTTAGACGTTTTTACATTTTTGGATACCCTTTTCGTCATAATGAAATTCCCAATTTATGGATTTTATTTTCTATTTCTGGGTTGAAAGATATTGGAATTTTAGTTTCCCAGATTTGCACCTAAAAATCTTCCAAGTTAGATTTGAGGCACTTAGAGTTCCCGGATCGGCCCCGAAACTTGCCAAAATCGGCGTAATAGATTTCAAGTGCGTTGTTGACTTTGAGACATTTCCAATGGTTCAAACAGTTTGCAAATCAGAGTCCCAGATCACCCAAAAATAGTTAAATTTCTAGTGGTGTAAGGGCAATCTTGCATCACCCAAAACTAGTTAAATTTCAAGTTTCTCGGTTTTTAGATGTTTTTACATTTTTGGATACCCTTTTCGTCATAATGAAATTCCAAATTTACGGTTTTTTATTTTCTATTCCTGGGTTGAAAGATATTGCAGTTTTAGTTTCCCATATTTGCACCTGAAAATCTTTCGAGTTAGATTTGAGGCACTTAGAGTTCCTGGATCGGCCCTGAAACTTGCCAAAATTAGCATAGCAGATTTTGAGTGCATTGTTGACTTCGAGACCTTTCCAATGATTCAAATGGTTTGCGAATTAGAGTCTCGGATCAAAAGTTATGGCCCCAGGAAGTTGGCACACTTTCTAGGAGATACAATTGCAAATGTTCTTCTGAAATTTGAACTTCAAGTTGTAATTTTTCAGCGCCAAACCACCTAAACTAAAATTTTAATGTTGTTTTGGCTCCAAACTAAAGAGGATCTCTTTTTATAGGCGGGTTTCTAATTTTTGGGTAACTTTTTGGGGACAAGCTCGCATATTGCGAAAGGGTGATTTTGTAGCTTTCTATAACTTGCATGTGTTGTAGAACTTGGGGATTTGAGATCCTCTACATGTAAGAAGCTCAATTTTCTGAATAATAAAATTATTCTCTTGTTTGTGGGTTATTTTCTAAGTCTCGGGCTATTCCCTCATCAATAATCCTATCTTTTGTTGGCCTTTTCCAATCTTTAATCGCACAGAGAGAGATCAAGCGGTTCTACAGAGGCAGGATGCAGAGTTGTAGATGGTTATAGAGATGGGCCGCAGACAATAGCTAGAGTATGGTGGCTTCCTCCTCTCATAGTACAATGCCTCTTTTTTCATACAGGGAGGCCATCCGGGAGGCGGATTACTATCAGTTGCTCTACCCTTAGGCCGTACCTAGAGCAGGTTGGGCCCTAGATTATTCACAGTGGACTAGCCATAGACTGACAGAGGGTCATGGTGATAGAGGTGAGGGCAGTAGACTGGAGGGTTAGACCTCATTTTTTATCAAGATATTATTCTTTTGTGCTATATGGGCTCATTTTTTATAGCCCATTGGGCCTTTTTGTACTCCTTGACATATACACATGTATAGTGATCCGATTATTATTTTGTACTAGGGTATGTGCAAGATTATCATAGAAAAAATAGGCCCTTAATGGCAAAAAATTCAAAAACATCAGAGTTAGGCAACTTGACGTAATAATTTGAATAAGTTATCTATAAAATGATAATATTTTTTTATGAGATTTTAGATATAAGTAGAGGACTCATGTCCCAATGTGATGCATTTTTTTTGTAATTTTTTTCCAAGTAAATAATTAATTATGAACTTTTAATACAACTTAAAAAATATATAAAACTGGTATGTTTGACCACCTTAACTTGGTCAAAACTTCATGAAATTAAATTTTTATTTTTTTAATCCTATAGTATGCAAAGCATAGAATGTGACGCATGTTTTGGATTCAAAAATGTGATACCTTTTGAAAGCTATAAATATTTTTCAATCAGCCTATCAATCAAGACTTTAGCTGTAATTCAAATAGAAAATGAATAATAATTACTTATTAAATTAAAAGTAAAGCATAATTTATATTGGTGGAAAGCTAAGAATTTCCTTTAAAAAACCTTTTTGTTTCATCAATTTTGGGTAAAAAAAATGTCATCAGCCACATACCCATCATATTGCCACTTTTTGGCCCATCATGATCCTGCATATACCCACTATGATAGTTACCTGATGATATATATGAGATGATGATGTTGATGTGATATGTCATGTACCATTTATTTATTATGCACTTATGGATGGTTCTATTTCTATATTCTATACAATAATGTTATGGTATTATGTGATGGATGCATTTCTTTTTTATGGTGTATGCGTTACGTGATGGTTATGTGACTAACAAATCTATACTATGCCTCTTATGATATGCAAATGGATTTATATGATATACGATATGGATGTATGATAGATGATATATATGTTTATGATGATGCAATATATATGATGATTTATGTATGTTGATGTAAATGTGATGATTTATGAAATGATATATTTTTCTAATATCTTTTTTTTGTTATGATGGGGATGATGGTGTGAATGTAGTGATCATGATATGCGACTATGCAATGATGAATGTATGTGATTTTCCTTGTATAATATGCACTTGTGACGATGTTATGATAAGATCTTATATATGACATGATATGTTATGCAAAATAGTATGGAGATGATGATTTATGGTGTATATGCAAAATAATATGTGAGTAATGACCTTATGTTGTATATGTGATGGCGTAATGAATGCTTTTATGAGATGTTTTATATGACTATGGATGGATGTATGCACTTAATACGATGGGTTGTTTATAATGCTTATATACCTATTATGCTTTGTTTAATTATGCATTGGATGCTTATAATGATATGAGATAATTTTTGAAATGTTTATGCAAAATGATTGCAATGTGGTGATTTATGAGATGTTCTATATGATATGGATGGATGATGGATGATATGCATGTTTATGATGATGTTTGCTTTATGCAAATGGATGCAAATGCCTAATCTATTTATGCGGTGGTGCTTATATGATTATGTGATAGATGATGTGATAGATTATTTATGTTTTATGTAATTACGTAAGAGATGGTTATATGAAAATGTGTATGTAATGTTATGATTATAAGATGCTTAGAATAAAAAATCTATATTATATGCATATGAGGCATGATCAAATTTCTATATGATATGCATTATGCTGACGATTTGTGGATGCAGGATTAATGATGGTGGTAATTAATTGTCATAGTATCTTGTTAGTGTGAAAATAAAGAAGAAATGGAAGAAAAAAGAGATTTCAACAAGACAAAAGATGATGATGATGAATATCTGTTGTGGAGTTGGGATTTTCAAAGGGACAATTATCTTATGTTTGATAACACACATAAATACGATGCATCAAGGTATTAAGAACCAAGATGATATATTTAGTGTGATGGACTTTGACTCGACAATCAAATAGGAGTATCCTTGTTCACACCTAACATATGAAAAAATTACTAGGATGCACCTTAGATATTTCAAACATGCCAGACCAAAACATAGGAAGGCAAGCCTCCCTATGTGGTCAACAAAACACCTAAAACACCCTCCGTACATACCTAAATAAAGCAAGTATGTGCCAAGTTATATTACAAAAAAGTCCAACAAGCACAATAGATGAAAAGGTAATGATCATTGCTCCATTCCTATCTCTCTAAATCCCTTCATTGGGGACATCACTGAGAGGTCCTTGGAATGGAAACAATAAGATAAATCAAAAGATAAAGATATAGTAAACAAACAAGTTGATGTTCTTCAATACTGCTAGCGAAGACTTAATTATGATGATGCCTGATGCTGATGCCCATTGTAGGAAGGATGCATCCTAGGACATGACAATATTGGATGATTTGATATGGGACTGATTGGATGATAGGCTATTGACACAAAGAATTGACCAACTTGCTTATGTACTAACCTAGATTTTAAGATTTTTACATTTTGAATTTTCACTTTTTAACCCGCTAAACTTGTTTTCGATTGTTTCACCAAAGGTTGAGGATGATGATTGTTTATTATGAGTGATGTTATTGTGGGTGAAAGCGAGATGGGACAGATGGGTTTTTTTAAATATTTGGATGTTTTTGATGTTTTTAGGCTATTTTTGGTATTTTTTTGAGATTTTTCAAATGTTTTTAATTTTCAAAATTTTCAATGTTTTGGGGTTTTTTGAGATTTTGACCAAGAGAATAACCTAAGGACCTATCCTAGGGGCCTCGGGGGCTAATCAACAGATTAGCCTTGTCTACGTTATACATGCAAAGACAACGTAGTTCGACTGATGACTTGACTGATTTACAGATGAAGATATACATGAGGAAATGCCAATTTATTATGACGGATTCCTAAAGGACTGACCTAAGTGTCTCAGGGGATGGTCAAAGATCAACCTTGCCTATGTTCAAAGCTTAGAGATCCATAGTTTGACAAGACAATTTTTTTTTGACTTTTTGACCTACTTTTTGACCTGTTTTTGGATTTTGATATGTTTCAAATATTTTTGGATTTTTTTTAAATTTTTTGATGTTTTTGGATTTTTTGGATTTTTTGATGTTTTTGGACTTTTTGGATTTTTTGATTTTAGGACTTCAAGAATATACATGAATCTGATCCGATAAGAACATTCCCCCAACATGATGCAATAAACTACTCTAATAAAGGAAAGACAAACTGACCTTGGGAATGGACCGAGTAGTACTGGGAGGGATCATGATACGACCATAGGACCAAGTTGTGATCTAGATGCCAAACAGATGGGTGATGGATGGAGATCTGAATGTGATGGATGGTGGAAATGTAATGGAAGGATGATGCAGAACAATCCATAAAGATACTAGTGGATGGAAAGTGTTTATTTACACAAGGCGTCTATTTGCCAGGTTTTCACCAAGGTACTTGTCCAAAGTGCCACCGAAGTGGTTTTCACCAGAAGATGATTTTTTATCTTTATTGTTTTTTTAATCCTTTTTCTAATTTTTTGGATTTTTTGCTTTTTGATTTTTTTGTTGTCACCAAGATGCCTATTTGCCAGGTTTTCACCAAGGTAACCGTTTTTCAGGACACTTTCTGATTTTTTTTAATTTTTTAATTTTTTGGGTTCTTATACCTTGAAAGATTAGGCATAATTTTTTTTGAGATGGGAGCTATTCATTGGCTCTTGTAGAGGTTTCCCTTTGGGTGTTGATAACTAATATGCCCCTGACTTATAGCTTACTGTGATAAAAAATTGGTCCCAACTAGTTGGGTTCAAATTTTCCTTTGTTGTTTGGATTTAGGACATTCTTTTGATTCTCCTTTAGTACCAGTTCTCCAACTTGGAAAGTCTTGCTTCTGATTTTCTTGTTATAGCTCCTCTTGATTCTATTCTAATAGACTTGAAAATGATTTAAAGTGTCTATATGTCGCTCATCTAATAGCTCTAGCTCATTCGGTCTTAATACTCGGTATTCTTCATCTATGATGAGGTTTTGTAGTGATATTCTAAGTGACGGGAGCTTGATCTCAATGGGCAGTATGGCTTATGATCCATAGACTAGGGAGAATGGGGTGGTGCTAGTGGGTGTGTGGATGCTAGTTTGATAGGCCCAGAGGGTGAGATTTAGCTACAAATGCTAGTCATGACCTGCGTCATTGACTGTTTTCTTGAGGATTTTCAAAATGGTTTCATTTGTGGCTTCTACTTGGCCATTTCCTTGGGGATAGTATGGGGTGGAGAAGTGATGCTGGATTTTGAATATTTCACAAAGATCATGGACATCCTGATTTTTGAATGGTGTCCCATTATCAGAGATAATGGCTTGTGGGACACCATAGCTGCATATGAGATAGTTTAGGATGAACTTTGATATCTACTTCCCCATTATGTATGTCATGGGTATGGCTTCCACCCACTTGGTAAAGTACTCAGTGGTGGTTATGATGAATTTATGGTCATTTGATGAAGTGGGAGTGATTTTTTTGATGAGATCGAGTCTCCATTGTGAGAAGGGCCATGGTGTAACAATAGGATGGAACTCTTGAGCTGGAGCATGGATGAGGTCCCCATGTTGTTGACATTGTAGACACCTCTTCACATAGTTGTGTGCCTCTTTCTCCATAGTGGGCCAATAATATCCCATCCTCAGCAGTCTCTTGGCCAAGGTTATTCCACTCAAGTGCGAACCACAAATCTCATTATGCACCTTAGTTAAGTAGTCAAGGCTTCGTCAGTATTAAGGCATCATAATAAGGTTCCCTCTATGCTTCTATGGTATAAGGTATTTCCTAGGATGACAAACCTAGAGGATTTTTTAATAAAAGTTATTTTTAAGCTTGAAGGTAAGTCAACAGGTAAGACACCTATTTGTAGGTAGGTATAAATGTTATGGTACCAGGGATCTCTCGAACCAACAATTTTGTACACAAATTCCAACTCTAGTACCTCCAATGCAGGCACAAGAAGTTGCTTTACTAAGAATTCATGTTTTAGGATGTTGCGAGGGATTTCTAGTAAGGATCCAATTGTTTCCATGGTGTCTGCGGCTCTATTGTTTGCTCTAGGAATTTTCTTGAATGTGATCTCAATGAAGGATTCCTTGAGAGTCTCCACCAGTTTCTTGTATGGAGTGAGCTTATCATCCTTAGTCTGGTACTCACTGTTCACTTGGTTTATTATCAGCTGAGAGTCTCTATATACTCTAAGGGCCATGATGTGCCACTACATTGCTATTCTGAGACCTATGGTTGAAGCCTCGTATTCTGCAATATTGTTGGTTTAGGGGAATGCCAATTTATATGATCTAGGTATCTAGTCCCCTTGTGGGGTGATAAAGAAGACACCAACTTCTGATCCATATTCCGTGTATGATCCATCAAAGTAAATTTTCCAGTGGTCGACTATGTTGAGATTGAAGATGGATTTGTCTGGAAACTTTGAGATGAGAGGATTCTCTAAATAGATTGGTGCTTCTGCAAGCTAATCTATGATGACTTGGCCTTTAATTGCTTTCCACTCCACATATTCAATGTCATACTTTGATAGTATCATTACCCATTTGGCCATTCTTCCGGTGAGTATTTCTTTTGAGAGTAAGTACTTGAGGGGATCAATCTTGGCAATGAGTTTTATTTTGTGTGCCAGCATGTAATGTCTAAATTTTTGTGACACAAACACTATTGCTAGACATGATTTTTCAATGAATGAGTAGTTTAACTCATTTCCAACCATTGTTCTATTGATATAATAGGTGGCCATTTATGTCCCATTTTTATTGTGTTGAGCTAGAAGAGCACCGAGGGCTGCTACTGGTGCTGATACATAGAGAATTAATGGCTTTCTTGGGATCGGTGGCATGAGGACTAGTGGTGTAAGGAAATATTTTTTGATCTTATTGAAGGCTTATTCACACTTATCATACCACTTGTATGCTAATCCCTTGTGAAGTAGGTGAGAGTATGGATTCTGTTTATTTGCTAGTTGTGCTATGAACCTTCAGATGGACTAAAGCCTTCCTTGGAGACCTCTCAATTGTTTCAATGTTTTAGGTGCCTCCATCTCAAGGACTGATTTTACTTTTGTTGGATCTACCTCAATACCTCTCATTGACACTATGTATCCTAGAAACTCTCCTAACTGTACATCGAAGATGCACTTGTTTGGATTTAATCGGACCTTGTATTCCTCCATCCTGTCAAAAATTGTACTCAAGGTTGCTATGTGATCCTTCCTCTTTATGGATTGGGCTAGTATGTCATCAACATAATCTTTGATAGTTTTATGGATCATGTCATGGAAGATTAACATCATGGCTCTTTGGTATGTTGCTATTGCATTCTTCAAGCCAAATGACATCATATTCCAACACTAAGTCCCCCATGGACAAGTGAAGGCCATTTTGTGTTGGTCTTCTTTAGCAATCATTATCTAGTTGTATCCTGAGAAACCACCCATCAGGGAAAGAATTTTGTGTCCCACTGTCATGTCTATGATCATGTCAATGTTGGGCAACGGGAAATCATCTTTTGGACACGCTTTGTTCAAGTCCTTGAAATCTGTGCAAATTGTGATGCCCCCATTGGGTTTTGAAATAGGAACTAGATTTGACACCCATTCAAGGTATTCAATTGGTCAAATGAATCATGTGTCCAATAGCTTTCTCAATTCCATTTTGACTAGCAGGGTGATCTGAGGGTACATTTTCTTGAGTTTTTGTCTAATAGGCTTTGCTTTAGGGTACATGGCTAGATGATGAACTACAATCTCCAGATCAAGCTTGGGCATATCTGCATAGCTCCATGCAAAATTAATTTCTATTTCTCTCAAGAAGGCTACTAGGAGCTCTTGTTCCTCTGATAGTAATGGCTCCACAAAGAATGCAATGTGCAGGGTCTCCTCTATTCCTAGATTAATTGAATTGTATTTTTTTGCTAGGACTGTTGATTTTTCCTAATGAAGAGCTTAGAAAGGAAGATTGAATCTCCCATCCTCAGGCGTCTTGGAGAGGTTTTCACCATTGGATGCATCCTTTATTTTTACTTTTTTTGGGTTGGAGAGTGCCACAGTGTGGTCTTCACTCAAGGACCTAGAGATTATTCTCATTTTTTTGCTTTTGTGACTAAGGGATTCAATCATTTCCCCATAGTATGCATGTGTATCCAGCTCAATGATGAATCCTGCTTTGTGATGCCCACATGAAATATTATCCCTTAGTCCCATGAATTCTAAGAGTGCCTCATCATTTTTGAATGTGTCAAGAATTGGTGGTCCTTGTTGGTCATAATTGATGAGTTGTGGGTAGACTAGACGGATTTCATGGTTTTGATTTTCAAACTCATAAGATAGGGTGATAATCATGAGAAGGGTGGTATCCTTAAAGAGTATGGGTATGTTGGTTATGGGATCCTCATCATCAATACTACTACAGACATCAGTTATATCAAAAACGAAATTATCTAAGATGTGGCCAGTGGATACAGGTAAGCGAAGCTCAGCTGGTGTTGGTTCATGAGGAGTCTTGACTGCTTTAACTAGGGGACCTCATCCACATATGGTTATACTCAGAGGGGTGTACATCTAAGGCCAAGATTTCTCATTCGTGTCTCAAGAATGATGGTTATTATAAGCCCATTGTCATTTTTTCCCAAGTCTTTGGTTTTTGTCATATCCCATTGCGAGCATCATTTGCAAACCTTTACTTATGTCATCCATTGGTAGATTAGCTATTGGTCTATCATCTTGATATAGGAGATGAGATGGGTATTCTTCTATGAATTCTTGATCAAGATCTCCCCATCTTCTAAAGTTGGGATATTCAGGGGATGTTTGGGAAGTGGAGGATTGATTTGATTGCATACGTCTTCATGATCTAGGAGATTGTGGTAACTCTCCTACCACAAAGAAATTTTTGGGAATCATATAGTTTCCACAACCATTGTCCTAGATGATGACCTTGATATTAGAGATGGTGGGGATGGCAGGAATGGAAGGTGTCTCTATCACAAAAGTGGAGGCGAGAGTGGTTGGATCAGTGTATGGTGTTGATGGGCCTTCATCATTTTTAGGTACTTGAGGTATTTTGTAGTATTTTTCCTCAAGGATTTTGTAGTAGAAGAATGGTTTAGGATCTCCATGGATGGTGACCTCTTTTCCTTCATATGAACATTTGACACATTGATGGAAGGTTGATGCTACTTCTTGCATTGTGTGGATCCATGGATGTCCTAGGAGAATGTTATAGGGAAAGTTGAGGTCTAGGACCTGATGGGTGGTTTCCATGATAGCTAGCCCCACTTGAATAGGGATTTGCATTGTGACTTGGGATATTCTTTCTTGATCATCATATGCTCTAATTATAATTCCTTTTCCTTTGTCAATCGAATCCTCTGAGATTTTTTAGGTTCTTGATGAGCTTGAGGGAACAAATATTCAAGCCTGCACCTCCATCCACCAAGAATTGCTTGACTTTATTTTTTTGCACTAGGACCTCTAAATGGAGTGCACAGTTGTGAGATGGTTGAGTGGTAAAGTCGTGATCATAGAACGTAAGGAGGTTTGGACTGATGATGTTTCTACCCATAGCTTGTAATTGTTCTGCATCAAGATCTGTGGGGATAGTGGATGAAGCCAATGCTTCCTTAAAGTTTTTCTTGTGGGAAGATGAGATTTTTAATAACTCCATGATAGAGATTTGTGTTGGGGTTCTTTTTAGCTAATCAAGGACATTGTAACCATTGGGAATAGATCTAGGTGCATGTGCTCTATTAGGCTAGGATGATCTTGTGATGGTAATTTTTCTGCCTCTTGTGGTGACTCCACAATCGGCATGGGCTCCTTTGATGGTGATGGTAGCATAGTAGTCGTCCATGGATGTGACGACATGGTTGTACACATGGTTCATGTTCTTGAAGGTTCCTTTCCCCTTATCAATGTTATTGTTCCCTTTATTATTATGGTTAGGCATCATATTCGTGTATATTTTGAGATTCTGATTCCCTGTTGGTTGTTCCACATTTATGATTCTTTGATCAATGAGATCTTGGACTATGTTCTTTAACCTCATGCAACTATTAGTGGTGTGACATTTGATTTTATGGAAGTCACAAAGCTGATTTTTGTTGTACCAAGGAGATTTCACATTTGGTTCTTGGTAGTTCTCATAGGTGGGAATCTTGATGAGTTTTTCATTTATTAGTTTCTTCATGATGAATTCAAGTGGTTCCCCAAGGGTGATGTACTTCCACTTGGTGAAGTTATTGTTTCACTGGGGTGGTCCCCTTTGATCATTGACATTATTGATCGCTTGATTGTTTTTTTGTTGTGTTGTGTTCGCTGGATGGTTGTTTTGATGATGGTTTTGGATTTGTTGTTGTGGTACAGGTATGTTTTTCCTGGGGCAATTGATGACAAATTTGGCATCAACGAAACCATCATTGGTAACATTTTAGTTTCTTTCCCATGTGCAAGGTTTTTCATTATAGCTTGTAGATGGACAATTGTTCTATTGTTCAAAATATGTTGTTGATCCTCCATGTTGTGTCATAAGGGCTTGTTTGATGCTAAGCACCTTGGAAATCAACTATTCATACATGGTGATCCCTTAGACTTTGAGATGGAATGCCAAGAGGCTATCAAGGTTGGATATGATAGTGTAGACTTGTTGTTCCTCAGGCATGACCCATTTGCTCTGATTGGCCTTGGATTTCCATCATTGTAGGAATGAAGCAAATGATTCATTCTTACCTTGTTTCAAAGCTGATAGTTCCTCTAGACTAACATCCATGGCGATATTCCATGTGTATTTTTTGATGAATGCATCTATGATTTCTTGGAATGTCTTGATGCCTATAGATAAGTGAGAGAACCATTCCATGGCCTAGCTAGCCAAACTCCTAGGAAATAGCTGCATCAGATAGGTATCATCATACGCGGCTTCCATGCAATGAACTTGGAATTCCCTGATGTGATCTTTAGGGTTTCCCACCCCACGGTATTTGTCAAACTTGGGGATCTCAAATCCCTTTGGGAATGGTTTCATCACAAGGCTCCTGTCAAATGGATAAGGACACAAGTTGCTAGATGTTTTTTTGTGGTTTTCCTTGATTGAAGTTCAAGCACTTGTTGTGAGAGTAATTTGACTTGTGTAGTGACATCATTTTGTGGATCGGGGGTGGGATGAAAGTGTTCTGAGGTGGTTCACTTGTTGATGGAATGGGTGGATTGGTTGATGTGTTGATTCGTGGTATTTGCACATTCTACTGAGCCATGTATGCTTGTACTTATTATATCAACAACGCTTGTTGTTGGTCTTGTTGTTGCTATGCCAGGATTGCCTATTGTTGAGCCTATTGTTGTTGTTGTGCCAACAACGCTTGTTGTTGAGCTGCTAATTGGGCTATTTCCTACTATTCTTGATATTGTTTTAGCACTTTCTGGTGTGCCTAATATTGTGCTGCTTGTTGTTGTGCAAGATATTGTGCTTGTGCTTGTGCTTGTTGTGCTTGATATTGGGCTTGAACTTGATCATGTGCTTGAGCTTGAGCTTGAGCTTGTGCAACTTGTTTTTGTTGTTGTTGCAATAAGATTTGGGCTTGGGCAACTTGTAGTTATTTTTGTTGCAATAATATTTGGGCTTGGGTAGCTTGTTGTGCTTGTAATGCAGCTTGGGCAACTTGTGTAGCTTGAGCAGCTTGTTGGGCAGCTAGTCGTGCGACTTGTTAACCAGCTTTTTATGTGGCTTATTTGTTTGTACTTGTGAGAATTCCTTTTGATAGGCAGCTTGTTGAGCAGCTTGCAATTCCATACTATATTGGCTTGATGTGTTGGAGCTTGGTGGTGGTGGTGGTGGTGGATTCATAATGGTGCTTGTTGTGGTGGAGGTGCTATTGTGTTAGTGATTGGGGTTTGAATGGTAGATTGTGCGATCAATGTGGTTGTTCCTTGGGAGACCATGTTTTGAGATGTTAGTGGGGGTGGTTGATGAGGCGGTGATTGCTTGTGTAGTTGTCATCTGTTGTTGTGATGTTGATGACAAGTTTTGAGAGTTTGGTGTGATGCTTTGATTGATGTTCGGAATGTTGGTTTGATTTTGATCGATATTTGGTAAAGGTGGAAGCCCTAAGCCAAGAAGTGGTGTGGATGATGATGGAAATGGTGGAAGTGGTGAAAATGTGAGAGATGTGATGTCTTGAGGAAATGGTGTTGTGTCGAAAATGCCCCCTGGTCTAAGCATGTCACCCTCTCCTTGCAAGGTTATGGGGAGAGAGGTTTGGGGTGTTGCGTGAAAGGATGATGATGATGATGGATCATTGGGATCATGGAAAGTGAGAGGGACATATGTATGAAATGGATTTTGGGGTACTTTTTCCCCAAAATGGTGTTTCCATCCAATTCTTGATTATTGACAAGGTGGTGTGTTTGTATGGCATTGAGAAATGCACTTCCCTTGTTAACACTAGGTTGTGTTGGAGAAATGGGTGTTGTGATTTGCAAGATTTTTTGAGTGATACTTTGGGATGGGTTGTAGATGAGATGGGAAGTGTGGATGAAATTGGAGGCATGACCTCTAATGATGGTTCCACTATAGAGCTCACATAGAAATCAAAAGGTAGTTTAGCCCCTTTCTTTGCTAATTTGAGCATGCATAGTGAAGGGTTGAGTCTCATCATGATATTGATAATCTTATGGTTCTCCATATTTTGAATCATTTCAGTGATTTCCTCGTGTGACATTCCAAAAGGATTATTGGTGAGATCCTCTTCATCCTCTTGAGGGTTTTGTGATGATGGAGGAAAGTTTATTAGAGGATTACTTGATTCAATGGGATTTGTTTGAATTAGGTCACTTGTAATGGACATTTCTTTGTTGCCTTCCATGTTCTTCTTGTGTTGTGATCTAGCTTGCACCATAAAATAGGGATCAATTTTGAAGAATATGGGAGATGAATCTCTAATTCTTTGAATTGATCTAATCTTAGGTACAAAAAGAGAAAATTTAGGATGTTTTTAAAGGATCAAAGGTGATATGATTGGGATGATGTAAAAGATGGATGATGTGGATGTTTGAACTTTTGAGAAATCTTGAGGGGATGCTAGACTTTTTAGGACTTTTTGGATTTGTTTTTGAATTTTGACTTTGATTTGATTTTGGGTTTTCTTTTGGATTTATGAACAAATAGACCCTAAGATGTTGGATGATTATCTAAGGGATAGATTTTGTCAAAGGATGATAATTTTACTATGTGTAGGGAGAAGGATGCATCTACCTACACCTATTCAAACAAGATGATAATTTAACCAAGCATACAAAGAAGGATGAATCTACATATACCTAGCTAAACAAGATGGTTTGATAATTTGACTAAGCATATGAAAAAGGATGCATCTACACATACCTAACCAAATATGATTTGATGTTTTTGATTCAAATATTTCAAGGATTTTGCTTCAAGGATTTGATGATTTTGATTTTTTCCAAAAAGCCTAGCATGGAGGATAATTTCAAGATTTTTCAAAAGGTGATGGTGAGGTGATTTTGGTTTGTTGTTCAAGGATGAATGAAAAGATTTTATTTTGATCCTATAATGCACCTAAAAAGACACTTGTTTACTAGACCTCGGTATTGAAGAACATACAATACTTCTAAAGACCTCTATAACTAAGAAGTGGTTCAAACTGAGCATACATTTTTGGATTGTTCAAAGGAATGATTCTATAGAACCTTGTGAATTTTTTGCTTATTTTGATATGTTGCTTTTGATTGCACTTCCTAATGTATTTCTTGATCACCTTTCGAGTGTGACTCCTAAATTTTGAACTTTTTCTCAAGGACTTTTGTTTTGGGATTTTGACTTTCTTGGAAATCATGAGGAATTAGAGCATGTGTGAGAGAAAATTTTGTTATCTTTGCTTAGTGATTTTTTTTACCACAAGCATTTCTTTGATTAGATTTCCAAACTAGATTTCCAATTTCCCAATTTCTTCAAATCCTAGAAAATATGTTATGTGGAATTTTGATGAAATCAAGGCAAGGGTTACCTATTGTTTAACTTTAGTAGTAAAATTGAGATGTAGATCCAAGTGTTTATAAACCTCTAAGGATAAAATCCCAAGGGCTTGCAGCAATAACACATGAATTCGGTTAATTATATTTTCCTCCTAAAGGATTTGAAATTTTGATGATGATGTTAAATGTTTGTTTCCATTTTTTTTCAAACAAGCAAGTGTTTTGTAACCAAGAACAAGCACAGCCTTATGGATATGAAAGACTATATTTGTTGAGTCTCCACTTGGACAAGTCCAGTTACACTTATCTTTAGTGAATGGTTAGATGCTTGACCACACTGGCTCCCCTCCACGACACTCACTTATATAGGGCAGCCAAGCATCAACACCCATGAAACTCCCATGGCATGCTTTCCATTTCTACTAAAGACTGTAAAAGTGTGGGGCAGCTTTAGAATGACCGTTCTTGCACCAACAAATAGATAGGGATTTTGGCCTTTCTATAACAAAGGTTTTAATTCAAACTTTCTATTCGTAGGAGTTGACCCAATGTGGTGAGAGACCATTACTTCCCTTCTTGTTGGAGTCAACCGCGTGATACTAGCATTTATTCCAATACCCACATTTATATCCTGACTGGAAATACTCTTGGTTTTAGAGTGTAACCAGTAGAGTCGTTCCCTTCGGTGAGTACTTTTTCCCCAAGGTAGGCCCTCTAAGATAAAAAAAAAGTGAGCAAACATATCCATAACTCGATCGATCTTTGTTGAGAAACAAAGAGAGAATACATGTGATAGGTTTACTCACACTCACAAGATGTTTTGTTCAATTTTAGTTCCCAAAATGAAGTGTGGAGATAATGACTTTATCCCAACCTGAGACCATCAAAAATCCTTTTGATTCTCAAGATCACCGTGAGGTGTGAGAGAAGTGTATATGTCTCTTTAATGGTGTTAGTTTGACTAATCAATCACAAAGAAAAGTTGTACATGTTCTTTTTAATCCAATTAAAGCAATAAATGAAGTGTGAGAATTTTACTTGTTCAATTATTAACCCCAAACAAAGTATAGTGAGTTTGTGTCCTAAAGTTCATTTTAAGCTCCTTTTGTAACAAGAATTTAAAAAGTTATTTTTAGAGCCCAAAATAAAACTAGTAAGTCCTCAGCATGAAAGATAACATTTTTTTCCTTAAGAGGAGTAGTGAATCCTCTAAGAGTGTTGAACAAACAATAGAGTGTTTAAAAACACTTGATATCGTGAAATGAGGTCATCATGCTTCTTTTCCTCTTCACCCTTGATTAATCAAACCTACAAGAAAATCAACTAGATTCTACAAAAAAATAGAGGTCAAGGAAGTAGAAAATAGACCAAATAACCAGATTTTGAAAAAAAACACGTGTTATAAATAAAATTTCACTTTTTACTTCCCTCCAACAGTGCAGTCCATGAAGGCGTCACATTTTGAAGTCACCAATAGTGTTGTATAGCGCTGCTTACCAGTAAGCATGGCTCTACAGCCAGACCAATGAGCATGAAGGCATTGCTATTCTTGTCAGTGTTGTAGTTTGGATTTTGAAAAGATTTCAGCAAGCCAAAAAGAGTCAGCGGTTCTGTTTGAAAATTTGAATTTTGGGCAGGAAGTGTGGAGCGTCATGGTTTGAAATTTTTAGCAGTGCTATAGGGTGACATTGAGTTCTCAGAGGTGTTAAATAGCGATGTTGAGCTTCAAGTAGTGGAGTTTTTTGTAAACACATAAAAAGCATGAAATTTCCTCAAAAAATGTGATTTGATCTTCTGGTTTGCCTTCCTTCTAGCACCAAAATGTGAACCTAGATCCTATACCTGCAAGAATATAACAAATAAACACATTAATAAGGTAAAATCCAAGTTAGAATATAGGTTCCTCAAGAAATCCATTTGAATGGAAAAGAAAAGGAATAAAATGAAGAACATAATAAACTTAAAACAAAGATGTTGAATCCTATTCTAAAACAAACCAAACTCTTAATCTCTTGAGGGAGTTGGTGCCAATTTGATGTGAAAATTGGTCCTTTCCCAACTCCAATGATGTGATGAAGATTGTGATCCACTTTGTTGAATATTGATGAATGCTCCAAGACAAAATTTGTGTAACCTAGCTATAAAACTCAATGAGATGGATGAAGATTGCTATGAATTTGAGTATAGTAAGTTTACTCAAGTTGTGGATGATAGAAATGAAGGATGAGCCTCTTATTTATAGAATATAAAGTTGAAGAGATGTCCAAAATGGAGCAATGTGGGACTAAGAATCAACCAATGGCAAGGTGCCACTTGTCAACATGTGAATGGATAGAGGATGTGCAAGTTTTGAAGAATTTGTCAATAAATGCATATACTTGAATTTTGAAATTGTTGAAATGACATGTAAGAGGGAAAGAACATGAATTGAATGCCACTTGGCTCAAGGAAAAAGGAATTTTAGGTGGATTAAATTCCTTGTTGGAAGGACAAAGTGCACTTGGATTTTTGAATTCAAATTTGAGGAATATTTTATTATGCCTTTTGAGAGAAAATAGAGATTTAATAAATGAATTAAATCTATTTTCATGTGCAAGTTACAAAAGCTAGAGGATGGGACATGAGAGGAGATTAAATTAATCAAGGTTAATTAATTTAATGAGAGATTAGAATGATGTGACATATTGATTTAGATTTATGGATTGATTTAAATCAAAATATGAGAAGAATATGATTTCAAGGTTAAATAAAGATTTTTATTTTTTTTAACCAAGGAGATGATGTTAGATTAAATAAAATAAAGTTTTAATTTATTTAATTTAATAAGATGAATTTAGGAATTTAATCAAATAAAATTGATTATTTAATTAAATAGGGATAATTAGATCATACTGATTGATTTAATTAATAAGAAAGGATGACTTAATTAGATAAATAATTTATTTAATTGAGAGAGGAAAATTGATGAATTTAATCAAATAAAGGTATTCGATCAAATGGTTAGACTGAGGGATGATTTAGGATGAAACAATGTTAGTGGTCGAGATTAGATGTGTAATGCCAATCGGTATATTTTCTATGTCTACATGATTATTTATATTTTATAATGTAACTAGCCTACCTTTATAAATATTTCAATATGGTTATATCTATATCAAACATATAATATTAAATATATTGTTTATATAAAACTAATTTAACTAATATTACTATTATATAATGTATGGCTTATGAAGAATGTAGTATTTTAGTTATTTTATTTTTTAGAATTATCTAATTCAAGAATGCATATTTCTTTCTTAATGATATTTCATTACTTATGGAGAACTTTGTTCTTCTCTCTTTATCTAGGCCCATCTTAAAGTGGCTCATTTATAAGGTGACACTCCTTTAATAGTCCCCACAAATTAAAATTAATAGTCCATTATAGTGTTAGGTATAGCACATGGATGCATTTCATACATAATGTTGTTTTTGGAATGTCCTTATGTGCATCATAAGTTTTAGGGACATTGGATCTATAATGACATGACATTGTTTCATAAAAATATTGTTGGTTAGAGTTTTGTTGAGTTCATAATTTAAATTAGGCATTTCATAAGAACTCCAAACTATGTACTTGAACAACATTTGGATAGTCATCTGGTTAAATGTTGTGACATTAGATTTTAGATTATCATGATATTTAAATGTGTATTTTCCACATTATTTAAATTAGGAGATCACTTTAGAACATGATAGCATACATGTTTTAATTATATGTTCAATTTAATTATACAATCCTATAGATTGTTGAGTCTATTAATCCTAATCATATATATATTATAATTTCCACTACACTCAAACATTTTTCTCTACAAATTATTTATAAAAATATATAAATTATAATAAATTACTTTTTGTGATTTTCTTTCTTAGTGTGAAGTATACATAAATATTAATTGAAAAATACTTCTATTAAACTCTTTATGATTTAAAAATGTTCATCTATAAAATAAGAATATATTCTTTCTTCCTAAGTGTTAGCGAATGAATTGGACCCTTGATAACTGTGCCGGTAATAAATGAATCTCCTACCTGTCAAGCACTAGTATCGATTCACTAACAACCCTAGAAAAACCACAATTGCATTTGTGGCTTTCCTCTAAATTAAGAGGTACAACTCCCTCATACAATTTAAATGAAAAAATGAATGGAATTTTAACTAGAAAGCGATAAGGAAACACACATTAGCCCATAAAAATGTGATTAATGTGAAATGAATCCTGAAAGTTCATCAGTCAAACAACTCACATACTATACCTAACTAATGACGAAATCTAGAGTAAGCAGAAACAAGATATTTCATAATTGCAATCAATGAAGTAAATGTAGTTGAATAAATTTTGCATAGACAATGTATTATATTTACACACTTGACTCACAATTCAGTATGATCAACATTACATTCAACTTACAACACATAGATTGGAAGTAATTGCAATCAGAAATGAGTTAACTAAAGAAAAAACCTAAGTGTTCCTCCATTGATTACAACACAATTTATTTTCCAAAGATCGAACCCCAAATGAATGGTCCTTTCACCTAGATATAGGGGATGTATTTCTCTTTTGACGGTTTCTGATTGGTTGTAGTAACGTATTCTTGCCGCCTAATTGTCTCTTAGTTAACATGTCTTGCCAACCTTCTATAAATTCAATAGGAACTACCTTACTCTTCCAACTTGAAGCATTAAACATGGCAAGTGCTCAAAGTGATGGAGTGTCCATGAATGACTTTATTCTCATTAATGAAATTGAATGTAGCCCTATTTTTAGGCATTTGTCTAACTAGTTGAAGGAGATCTTCATAGTTGATAGTGAGGTTGAAGAAGTGTTGCATAACATACTGGGAGAAACCTTTCCAAACTAGGTTCATGTACATGATGCAACACTTTTGGAGCGTTTCATTTAGATTGTGATTCACAACTTCGGGCATCACAACTAGGGAATGAGGGTAGTGGAGCAACTAGTTTAATCAAAGTTTCTACATTGCATGAATGTAGCTATTTTCGATCTTAGAAACTAACCATGGAGTGGATTGGTAGGCGATGCCATTTGTATTGCAAGTGCAGCCCAAAATGAATTTGTTGAAGAAGTAGTGACTCTTCTCTATGCAGGACTAGTGAGAAACAACATGGGGTTGTTTGTCCAATTTCTACAATCACATGTGAAATTGTTGTCACCTACATAGATAGAGCACCTCCAAGTGGTGGTAGAAGCAATCCTTGTGCTGAATGTTTTCCCTTTGTGCATGAAAATAATCTCCTTTTTATATTATCTAGTTCACCGTCTTTTGTAATCAATAGAAGATTTCAATGTATTTCCACCAATATATATATTTATATAATAAAGTACATTGTTTTATACTTTTGGTGTTGATTCCTGTATTATGAGCAAGTGTATCATTAATTTTGGGTTTCCTTGTTGTACTTGGATGGCTTCTCTTTATTCAACATTGTACAAGTAGCTTTTCATTTGTCTGGAATGCACCTAAACATAATAATCTTGCATCATGACTCCTTAATTCTTTGAAAATGCACTCTGGTGGTAATGTGGTGAGTTAGCTGAACTTCACAAATCACCACTATAGTTATAGGAACTAGTTCAATTCCCACTTAGCTTTGAAGAACTTCAAAAAATGTTATTGGTAGTCTTTTCAACAATTTCATTAACCTTGGGTATAGATTGCTGAATTTTAAAAGAATGACTTAGAACATATGGCCCAAGTTACAAAAAAAACCCAAAACACCACTAGGCTTAAGAAAATGGAGAAAGAAAGAACATGTGTGGTAAAATGGGAAGTTAGGTGAACTAACAAAAACATCGCCTAGGTTAATAATAATGAAGAGAACACTGCTCGGGTTAGAAATATTCAATAAAACACCAGCCAGGTAAAGACTTAACCAAAATTTAACATGATGGTGCCAGTTTATAGGGGGGAATTTAGATTATGGGGGCTCTGACTGGGGACAAGGACTAAAACAGACATAACTAGGGACCTAGAATTATTAGACTAGTCATATCCATTGGGAGACAAAGTCGAGCAAGGAGGGAGAAATGAAAAACAAAAAAAAATGAAAAAACCCAAAAATGACACACCGAAAATGACTATATAAAGGTAGGTTGGCACCTACCAAAAGGGAAGGGAAAGAAAAACTCAAACAAAACCATTAATAGGTTGTGAGAAGAAGGACCTAGCCCTTTAAAATGACTGTTAGCGCCTACAACTTCTGAAGGGAAGCAAGAATTTGAATGACCCAAACATAAGTGATGAAGCTAAACAAGGGGCCAATCATACTACTCTTGAACAACCACTTTTCATCATAAATTTCCTCTGAATGTGAAAGAATAAATATAGAAGTTTTTGAAGCACTACTTATTGCTTCCTGTAGCTTTATTATTGAAAATATTTTTCACCTTTGAGGTGAATTCAAATTCTCTACACCCCTTACATCAACATAAATTATCATTCCATGAGTAACTTATTGATCAACACAACTACTCCATGATCCTACAACCTCTAATTCCTTTACCACCACAGTATCCTCTTTTACTTGACTATTAATAGAGAAATAAATAGCCTCTACTACTAATAGTTCTTTTGAACCAAATCTTGATCCTTCAAATAGAGCATTGTCATGAATTTCAAATTCTTTAAATAGGAAAAGAGAATTTGAATTTATTGGCCACTTAATCCCACCTTCACCTGGAGGAACTTTAACAATCTTCTTAGTAGCACAAGAAATTTCATTATTAGTATCCTCAAACATGAAGGTCTCATATCCAAGAACGAAAAGACCATTTAACTCTTGATCTTCATTGGTTGAACTAAAAAGGAGTGAATCACTTATAGGGGTAGATGGAGGAGTAGACTGGGAAGTAGGATTATACCTTCTTTGTGGTGTTGAATCTACACCATCATTGGATAAGCTAAGCTCATATTCTGACTTAATTGTAGTGCTTTGATTATATGATTGAGCATACCAAAATAGGTTCTCTTCTTCCACATCTTTGCTTCTCTCAAGAAAGGGTTGCACAACATCCAATATGGTTAGATTCATCTTTTTAGCTCAATTGAAAGAGAAACATTGGTAACTGCCTGAAAACTAGAGGAGATAGGGGTAGGCGGTGGGAAATTCATAGTAGGATGAGTAATATAACCAAGATTCCATTTTCCCACTATAATTAAGTTGTTCTCAATGTTCATTTCTTTAGTTTGAACATGTTTGATCCCAAAGACCTTATCTCTTTTTAGCATCAATTGGACATTAGGCTCAAGGGCAGAGGTGAATACATGGAACTGAATTATTTTACTTGGTTTCTCTAGTGTGGGAATCTACCGAAGAGATTTTTTGAATTGATGAATGAAATCCCTCATAGGTTTGTGTCTTTCCTTTACAATTTTAAAGAATCTCTTGAGTAGGTCAGCTACATTGACAAGACTTTAGAAATGTTGTAGAAACCTTCTATGTAGAACATCCCAACTAGTTATATAGAATTCTTCTAATCCTATGAACCATTTAGATACCTTCCCAATCAAACTATCAACAAATATCCTAAAAAAAAATCCTCCTCTTGAATTCCCAAAATTCCACTTACTGCAGTCAAGGCCAATACATGTTCTTCTAGATCTTGAATTTCATTGCCAGAGAACTTCAGGATTCTTTTCCTTGAGACACATGGTAGGTTATTACATTGTGATAGGGAAAATTTTCCAATACAATCACCCCAAGGGACAAAAGTCATGATATTCAAAGTTTCCAACTCCTATAGGTGTGATGAAGGGAAACCCTAGGCTATTGCCTAGGTGGTAGTTGAGCTAGATGATGATTCAGTGGCTTGTTGGGGGCATTGATTTGAATTTTAATTTGGAGGTTGATTTTGACATGGGTTAGGGAAATGAAGTGGACTATCATAGTATTCAAAGATCAATATTTGGGGTCATTCTACTACTGGCACAGGTGGACATATGGACCGCTCTTCTTCTTCCAAAATGAAATTGTCAAACATATAATTTGTTGCACTTCTCTTGTATCTCCAAGAAAGAGTATTTAATTGTGATATGATATATTCTTACTCCACCTGTATCTAATCCAAGTTAGGTTGAAGTATGAGAAACACATCATTGTGGGGAAGTACCATCTTATTGCATGACATGAAAGCAAACTGTCAAAAATTTAAATCTTTTCCCTAGTGGAGTCACAAAAAAATTATTAGCGAATGAATTGGCCCCTTGATAACTATTCTATTAATAAATGAATCTCCTTCCTTATAAGCACTAGTATCTATTCACTAACAACTCTAGAAAAACCACAATTGCATTTGTGGCTTTTCTCTGAATTGAGAGGTACAACTCCCTCATACAATTTAATTAAAAAAATGAATGGGATTTTAACCAGAAAGTGATAAAGCAACAGACATTAACCCATAAAAATGTGATTAATGAAAAATGAATCCTAAACTTGATCATTAGTAGAACAACTCACAGAGTGTACCTAACTAATGAAGAAATCTAGAGTAAGCAAAAATGAGAGATTTCATAATTGCAATCTATGAAGTAAATGATGTCAAAGAAATTTCACATAGAAAATGTATTCTATTTATGTACTTGACTCACAAGTCAGTATGATCAACATTGCGTTCAACTTACAACACACATATTGGAAGTAATTGCAATAAAAAATGAATTAACTAAAGAAAAAAACTAAGTGTTCCTCCCTTGATTACAACACAGTGTATTCTCCAGAGATCGAACCCAAGATGAATGGTCCTTTCACCTAGATATAGGGGTATTATTTCTCTCTTGATGGTTATCGATTGGTTGCAATAATGTCTTCTTGGGCTAGCTAACTATCTCTCTTGAAAATAGATGATCATAAAATAATAAATAGTCGACGTGATTACATTACTAGTGAAAATACTTTAAACAATTCTTGAGCATTTTTTGATTTAACTCTTGCCTCATGGCCATTAATTCTAAAGCAGTTCACATACCTCACCAATTGAGCATTAAACAACTATCACACATGCAAGCTATCTAGCCAAAAAATCAATTGGGAATGTAACTTAAATTCCCATCATATCAACCATTAATTTAGACTCCTTCACCATCCTATCACCTTGATCATTCTCAGTTAACATTGTATAAACCTAAAAATGGTCTGGAGAAATCTGATTAATTAAATACGACTTATTTAATTAATTAATCCTTAAAAACCTCTACTATTAAATAAATAGGAAATATTTATTTAAATAGTTCATCATAATTCTTCAATCTTGATTCAATTATTTTCATCTTATTTAAATAAACAAATTTTATTTAAATATCATATTCAAATTCATCTACTATTAAATAAATTAAATACTTATTTAAATAGTTCACATTCTAAATTCTCCTATTTCTTCAGTTTTAATTAAATAAACAACTTTATAGTCAATGGCATTATTTAATTATTACAACATATTCAATCTTAATTAAATAAATAAAGCTTTATACTTTATTGTTTAATTATCATACTTCTTCTATTTAATTTAATGAACAAAATTCTATAGTTTATTATTTATCTCCCTTTTTGCTAATTTAAATAAATCAAAAATATTTAAATAAAGGAATAACTCAAATCCCTCTATTCACTTACCAATAAAATTAGATTTTTCAAATCTAATTAATTTAACTGGCATTCATGGGAAAAGCCTCGGGGACAAACCTGCAGGCAATCCTCTCAATCTTCTTCCTCAAATATTTCCTCTCATCCTTCCTGGTGTTTTCATGGGGAGGAACAATCCCCATGATAAGCTCCACATTCTCATCTCTTACCATTCAAATCTCCAGATTGAATCTTAGCCTCTGCTGTGTTACCCCTATGCAAAGCTGCTACCAGAAATCTATATATACAACCTTCTAAAGCAAAGAATGGATCCCAAGAATTATCATCTTTTATGCAAACTTACTCTGCAAGATTTAGCACTCAAGCATCTTAAGCATTAGCATCATCATTAACATCAATTATCATTTATCATATTAGCATAGCATCATAGCATTAGTAGATTTAGAACCACAGTAGCATCATTAGTTTTTACTGTAGCTTCCATTTAGTAGGTTTCATGTCAGGATAGTTTACGATAGCTCCATATCATCTAGGAATCATTAGCAATCATCATAATCACAAAATTTAGCATCATTCCGTTCTCTGAATAGACATTTTAATAGTCATAGTACTTTATCAAATCTGAGAGCCTTCCCATGACTCATAAATCTTTGGAGATCTAGGAAACAATGAGACAATTTCAAGCTTTTCTCATTTTTAAATTAGTTTAATTCATGTTTAATCTTGATACAATGTTTCATTAAGATGTGTATTTAATTGTATTTAGTTTTCTTTTTCCACACTTACAAACATGCCTTGCAAACCTTCTATAAATTCAATAGGCACTACCTCACTTTTCCAACCTAAAGCATCAAACATGGCTAGTGCTCAGAGTGATGGAGTGTCCATGAGTGAGTTTATTGCCACTGAAGAAATCAAATGTAGCCCTCTTTTTAGGCATTTGTCAAACTAGTTGAAGGTGATCTTCATAGTTGATAGTGAGGTTGAAGAAGAAGTGTTGTGTAACATATTGGGAAAAAACTTTATGAACCATGTTCATGTGCACAACACAACACTTTTGGAGTGTTTCATTTACACTATGATTCACACCTCTAAGCATCATGATTGGGGAATGAGGCTAGTAGAGCAACTAGTTTGATCAGAGTTTGTTCATCACATGAATGTAGCTATTTCTGGACTTAGCAACTACCCACATAGTGGATTGGTAGGTGACACCATTTGTATTTCAACTGTAGCCCAAAATGAAGTTGTTGAATAAGTAGTGACTCTTCTTTGGGTTGTTTTCCCAATTTTTGTAGTCTGACGAGAACTTGATATCACCTGCACAGATAGAGCACCTCAAATTGGTGGTAGAAGCAATCTGTGTGTTGATGTTCACTCTCTGTGCATGAAAAGAATCTCCATTTTGTATTATCTAGTTCCCCGTATTTTGTAATCAACAAAAGATATTGTATTTCCACCAATATATATATATATATATATACATATATATTTATATATTTATTTATTTCCGCCAATATATATATAACAAAGTACATCATTTTACACTTCTGGTGTTGATTCTTGTATTATGAGAAACTCTATCATTATTTTCGATTTTCTTTATTGTACTTGGATGGCTTCTCTTTATTCAATTTTGTGCAAGTAGCCTTTCATTTATCTAGAATGCACCTAAACATAATAATCTTGCATCATGACTCCTTAATTATTTGAAAATGAACTTTGATAGTAATGTGGTGAGTTAGCTAAACTTCACAAATCACCATTGTAGTTATAGGAACTAGTTTGATTCCCGCTCAGCTTTGAAAATCTTTGAAAAATGTTATTGGCGGTCTTTTCAACAAGTTCATGAACCTTGTGTACAGACCATCGAATTTTATAAGAATGACTTAGAACATGCAAAAAGTTACATGATATGATGTTAGGATCTAGGAGTGGTTGCACGTGAATAATAACTTTACAATGATTAAATTGAAGGTCTTTAAAATGTAATTGAAATGCTTAATTTCAAATGTATTTGGAGCTTAATTTCAATAGTACTTGAAATGCTTAAATGAATAAAGCAATGATAAAGTGATGGATAAAATAGATAGATAAGAGAGAGAAGACAAGAATCAACAAGTTGATAATGAAGTTCACCAAATGGCTATGTCTCTAGGTCCCTTTCCAACAGAGTGATTGATCCTATTATGCTCCAAAATTAGGATTACAAAGCTTCAATTCTGATAGAGTCTCCTCACGACTCCTTGATAGTGAAATTACAAAAGGTTCCCTCCTTCAAGTACAAGCGCAATGCCTCTTGCACAGATTTGAACAAATCACTATCACAAAGGAATTTCTCTCCTTACTCATCACCTAGATGCAAAAACTCCTAACTCTCACCCCTTTTCATACATAAAAAATCCCCAATATGGTTTATGAAGAAGGGTACTCCCCTCACATTCTAAAACTCACAAAGACAACAGATAATGCAACAAAAAAAATGCAAGAAGAAAAAAAAAATATTTTCTATTATCACTGAAATGAAAATAAAATCACAATATTATATTTTCCATCACATGGGCTTTCTAATTACATAAATATGTAAATCTGCAAATCAAAGCCACCATATACTCCGCTCTCCCCCCTCTCTGTAGTCTCCCTTTACATCCTTTATTTGGAAGGTGTAACTTCCCTAGAATATTTTAGAAAGTGTAACAACCCTAGAATCTTCTAGAAAGTGTAACTTCCTCAGGAAGATATTTTGAAATTTGATTAATTTCGGTATTACAACTTTACGGGGTCATAAATTTTGATCCGACTGTTGGATTTTCTATTATAATACCTTTTCAGAAAGGTTTCAAGAAATATTGTGCCAAAATAGAAGGCCTAAAGGCCAACTACTTTCATTTTCCACTAATTTTCAGGCCCATCCGAAGCCTCTAAGTGCCTCAAAATTGAGCCCAAAGATTTTACTAATATTTTCAAAAATTAAAATTTTAATCTCTTAAATGACAAATGGTATGAAGTGATTTCTTCGCCATTGGCTTCAATTTATCATTCTAGAGGTCTATGTAAGATTTCTTGTTCAATTGTGCATAAATGCAAACTTACTAAAATAGTAACCCTACCAAATTTAGCCCTTATTGAAAAGAAACAACATTTTTTTTGGGTGATGCAAGATTGCTCTTACACCCTGGATGCTCCTGCATTAGTTTACAACCATATGATATACAAAATATTGCATATCTCCCCTTTTACAACAAAAATTTAAACCATTCCCCCTATTTCATGGAAAAATCTTTATAAATCCCCTTTAATAATCTTCCCAAAATAATCTAACCCTTTGAATTACAGGCCTTTATAATTTTTGGCTTATGAAATAAAACCCCTAATTAAACCCCTTATCATTATCATTATTCAGGCTTGAATATCTTGAAAGGTTTATCTTAATATTTAAAGATATTCCCTCTTTAATTATAGGGAATATTATTTAAATTTGGAGAGTTTAGTTTTCAAAATCTTCTTCAAAAATCCTTTGGGCTTAATATATTCAAGCCCTTTTAAAACTCTTTATGCATTTTATTTTAAGGGGTTTGGCCCATATATTTCGGACTTAGCTTCTAATTAAATGAGATAAAGTGCCCTCCAAATCTGCCAACAATATGTGGCCCAATGGTGGTTGGACAGATTTTTAGGAGGGAAATTAGGGGTTTGAATCTCCTTTACTCCCAAAATAGCTTTATCTATGTAGTCTAATGGTAGAGCTTAGAAATAGGAAGGGGGAGGTCAAGTGTTCAAACCTCTCCATGAAATTTTTAACAACCCAACTACCTGGAGGATGCCCCAAGGGAGCCATGTGGTACCATTTCATTGGTCCTGTGGTACCATTCTATTCGCTCCACAATGAAACGTGTCAAAATATGTTTGGCCCAAGTCATCACCTACCAGTGCCACATGTCAACTCATGATTGGTCCATGTAACACCCTACTGTGTGAACCCCAAAGGACAACAAATCACCACACCTTTTTTTTTTGATAGCGAAAAAATACATAAGATGAACATGAACATATATTATAGATAAGGCAATTAAACAATTACAAAGACCATTATGTCCTTTGGGGTACATGAGACGGCATCATGAAATCCTAAACTAAAACCATATCGATAACGAATGAATCAAGATTACATAAAGATAGCATACAACCATCCAAGATCAAAAGAGATGAAAAAGATACATATAAAATTTTATTAATAGTTCAATATGACAATTGTGTTGTATGAGGCTCACCCTATCCTAATAGTGTAGGTGGAATTGAGGCTTGGGTACTTGCAATCTTGCATAAAAGTAAACATTGGGCATACATATATTCAATAACAACCACATTGTGAAATGAAATCATAGTGTAGTAGGGCACGCGAGTGAGTGATACTACTTTGTCCCTTTCACCAACCATAAGCAACAACCACATCATCCAAAACAATACTAATAATAGATTTTATTTTGTAACAATCAACTACTTAACCATCAGGAAATACTCACATAATTATCATAAACATGTATCTATATCCCGTACTGTATCAGAAATGGATCACTACTTGACATTTTAAATATTTACCTTTAAAGATCCTAATTACGTTACCTTTATCACTGAGCTTCTGAAGCCAACTTACTTAGAAATCAAAGTCTATGGTGGGAACATAACACATTAGTACCAGTCATTAAGCTGATTCTTTAACCTCGATGTGTAACATAATTATCCAAAAAAACACCTTTTTTTGTAAAGCATCATTATTTACATACAAACTATTCACTTCATTCACTATTTATCACAAATTTCACAACATTTTCAGCAAAAGTCCAAAATTTTACACTTTAGAGAGTGTATGAGTTGAAATAGCCTCCTTGATTCTATAGGCATCACCTGTCATTTGCATTTGTTTGAAAGGTTCTAAAGCCTATATCTAGAAAATAATAAATGCATTTATACTGATCGTTTTCCTTCTAATTCTTATCAAATTAATTGATTAAGTATGTTGGGTTAGATTTCCTTGCTTATATTATTGGATGTTATTCTTCTAGTTAGATAAATTATGTTTATAAGATCACTAAGAATTAGTTTTTGAATATCTAATTAGATAAATTTTGTTAATAGAGTAATCTTTAATTTCGTATTGGAAAAGAAAGGAATTTTGATTATGGAACAATAGTTTGTTGTGAGTTGCATTTGAATAGATTAGAACTGATAGCTAAGGTGTGATAATGAGAAAGTAAGAATGTTATTTGATGCATTAATATTCTTCTTTATTAAGGATTATACAAGTATGTGACATGAATGATTAGGTCATTCTTAAAGATGATCTGTTGCTATGTCGATCTCATTTGTAATATTTAGTTTAAGTTCATAGCTTAAATGCTATTGCTTGATTGATGTCCAGTCATGCCTCTTTTGGATGTACTGACGATTAACCTCACTTTTAGTTATTGTGATTGGTCTTGTATAATGTTGATAATATTTTGAAAGTGTTGGCTACTATTTTTTTCTGATTTTAGTTTTAGGATTTTGTGATGCTGTCACGTGTACCCCAGAGGGCATGGTTTATGATGTATATGTTTAGCTGCAAGGTAAGTGTCGATTGTTCATGTTCATCATATGTATTGTTGTACTTTCAAAAAAGAATTGTTGTGTTTTGTTGTCCTTTGGGGTTTGCGCGATGGGGTATTATAGTCCAATTCATTGAGGTATTTCCATGTCACCACCTGCCATGTCACATGATGACATCATCATTTTGACTAGTCAACCCTTTTGACCAAAACTTTGACTTGGTGTAACTTTGGCATACAGACTCCATTTTTGACAAAATAAATGGCATCAAAATCATGTTGATGAGCTCTTTGACATGATGTTGTTTTTGACCATTTTTGAGATGATCAAAATTTTCACCTTTCTAATTGGCCTCTAACCTGGTTTGACCCCAAATTTGACTAGCCATAACTTGAGCATATGAGCTCCTTTTCACCCATTCAAGTTGTGTCGGGTTTCATTTTTTAAGCTCTTCAAGATGGCACTAAAATATAGAGCATTTGGAACACTTCAATTTTTGGTGGAAAGTATCCACCTGGATCATTACAAGAAAACCCCAAAACACCACCAGGCTTAAGAAAAGAAAGAAAGACCATGGGCAATAAAATGTAAGTTAGGCGAACCGATGAAAATACTATCCAAGTTAAGAATAATGAAGAGAACAACTCCTGGGTTAGAATTATTCAATAAAACACCACTCGGGTAAAGACAACTAAAATTTAACATGATGACTTGCTAGTTTACAAGGGAGGGGGGAAAAATTTAGACAACACTAAGATATCTAGAACAAATTTACCTTATTCTTCTTTCTAGTGTACATTTTCTCATGAGCTTTTCCCCTAGTCCCTTATTTTATTCTTAGATGACCACTTTTATGTTATAATTAAGAATATTGAATTTTTAAAAACCTACCATTATTTTTCCTCCCATGTATTGTCAACTTCAAAGACAAGTTTATATGTATTTAGAATATTATATGTTCATTGAAATTGAGGAACAATAATATAATATATAAGAATTTTTTTAAAAAATATACAAAGGATATATTGCATTATAAAAATCCCTTATAGGAATATAAGTTATATTTTTTTATCCAAAAATCCATATAAAGAATTGAAATTGTGATAGCTATTAAGAAAAGTTCTCTATAACCTATTTAATTAAATGGACATCTTATTGTGCATGTTAGGATTGAAAATTATAATTATGTTATCATATGAAGATTTTATGTAAATAATTAATAATGGTAGGGACTTGTTTAAGACCTACTAGAAGCTACAAGTCATGCTCTAAGTTCAAGAGACAAGATATATAATAACATGTCCTTATTTAAATATAATCTTGTATAACCTGGTTATCAATATCATAAATGAGTCACATGTTAGGTCTTGTATAAAAAAGAATCTCAATGCAATATTGTCCTTACATATGCACACAAATTATTCAATTTGGATTGAAATGAAACAAAAACTTGTGAGATTACTGCAATGTATTAAAAATCTCTTAAAGGAAGTCTCTAAAATGTTAATTTCTGCCCTATTAAGATATCCATCACTCAATTTATATTCATCCTCATAGAGGCAATAGAGTATACATGAATTATACTAGATTTGAGCAACATATTGGCCACATTTCTCTAATTCATGTTGTACCTTATGAATATAAATAGGGTATTGGAGTTATATTGAGATAAAAAAGGTTGGATGCATTCTAAACTCATTTTATATGTCTCAATAGTAGAATGAAAATTAGTATAACGATCTACATAATGATATCCTCTTCATTTTTCATACACCATCTCTTTTCTTCTCAATATTTTTGATCAATAGATATTTTTATTTCATGTCAACGACAACATAGAGAAATAACTATTTATGTAGGAAGGAAGGAATTATAATATTCTCAAAATTAGTTTAGTTTTTGGACAAGAGGATATTGACCACACATTTTCCTCCACCGTAAGCTAGTTTGGAGTATCCATTACACGCTATTATTGCATTAATATGATAAATGGAAGATATTTTCCCTATCATATTAATGAAAGGTTCAATTCCTATGTAAGCTACTAAGTGGGCATGGGTGGGTTAGTCATTTTTTATTGTTATTTCATCAACCATCTAAATGCACACCTCATGTTTGATCATAATAATTGGAGCTATCATTATCATACATAAAACCATTTTAACATATTCTACTAGTAGTCTGAAAGAACCCATAAGATAAACATTACTACTTAGTTTAAAATGCTTGGAGAATTTAGAACACATAAAAAAGGGCATTTGAGAAAGATTTTGTAACTTGGAAGGTCATTTTCCAAATTTGTAAGTATAATGTCTCACTATCCCTAAAGGGAGGGGCACAAATAATTCCACAATTTAGTTATGAAAAAAATTGGGGATGTAGCTATCAGGTATGTGCAGGATCATGATGGGCCAAAAAGTGGCAATATGATGGGTATTGTGGCTGATGACTTTTTTTTTACCCAAAATTGATGAAACAAAAAGGGTTTTTAAAAGAGATCCCACCTTTCCACCAATATTTAAATTATGCTTTACTTTGAATATAATAAGTAATTATTATTCATTTTCTATTCAAATTATGACTAAAGTCTTGATTGATAGATTGATTGAAAAACATTTATAGCTTTCAAATGGTATCACATTTTTTGAATCCAAAACATGTGTCACATTCTATGCTTTACATAATATAGGATTAAAAAAAAATTAATTTCATGAAGTTTGACCAAGTTAAGGTGGTAAACATAATGGTTTTATATTTTTAAAATTTGTAATAAAAATTCATAATTAATTATTTACTTAGAAAAAAATTACAAAAATATGCATCACATCGAGACATGAGTCCTCTACTTATATCTAAAATCTTATAAAAAAATATTATCATTTTATTGTGGTTAGGGTGGTCAGACAGACACCTACTTCCTATTTTTCCTTGAAATTTAAGTACACATTTGAAATTTTAATTTTCAAATAAATTTCTTTTTTAAACAAACCTAGTAGTTTAGAAACTACATTCAATTTTCTACAAATTCTATTCTTACATATTTTTGAAATAATATAGATAACTTATTCAATTTTTTACGTCAAGTTGCCTAGCTCTGATTTTTTTGATTTTTTTGCCACTTAAGGGCTTGCTTTTTCCATGATGATCTTGCACATACCCTAGTATCTAAAGTGGTTTCCTTGGATGCTCATCACATTTATGTTTATTTTGTTGACCTAGTGAGAAATAATTGTACATTGACTAAGGTTCCTAGTTGTATATATCACTAGAGGCCAAATGATTTATGGATTGTTTGCATTACAAAAACACTTGAAAATGTTTTTGATTAGAGGATAAATAGGTTTTGAATGGACCCAAAACCATCAAGTTTTGAGGGGACCCAAAACCCACATTAAGATGAACAAGATGCCCAAAAGATAGACACAAGGACACAACAAGCCATCAACCAGCCAACAGCTAGCAGGCTACCCAAAAAAGAACCAATATTTTACATGAATCTTGAACTCATTGGTTTTGACGGGACCAACAACCCACTACAACAAGGTTTTGGAAAGGACCTTAAACCCAAATTATACCATGTTTTACCAGGGACCTTATACCCACAATTCACATAGATACCCTCAAGATCCACTAGGCAAGAGGCCATCCAACCATACCATCAAGAAGAATCAAATCTCTTGCACCATCCCCACACAGGAAAAGCTGAATCACACTCCACCTCAATAGGAGTCGGCTCCCCTCTATAGGAGTAGACATTATGAAAAACCTTACCACCACTACAGTATCATTGAAATAATGAACTCCACCTCCATAGGAGCACACACGACCTCAATAGGTACTGAACCAGCGATGGCCAACAACAAGGAAATAACCTCCTCAACTCCACAATCCCTAACTCTACCTCTAGAAGAGAGGGCTCCACCTCAACAAGAGTAATCTTCACCTCAAAAGAAGACTCAGATTGAAGAAGAGAGAAGAGAGCTATCCAACTAGTAGCAAGGAGAAACATGATATCCACTAGCAACTCGAGCCAAAGGGGTAGAAAAAGAACCACTAGGATATACCCTACAAAACCATTGAAAAAACCAACATGGGCAAGAAAGAAGATCATGAAGAGCAACCCATCCAACCCATCCAAGATCACCAATGATGAGGGCGCAACCCGAGACATAGAAAATAACCCACAAACAAGAGAATAATTTTATTATTCAAAAAATGGAGTTTCTTACATGCAGAGGATCTCAAATCCCCAAGTTCTACAACACATACAAGCTGCAGAAAGCTATAGAATAACCTTTTCGCAATATGCGAGCTTGTCCCCAAAAAGTTACCCAAAAATATTAGAAACCTGCCCATAAATAGAGCTCCTCTTTAGTTTGGAGCCAAAACAACATTAAAATTTGAGTTTAGGTGGTTTGGAACCAAAAATTACAACTTGAAGTTCAAATTTCAAAAGAACATCTGCAATTGTATCTTCTAGAAAGTGCACATTTGCAATTGTATCTTCTAGAAAGTGCGCCAACTTCCCGGGGCCATAACTTTTGATCCGGGGCTCTGATTCGCGAACCGTTTGAACCGTTGGAAAGGTCTCGAAGTCAAGAACGTGCTCAAAATTAGCTATGCCAATTTTGGCAAGTTTTGGGGCCATTCTGGAAGCTCTAAGTGCCTCAAATCCAACTCAGAAGATTTTTAGGTGCAAATTTGGGAAACTAAAACTGCAATATCTTTCAACCCAGGAATAGAAAATAAAAATCATAAATTGGGAATTTAATTATGACAAAAAGGGTATCCAACAATGTAAAAACATCTAAAAAATGATAAAATTGAAATTTAACTATTTTTTTGGGTGATGCAAGATTGCCCTTACACCACTGGATGCTCCTGCATCAGACACCCAGGGTAATTTGAGAAGTGACCCCGTCACATCTCAGATGGTTGAGAAAAACCCAACTAGTCAACCGCTGCCTTAGATAGCTAGGATGA
>VDFB02271358.1:841451281-841463439 GCA_007258455.2 Sequoia sempervirens
GGTGATATTTCCTTTTCCTCTTCGATTTCCAACTAGACCTCTTTCCACCAAATGCTGGCATGGCCCTTCAGCTTCATTTTTGCAAACTTAACCCAATCTGGGTCCTCTATTTCCTCATACTCAAAATATTCTTCTAGCTCGTTGATCCAGTCAATCAACTCTTTCGGGTTCAGACTTCCAGAATAACTGAGGACTTTTGCTCTAGGCCTTTTCCCGATCTTCAAAATGGCCCTTATTATCTGCATTTGGTCTTGATCAATTGCTTCTTCTTCCTCTTCTACATCTGAACCTTCTTCCTCTCCTTCATCCTCACTTTCCTCCCTCAGGTTTAACCCTCTTCTCAACTGCTCTTGTAATGCATCAACTTGTCTCTGGAGGGCTGCTAGTGCATCTCTTCCACCAGCATCTCTGCCGCCTCGACCACCTCTGGCACCACCATGCCTACCAGGCATCACTCTTGGAGGCATCTTTCTTGACCTCAACCCACAACCATGGTCTTGGTGCAAACTACCTCACGATCGACAATTTGTCCACATGCTCAAGAAAAACCCGCTCTGATACCACTTGATGAGGGCGCAACCCGAGACACAAAAAATAACCCACAAATAAGAGAATAATTTTATTATTCAGAAAATGGAGTTTCTTACATGTAGAGGATCTCAAATCCCTAAGTTCTCCAACACATGCAAGCTGTAGAAAGCTACAGAATAACCTTTTCGCAATATGCGAGCTTGTCCCCAAAAAGTTACCCAAAAATATTAGAAACCCGCCCATAAATAGAGCTCCTCTTTACTTTGGAGCCAAAAAAACATTAAAATTTTAGTTTAAGTGGTTTGGCACCAAAAATTACAACTTGGAGTTCAAATTTCAAAAGAACATTTGTAATTGTATCTTCTAGAAAGTGCGCCAACTTCTCGGGGCCATAACTTTTGATTCGGGGCTCCGATTCACGAACCGTTTGAACCATTGGAAAGGTCTCAAAGTCAAGAATGTGCTTAAAATTGGCTATGCCAATTTTGGAAAGTTTTGGGGCCATTATGGAAGCTCTAATTTCCTCAAATACAACTCGAAAGATTTTTCAGGTGCAAATTTGGGAAACTAAAACTACAATATCTTTCAACCCAGGAATAGAAAATAAAAACCATAAATTGGGAATTTCATTATGATGAAAAGGGTATCCAAAAATGTAAAAACATCTAAAAAATGATAAATTTGAAATTTAACTATTTTTTTGGGTGATGCAAGATTGCCCTTACACCACTAGATGCTCCTGCATCAGCCAATAACCTTCCAACTGGAGCATATTGCTCTAGCACCTCTAAGAGAGAAAGAAATACCTCCACAAAAGCAATAGAGGCACCCTTAAGGAATGAACAAAGCTGGGTCAAAAGAAAGAACCAAGGAAACACCCCATCTAAAAGGATAGGAACATGAACCAGGAGAAAAAAATTCTTTAAAATAAACCCATACCCCTTCCGCAAAGAGAAAAAGAAGGCCCAAAGGGGAATCCACACCAAACAAACAAAAGAGGGGCAACCAAAGCCAACAAGATACCTCCTAGTAGTAGCAAAGGAGAGGGAAAAAAACCACTCACTTACAACCTTAGAAAAAGTGAAAACTTTGAAGCCCATCCGCATAAGGCAAACCAATCCCAAGCCAACCGCAAGCAGCTAGGGGAGCTGCAAAAGTAGAGCACCCAAAGGCAATAGCCCACCCCATAGACACTCCCAAGAGATAAAACACCATTTCAAGCACCAACATTTGGAAGAAAACAAAAATAGAGGACACCATACTAGCCTACACTAGATATGCACCTAAGAGGAGTTGGAAAATGCCGATCCCTAGAAGCCAATCCAAAAGCCTAACTCCAGAGAAAAACTAGATGAAACAAATCCTCCAAAAGCCAAGAGGAGCCAAGAAGAATTCCTTGGAAAAGAGGCACAATCCAACAAAAGGTCCTCCTCCATGCAAATACAAGAGATGCTACCAAGGAACTCCTAGCGACGCCCACCATCAAGAGGACTAGAGAGCTCGCCCACCGTCGCATCAGGAAACACTTCAAAAAATGCTACAAACCTGTTCACATCTGCTAGCAGAAACCCAGATGGACCAAATCTCCCATTTGCCTCGCCATCTTATTTTGCATCCTCGACTCCCTTAGAGGATTTGAATTTCCTACTCCCACCCAGCCCTCTTCTCTCTCTCGACGCCATCTAGTCCACGAAAAAGATGGATTCAACACACTTGAAAATGTTATTTAGTAGATTCCAATTAAATTATTATTATTATCTTATAACTAGATGGATTCAACTTTGACTTCATAATTTTCAATAATATCAATATCTTGTTTGTCATAATCTTGGTTCATATGTAATATATATGTATCTACACACACACGTACATATATGCATATATATTGATGAATCTATTATATTTAGAAGTATAATATCTTTTAAGTTTTTTCTTTCATATTGAAAATCAAATTTTAAAGTGGATGAAAATATATATGATGTTTAAATTTTCTATCAATATATGACTTCTAAATAATAATATTTGAAATAAGACTATTATAGAAAATAAAAAATAATCCTTAATAAATTATAAAAATTATGACCCAAATTTTCATATATAATAATATAATATGCATGTATCTCGAACAATTAAAACTTCTAACTCAAAAAAGATTTTATTTTGCTTATTACAGAAGATCTCACATGAGGAAAGCTTTACTTGTTTGAAGGTTACATCTTATTGAAGATGGTCAAAATTATAAGATAGCTTTGCTTGATAGTTGAATAAAAGTTATTAAAGATAATAGTAGATAATGTTTTTTAAAAGTAGAGAAAATTTTTATAGGAGGAAGGTTTATTTGTATGAATTTGATATATATTGGAGGATATATTCTATTGAAAATAGTCAAAATTATATGATAGTTTTGTATTTTAATCTTGAAAAATATTTAAATAATACTAATTTTAATTCTTTGGTAAAAAGTTCAAAATCTTGTATGAAGAGGGGATTATTTATTTGAGTTTGATAAATATTGAAGATTATATCTCATTCCTTGTGGGTGAAGTGGAATGTAGTTGGTCATTTCATGATACTCAATAAACCCTAGTATTATCTAGAGAAAAATAGATAAATTTGTCAATTGAAATTCTATTTTAGTCTATCTTTGAAATGTAATTTTTTTATATATCATATATATATATATATATATATATATATATATATATATATATATATATATATATATATATATATATATATATATATATATATATATATATATAATACAACACTTATTAGGAAAATAAATTATTATATTAAGAATAGTCAAAATTGTAAGAAATTTTTATATGTTAATGTAAAAATAATTTTAATTATTATTTCTAGTATTTAAAATAAAAATAATAAATAAACCATTGAAATATATTATATAATATAAATTTACTTACAAAATGACTTTTTATTATGATTCACAACATAGACATTTTCAATTAGAAAACTATATATTTATGTAAGTGTGAAATTTAATTTTTTGATAGTAACATAATTCATGTATTTTTTTTATATTAACAAGGATGGTTAAGTTTACTTCCTTCTAGTAGTTTATATGAGGATACTAGTACTAATATTATTAACTACTACAGGAGGATACTAATAATCTTATGATTAACTACTATATGAGGATACTAATGTTCAAAAGTATGTTAGGTGATAATTAATATTTTAGTATCGATTTTTCATGTTTATTTATGGTTTTGTGTATTTTTTCAAATTAAAATTTATGTTAATTATATAGATGATTAAAAATGGAAGATATAAATATTTATCAATTGTTTAAATAGAATATAAATGTTGTGCATATATACAATTTTAAGTTTTATTATGTTTTATTTTAGAGTTTTGTTTTTTACATCACACAATTTTAAGAGAGAGTGTTTAGTGATAGTCTAATTGACTTGTACATCTTATCATAAAATTAGATTATATGCCAAGTGAAAGTAAAAATAATGCTACATTTAATTAATATAAATTTATCTTTGTAGGATTACAAAAGACTAATAAGAATCTTAACTTACTACACATTTGATTCATCATGTTTTGTCAACTATGTCTTACAATAACAAATCTCAATCCTACAATGTTGGTCCAAGTCCTACACATGGATATGATTCAATCCCCTACAATTTCTTCCTAATATCTAATCATAGACCTATATTTGTAGGTGTCTTCAATGGTTGTACTCTATACTATATCTCATGATTTCTAAATGCATTTCATAGAGAAAAAATGATAGTTTTATTCTCCTTTGGACCTACCATAGTAATTGTCATCTATTTCCCTTTTAATTTTCATTGAATAAGCTTTTCTTAAATTCTTGAGTAATAATTACATCATTCTCTTCTATGATTTACACAACCAATAGAAAATATTCCCAATAAAAAATATCTACTTATGAAATTATGACTAATTACCATCTCAATAAAACAAATAGTTGTCAAACTACACAAGTGAATAGTCACAACCCATAGAAGTTTAACTATAATGATAGGAAGAAGAATAGTTATCCAAAATATAATGACCAAAGTCCTAATTTTACCCCAATACAAAATTAAAGTGTATATCCCTGTTAAGAAAGTAAATTATTATCAAAAGGAATAAGGTTGTTAATAATTGTGCACAAATACCTACATACAACTAGGAAAAACTCATGTTCTAAATTAACAAGCTAGAGTAATGAAATTATTTGAACTAGATAAAATACATGCTATGTGTCTATAAGAGTCAATATTATTATGAGTCATCACTCCTATATATCATTTTTTCCTTCCTATTAAAGACAGTTTACATGCTATAGAATTCATTGTTGTTGTTGAAGTCATACCAAATATTACCAAAGATGATAGTTAGTACTAAAAAATTATTTATTATTGATGTCACATAAGCTAATTCTTGAAAAGTAACTTAGGATAATGTTGTCAAATTGACATAGGATGATACTACCAAAGATACAACTATATTAAATATTTTTTTGGTAAATTCAATTGGAACATTATTAGACTTCATGGATCATCTCAAACATGTCATTTATTCCTCAAAGAAACACATACAAATCTAACAATTTTTTAAGTCATCTTTACTCTATTTTTGGGTGATACAAGATTTCTCACAAATCCAGATGCTCCTCCATCATACATGCTAGATAAAAATATTTTTAGAATATTTCTCACAAAGAAAAGTTCAGAAGTAAAATCTCTTTTTCAAAATTTGTACACAAATTTCTACAACTATAATAATGAAAATCAAATACATTGCAATTTATTTTATAATAATTGCATCCATTTGAACATTTCTTTTAAGTGTGTCTTTTAACATTTTTAACCCATTTTTACCCTATAGTTTATTCTCACCCCTTTTCCTTTTACTATGACCATGTTATACCTCCTCTCTCATGTATTTCATATACCTCAATTAAACCTAATTTATCCTTCCCAGGTGATAGAACTATCCTCACCTACCCATCATTTAATGTTTGTAATGTGTTTAATTCTCATTTAACCCATTTTTCCCTCTTTTATTGCATCCCATGTATCCTCTTTGTGTGCAGCCACATCCATTGTCCTTTAGCCTCCTCTTGTTACCTTTATTGAGATTTTTAGGCAATTAGAATTAGAAAACAAGGGTTCCACCATTTTTTTTAAGGAATCTTTTCCAAAATTTTATGGTTGATAGTTAATGGAAAAAATAGGATATTATTTCTAGTCATTTTCCTAAAATCCTTGAAAATTTATAAATAGAACCATCTTTTACTTTTTCATATTTAAAATTATTATTTCTTGTTCTCTTGAGCTATTTATGCTTATTCTTTGAGATTTTTTTCTAGAGTTTGGAGCTTAGAGTCCCTTTTAGAATTTCCTTATTTTAGAGATTCATTTTATATCCTTTTTACAACCATTATTGGATCCTAGATTATATATTTATTTCCATTTCATATTTTTCTTCTATACCATTACTCTATTAATATTTCTCTCCTATAGCCTTTAGATCCCTATAATTTTTCTTTTTAATTTCTACATTCTCCCATCCTTCTGATGCAAGAGCATCCAATGGCATAAGGGAAATGTTGCATCACCCAATAAAAAATATTTTTCTTTTTTTTGTAGGTTTATCTTTTTGTTTTGGATCTCATGATGACACTTAAGGGGTGTTCAATAGTCTAAAGTTTGAAAATGCCAAAAATAGTCACTTTCTATTTTTAGTAAGTCAACCTCAATGAGTATATATATACCTAAAAATTTACCCAAGAAGAAAAAATTAAAAATGAATCAAATGGTCAAAGAATTATCTCAATATCTTGTACCATTTGGGAGATACCAAAGTTTCCATCCTGGGAAATTTTTCCTATAAAGTCTCATACTCATATTTGAAGCCCTTATAAAGCTGATAAAAGCTCAAAAAGTGGATAAAATGATCTTCATATGTTTTCAACATTTTAGATCTCTTTTTGAGCTTTCCAACAATATGTTGTAATAGTAAACTGGAAACTTGAGTCAAAAGTTATGGATTCAATAATTTGTACTACCAAATTAGAATTTTAAATGAAATATCTTCTTGGACTAGAAAATGAATGGTTAGACCTCTAGGCACCAGATAAAAAAGGGGAGTTACAATTTATAGAATATTATAAGGTAGTTATTGGTGTTAAATAAATAGGTGAATGAAGGTTATAGAAGGTAGATCCATTAGTGTAGACTGTGGCTCTGAATTTTAGCATTGTAGTTTTTGATGCTTTAATTCTATTTTTTTGAAAGAAATCAAAAGTGGGTTTTTTCCTTCCTACATTTTTTGTTTAATATTTGTTGTGTTATGTGTGGGTGCTGGGTAGAGTAGCCCTTCATCAAGTTGTATCAGAGTAGGACCGTAGGATTTCTTGAGTTTGTAAATAGACCAACAAACATGTGGAAGTTTTTACCAAGACATGTGGTTGTGGGTTTGTGAGAGAAGTGATCAGAATGGCTCCACAAAGAAACCATAGCAGATGGAAGGAATATTGTTGTACTGGAGAAGAGGGTTTTAGATCCCTACAAAGACAAGTTCAATTACTATAAGATGAGCTACATAAAGGGTTTGAGTAAATAAGAGGAGATGAAAGTAAAGATGAAGATGAAGAAGAAGCATAGTTTGAGGAAGAACAGGATGTAGTAGATCCCAAGAAAGTCAAATTATTTAAGGCCATCTCCAAAATTGGGAAAACACCAAAGATTAATGTTTCTAGATTTTCTAGAAATATTAATCCAAAAGAGTTGATCGATTGGATCAATTATATGAAGAACTTTAAGTATGAGGAGGTGGAAGATCCTAAGAGGGTCATGTTTGTGAAGACCAAGCTAAAAGGTCATGGCAATATTTTATGGAAGGAAGTATAGTTAGAAAGAAATAGAAGATAGAAAGAAAAAATAACAAGATGGGATCAAATGGTGGAAAATATAAAGAGATAATTCATTCCTATTGATTATGAGTTAGAGTTGTTAAAAAGGATGCAAGGATTGAAGCAGGAAGGTAGGATTTTCAAAATTGTGTACAAAATATTTTTATAGGTTCATGATCATAACAAACCATTCTAAGGCCAATAAGGAGAAGGAAGATCATTATATAAATGGGTTGAAGCCAAGCATTCAAGAGGATCTAAGTCTAGTCAGGATTGGCACTATTGAAGATTCTTATCAGTTTTCCTTGAAGGTAGAAGAGAAGTTGAAAAAAACATTTAAAAGAAAGTAGAGAGGAATAGGTCATGGTGAAAGGACTAACAAAAGATCATATGAAGGACAAAATGAAGACCAAAAGAAGAATTAATAAGCTAGCCGCATTTAGAACTAGAAAGGAGATAATGCCTACTACCCTCATGAGAAAAATAATGGTGACAAAAGAAGAAGAGGAAGGGTTGGAAAAATCCATAGAAGAGGAGGATTTCATGGAACCTATTTCTAATATCTAGAAAAGAAGGAAATCAATTATATGAGTGTCATCAACACCAAGGACGGAAAAGTAGAAGAGTTGAAGGCAATGCATAAGTTTCATGTGTACACGAAGATACTAAATATAAGCATTATGAATATGTAGAAAGGGGAGAAGTTATTGTCACAAGGGGAGTCTTGATAAATGATGAGATAGCTCCAGTCCAAAGGAAGAGTTTATTTCACAAAAGGTTAAAATTTAAAGGTAAAGTTTGTAATGTTATCATTGATAGAGGTAGCACTCATAGTATTGTTTTAGAGGAGATTATTAATAAATTGTAGTTGGAGAGAAAGAGACATCCACATCCATATAGGATTGCATGGTTGTAGAAGGACCATAGAGATTTGGTCAATATGCAATGTTTAGTGAAGTTCAATATTGGGAGTTACTATGATGAAGTATTGTGTGACATCATGCATATGGATGCTTTTCGTATATTATTGGGGAGGTTGTAGAAATTTAATCGATATGTGCTACATGATGGCCATGCCAACACTTATCCCTCATCAAAAGATGAAGTTCACCACAAGTTGAAGCCCCTAATGGAAAAGGAAGAAAAGGTACATATAGTAGCACAAGAATTTGTTTAGTTGATGGTATATTTTTTTTGGATTGTACAAAGCATAAATCTGCTATGTGTTGGTTATTTTTTTAGAACTAAACTTTATCTCACCACTTACCTATGAATCTGCTAGAACCTAATAATCAACAAGCGTGAGGATTGGCCAACATACAAGTAAGGATTCTGAGGCCCTTACTTCTACTCTTTGGGCTCTGTGAAACCCAAGAGGGTAATCCTTGTTATGTTCATATGATATTCATTTGATCAAGAACATTTCTACGTACAGATAAACTCATATGAAGTGGAAATAGATAACATTCACTAAAGATATAGATGACCATTAAAAAAATTACTATCTATTGCAAGGAATATGATGGTACTTCAGATTGGAACATTATAATTGAAGAGGTTTTAGATAATTTTAATTCTTATTTCAAGAACTTGGTCAAGTGCATGACTAACTCATTTATCTTCAAGATAACCAAATAAAAAGACCAGTGCCTTGTCTTGTGGTAATGGAGTCATATCTATAATAACTAGTAATACCTTAGCAATTTAACATAGTAATTGATAGACTATTGACATAATTGCATTGCAGTATTCAACTCACTATGCCTAAAACATGACTACTTATCAATCCTATGCTCTTTCCTTACAAATATGTGACCTCATTTTAGAATTTAATCAATTCTTTGAGTCAAAGTAGAAATAAAATAACACATTCAATTAAAGCAATTGAAGACAAATGAAAAGATAATTAACCATTTCATTTATAATTTGGAAGAAAATTACATAGGAGAGAATGTGCTTTCCAACTAGAATTTTCATTTATAAACTATTGCTACTGTAAAACTATTTGAGATCATTAAAAAATAAAATTATACCCTAAACTCCTTACTAACCTATTCATCTATGCATAAATTTACAATCTTCTCTTTCATGAGCTTAGTTTTTTCCACTTAGACCCTTTTGAGACCCAAAATTCAAACTCCCAGTAATTGGCCCTGATATCCCATTTATAGAAGAATGGGAGCAATAAGCTTTAGGTCGAATTACCATTTCAATTACATTTCATTTGGCACACATTTTATTTTTGGTTTAGATACCACCCAAACAGTTACATTTAATCATTTTAGAATAGGGAAAACCGAAAGAAAAAACTCCATGCAGTCAGTTGAAACATACCAGCCAACCTTCCAAAATGCATTGTTCGTTGATGCAACAGTGCCAAAATCCATTTCCCATGTTGAACAAAGAAAATTCTCCATCAATACTCAAGGAAAAAACTTATATACTAATCGAAAAATGCATATTTTCCATTGAAGACACAAATTCCAACACCTCTCCTTCACAAGTCAGCCAAATTTTTTTCCACACCAGCACCATAGACAAAAAACCATATACATGTTGAAGAGGACAAGTTTTTTGTAGTCGCAATGGTGTCATTAAAAATAAAAACACTTGGTCAGGATGCTACTCTGATTCGTCAACATCAGAGTATGCCTACTTTCTTTATGTTCATGTTGAAATTGGAGGGGCTACTACTACTCCCTCACTAAAATCCTCATATGGCACCAGATAAAGCATATAGTGGTCATACTCTTGATCAGCATCTCCTCCATCACCTGAAGTGCTATCTAATACCTCAATGGGAGAGTTGTTCCTCCCCAAATAAGCCTTGTGATACTTATTATTCTTCTTTGCTTTCTTCTTAGGCTTAACTGATTCCTTCTTTTGAAACTTGACCAATTCTTGTGAAAAAACCCTACTCCTCAAATTATAGGTTCTCTTGACATCACCCTTCTTATTTTTACCATAGACACTCCTACCATTTGGTGTCATAGAAGCTCTAGGTACTTCTTGTTTAGCTTCAGGTATGTCCTCTTGAAATTAAAACACACTAAGCCTCTTGGACCTCCTAATTGGTTAGACAAACACACCTAACTTACCCATTCTTGTAGGACACAGGGTAAGGACTAACAAATCTTCAATTACAAGAAGACTCACTGACCTAAGTTCTTGAATTAAATTTATAGGAAAGAAATCCCTCATACCTAGACAATTTCAACTAGCCCCAATGATAATTACAAAAAATAAAAACTCTCACTATTCGATAAATATAAAAATCTCAAACCAACTAATGAATTACTCAAATAGAACTCATAACAACTTACCCAAGATAAACACTTCAATACCTCTACAATTAAAATCCTAAGACTCACATGCTTCCTCTCTAGCTCACACTTCTTAGTTATCAAAGGCTGCAAATGGTGAGATAAAATGGTAGGCAATCTGCATTAAGACAATTAGGAGTCGTGTAGCCATTAATGAATAAGGAGAACTTCATGCAAGTGAGCTAAAAACTTAGCCGCTCATATTTGAATTTGGTTCGTCGATTTTTTTGGATTTAAAACACCATCAATGGCTATCTTCAATCATCATTTCTTTCTTTTACAACTTGTTCCTCAAAAATGGTGATACCACCTTAGAAAGTTCCCATGTTTACCCTTAATTTCATTAGTCATCTTTGATCTGACAATCATCATGTATCACCATCCTGGTCCATTCTTTTTCATTTACATCGACAAAGTACAAAGAGTTGGCATTGAAGAGAATATTCCCTAAAACATCCCATCATCTCTCACAGATTTTCCTTCCCTTTCCCAAGTTCGATTAGCAACGAGAGAACCAATGCGATGAAATTTTGACCATTGCATCATTGTCCTCCTTTAGCAATCTTCACCTTACATCATGTGTCACTAATTTATGTTTCAAATTCTAAACCTCGTCAGTGACAAATTAAAAGTAGTGATGGAACCAAATCAAGCCACATGCATCTTCACTCAAAATCAATCGACACAAAAATATCACTAATGCACCCCTTTCAAAATAGCGATGGCTCATTAGGATCAAGGACCTCATCACTCATCACCAATTTGAACAAGAAAAGTGCACATTTATCCATGATGAGAAATGGAAACTAATACAAAGAGAAACTCACACATCAATATAAGTCAAACATTCTCAAAGCCATCCGTGATGAGTGATGGACAAAGGCGGTGGATGAAACTTAAGTGAAATAATTTACACGTGCTCATAAGTTGCATTGAGAAAGGGGACCACTTAGGAAAATGTATAAAAAGGCCTCACGAGACTTAAACCAGAATATTTCAAAGGATATAAAGGCCAAATAAGGTCGATCAATCGACCTTAAAAATAAAAGTATTTCTCACCTAGGCACAAAGGGACGGTAATTTCATGAGCTTCAAAGGCTCAAGATGTTTTAACATGATTGGGGACATGAAATATAAGGTCAACGATGGATCATGACATTGAAAAGGCCAAGAATTAAGGGATTTAATGAGAGATCTTGACAATAAAATCAAAAGGTAAGGGTATGTGTAGGATCATCATGGAAAAAACAGGCCCTTAAGTGGCAATCAAAATTTAGAAAAATCAGAGTTAGGCAACTTGACATAAAAATTTGAATAAGTTATCTATATTATTTCAAAAATATGTAAGAATAGAATCTGTGGCAAATTGAATGTAGTTTCTAAACTACTAAGTTTTTTTT
>VDFB02271358.1:841463539-841524137 GCA_007258455.2 Sequoia sempervirens
TTCTCATAAAAATTCAATAAAAAACCCTATTTTAAAAAAAATCCACAAAAAACATTCATTTTTCTATCAAAATCCATTCTAAACTCAATTTTTTCATAAAAATTCAATCAAAAACCCTATTTTTATAGAAAGTCAACAAAAAACCATATGAAATTATTCAAATCTAAAGTAAAATTGAATCAAATCAAATAAAAATAAAAAAATTACCTTTTTAAATTGGATTTTGGCCAAATCGGATATTCGTTACATGAAGAATCAATTCACTGTGTGCCTATAGGTTGTTGACTGTGAAATAGCATTAAAACAATGACTGAGTTTTTTTATATATGCTTTTTACAAATCAGATATCCGATTTGTAAAACTAGGTTTTGTGTTTGCTATGGTGTTGTGTACTAACACCCGAGCCTAAAAAAGTCAACACATTATTTTCGCATTTTTTGGTCGATGAAGTGTTTTTTTCCTCATTGCCACTTTTTGGCCCACCATGATCTTGCACATACCCATAATTATAATAGTGTGCAAAACCCTAAGTCCAGACATTGGAAATTGGCTGAATTTTACAGAGTTTAGAAATGGAACCAAACAAATTTTAGGGGTTCCATTAGTGGCTCTAGTTGGGGACGTCTATTCCTCCAAAAAAGAGTGGGATTCCAAAATCTCAGGTGAAGCATGCCAAGTACAAAGAACCAAAAACAAAGGACCTTCCTATACCAAGCAAGAAACCCAAACCAAATCGAGCAACATATCTACAATATTCACATGAGTCACAAGACTATACCAAGAGATCCAATGTCTATCTTCATTGAAGCCTCTTGTGATGTGCAAGTTTTCATCTTGCATTATGTAACTCTACCAAGATTCAACTTTGCTTGGTGGCCCTAGGACCCAAAATTTATGAATTTGGTACTTGCCCCTATCAAAAACCTTATTTTATATTCTCATGAATTTCCCACTTGTTGATCATGTTGCGACCACTAGAATCAACCACTATGTACATGTTTTTGAACTTATTATTATCATTTTCATTCATGTGCAACTAAGAATTGTAATCAAGCATTAAATATAACACATAATCAATGTGGCATTCCATCTGACTTAGTTTACAACTACATTCCACCAAGTGCCCATCCAACTAGACAGGGAAAGTGAAACACTCATAACCCATCTGATCACCATCATCATATAAGTTGTTATCAAATTTATTTTTCTCATTAAATTGGAAGTGATACTGTAGTTTTATTTCTAGTATTCTAGGGTAATTATCATCCAATTTTTGTCCCACACCAAACACACATTCGCTTTGTGTGATGAAAAATAAATTTTCATATACAAGCTTCTTTTCATACTGGTGTTCACATTCATCAAAGAAACATAAACTAGTTATGTTGTCATATGCTCCACTTCCCTGGGAAATTGATTCATCAGATCCCATGACATTATTTCTTTCATTCAGATTAGGATCATTCCCAAGAAAATCATTATCCATACCATCCCATACATCAATAAATACTTTTGTTTTAGGCTCATTAACATGCTCCAATCCTCCCCTCCAATCATTGCTCTACTTGAAACAAAATGCTTCAAAAGATGGGTCAAATAACTCAGGATTGATGTGATCAATAATAGGGTAATCAAGTGAACCATCAATTGATAGCTTTGTTGACTCACATGTGTAGTACTCATTCCAACTTGAATATTTCTTATTTTTATCCTAGCAAGTTTCTTCACTCCTCTCTTCAACAAATTATTTTCTAAAAACTATCATTCCCATATCTACGACAAAACCTGTACATCCCATTTATGTTTCACATAAGCATTCAAAAACATGACCTTGTTGGCTAGCATCACAAATCCTATCATTTTTAACACTAGACTTAGGCTCAAGACACTAAATACAAACATTCTTATCTTGAAATTCGACATCAACCATACTGCCAAGACATTCTGGTTTTGATACAACTAAATTACATTCCAAGAATCCATCACATGAAATTTGTTCATCCGCTAGTGAGAGAAAAACCTTATGAGTATTGACATTGTTACATTCTTTAGGAAATAAGGATACCTTCAGGCCATTCTCACAAAAAAAATCATATTCCTCATGAGAATAATCAGAATTCTCATTTTCATTATCTTGGTTATCAACCTTCAAAGGTACATCAACAGTACTTGGAAGTATAACAATGTCATCATCTGCACCACTAGACATATATTCATCTTTTGAAACATCCTTATCCCTTGCTTGGATAAACCCTTGATCTTTGAAAATATGGTGAGCACCACTATCATTTTGAAACCTCATTCTTTGTATATAGTCACACTTATCCTCCTCAACAATTTTAATCCAACCAACTATCTGATCAAAATCCCGAGGTTTCAATTCCTTGGGAAAAGTACTAAGCCTTAGCTCATAAATGTCACATAATAGGTCAATACATAATGAATCTTTAGGTCTCAACCTTTTAGGAATTTCTAATAAGGTGTCCAAGAACCTTGCTAATAATTCATATTGTAATTCCCCTTCATGTCTCTTCATTCTAGACAATCTTTGAACAAATGATACTTGATCATCATTACTTAAAATTTGTTAAAGTCCATCTTGAATATGTCCATGATTAACATGTTGTAAGGATGAAAAATATAAGGTAATCATCACCTTGATCATCCCTTTCATCCTTATTTATCCCATTTATATGACATGTACTAGGAAAAAATACACTTGCAGCCATATATCCCCTCATCATTGAATATTTAATAGCATTTTCAATATCCATAGCAATGTGATATACCTGATACAATGTTTTGGGATCCTTATCTTTTAATAGATAGCTCATTTCTCCATCAAAAGCTCCCAAATATACAATCAAACACACTACATCATTTGGTCTCACACTTCCAGGAATGTCACCTAATGTCTTCGAAAATATGAGATTGAAATCTAGGACTAACTCATCTTCTTATTTCTCAATGTTCATATTTTTTTCCTCATTGAGCTTGGATTAATTATTTCACCAAACTATTCAATGAATGTTGCCAGTAACTCATTCCACAAAGAGATAGAACACACAGGAAATATGAAAACCAATCTCTGGAATCTTTCTTCAGAGATTGAATAAAGAACTTCATGACAACATCTTCATGACCTATCTCATAATCTCCCATCAAATCCATGAATGCATACAAATGTTTAGAAGTTGACACTGAACTCTGCCCTGTAAATTTGGGAAAGTGTTTCCAAATATCAATAGGAACCTTGTTAGGCAAACCTTGAATACCACTAAAGCTCAATGCCTTATATCTATCAATAGAGAAGAACCTATGATGGCATGATCAAGATTGCTTTCCCTGTATGTTTGTACTTGATGTTCCACAAGGAGGAAAAGGGGAACTATACATTTCTCTTGTATCTTTATTCAATCCTTAAATACCAAATTCATAGTTGATCATTTTACTAGCTTATTCTTTAATTTGACCATGATATTAAAATGCATAGCTCAAATACATTTATACTTTAAAGCATTCTAAGAGGAATATTTCAAATATAAGCATACTTCTTCAACCCCATACAAATATTAAAAATTACACCTTAGAAGTATGTAAAATAACTACCGCTCTTCCCTTTACTAGTGGTCAATTCACCTAATAGGGAACAAAAAAAAATAGATCATGTGCAATATGAATTTCATACAAACTTACACTTTATGAAAACCAAAATGGGGAAATACCTAGATATGATTGCAATTGCATTAAAGTATGCTTCTGATTGGAAAATCTTGCAACTCTCAAGATATCATCACAATTCCTTCCGGTTTTTTACATAGAGTCGCCTATAAGGAAAGCTAGATGCGGAAGCAACTCTCCTAATGTCAAAACCTTGGGGAAGAATGCAAAGATACCTTTAAATTTTACAATTACAGTCCAATTAAGATGCAATTGAAAGCAATAACATAAACAGAGTATTTGAAAAACACAAATAAACACCAGATTTACGTGGGAAAACCCTTACGGGAGAAAACCCACCACACCAAGAGAAGTCACTTTGTATTACAATAATAAAGATTACATACAGAGTATAGAATTATCTTTTTGATGTTAGTTTACAACAACATTCACTATGAACAACCTTGTTACAGAACATTCATGTTACAGTCTTTACAAAATAGAATTCATCCACTAATCATACAACCACACACCAATCCATTGATCCGAACCAAAAATCATCTGCTATTCCAGACTATATTCATGTCATTCCTATCTATCAAACTTCCTCATAGAACTACCACAACAAACTATCTTCCAACGGTTCTCATTCAGTTTCTCTGATTGGTCAACTACAAGAAAAATAGGATAGTCTTCTCTTGGTCAAAGCGATCAACCTATGTTGGCATGTTGGTGAGACACAAGAAGTCTCTCCTCGATGCTCAAAGGCTTCATTGTTGATATCTGTGTAGGTTCCAACAGTAGGCAAGATGATATATCGAACGCCACGAGTCATACCAAATCCATTGACATTCATTTCATTCCTATCAGGAAGATTTTTCTCATCGAAAAGACTCATACTATTGTTCACAAGTCACACCGACCTCAACATTGCCATCGGCAAGACTTACCGCTTGCCAAAAGGTTACACCGAGACTTCTTATGTTACACTGAAGCATCCAATAGTTGGCAAGACATACTGCTATCGCCAAGACATCACAGCGAATACTTCATGGTACCTCAAGGACCATTTACTATCAGCGAGACTCTCTATCAGTCGCTAAGACTTCATACCAAAGTCTTTGTGTCACTACGAAGACTCCAAGTGTATCCCCATCGGTGAGACCTTCATCAGTCACTGGGACTTCATACCGAAACCTCCACCTTCTATGAGACTTCACTTAGTTGTTGAGAGATCTTCCCGAGACCTTTGTGTTACCCCGAGTGAATATTATCGGTGAGACATTCCTATCGGTGAGACTTCTTACCGAACACCCAAGACTCTCCCCGAAGGCTTCAATAGAAAATGTTGTCGGCGAGACATTCCTTCATCGCTGAGAGCTCATGGCGAACATCCAAGATTCTCCCCGATATCCGATAAACACCAACCATCAGTAAGAGATTTCCACTCAGTAGGAGGTCATACCAAACACAACAGGTCATAGTGATAGGATCATTTGGTGAGACTAAAGCAAGGTCATAGTGACCTAAACTGTTCAACAAGATTCCAACTGCTAGTCGGCCAGACACAAGAGATTTCACAATGACTTGGCTCTCTTAAAGGTTTCAACCTGTGAGATTGAGGCACATATTTCCAACAATCTCCCACTTGATGAAGATCACACAAGAACCTCCAGAGCACAACAGCACTACTGAAAAGCATGGGAACTAAGGCCCATTGAACTGGCACACCACCTAAACTTGTTTGTGCTCACTAGCTTCGTCAATGCATCTGTAAAATTCTCTAGAGTATCAAATTTTTCCAAACTGACCTTTCCATCCTCCACCATATCTTGTACAAAGTGGTACTGTACATCTATATGTTTCGTCCTAGCATGGAAAGTAGGATTCTTTGCCAGACAAATTTCACTCTGACTATCACAAAAAATAGTTATCTTCCCTACATCAAAACCAATGTTAGAACAAAAATGTTTTAACCAAACTACTTCTTTACAAGCATGTGTAGCTACCATGTATTCAACCTTTGTAGTAGACAAAGTTACTACAGCTTGCTGCTTACTCATCCAACTCACTGCACCACCATTTAACATGAAAGTATATCCACTGGTGGACCTCCTATTGTCAATGTCCCCTGCCCAATCAAAATCCACATAGCCTTGAATACTAAGAGTCCTCTGTGATTCAACCAAGTTCCCATGGTAACACAGAAAATTATGAAGTTCCCTTCAAATATCTGAAAACTCTTTTCACAACATCCCAATTTTTCCTTCCAGGATTAGTAATAAATCGACTAAGAACTCCCACTACTTGGGCAATGTCTGGCCTTGTACAGACCATTGCATACATAAGACTATCAACTGCACTAGCGTAGGGTACACTGGTCATGTCCTCCATCTTAGTAGGATATTTTGGATAGTCTTCAATAGATAGCTTTGTTCCCTGCAAGACTAGAACAACTAGCTGCTTGCAATCATTCATACAAAATATCTCTAGAATAGTCTTGATATACTTACTCTGACTGAGCCAATTTTTTCTACTATTCATGTCCCTGGTTATCTCCATCCCTAGAATATACCTTTTTGCACCAAGATCTTTCATTTTTATCTTAGAAGACAACTGAGACTTAAGATCAGAAATCATCAACTTACTATTGCCTATGAACAACATATCATCAACATAGAGAGCAATAATAAGAAATTGATCACTTTCAGCTTTGTAATAGACACAATGATCAAATTTTGATCTTACAAATCCCAAAGACAATACAAAAGTATCAAATTTTTGGTACCACATTCTTGGTGACTGCTTTAACCCATACAAAGACTTTTTTAACTTGCAAATCAATTTCTCTTTACCTTTCTCCACAAAGTGCTTAGGCTGGGACATGTAAATCTCTTCTTCAAGATAACCATGAAGAAATGTTGTCTTCACACCCATTTGATTGACCTCTAAGTCATACACTGTTGCAAGTGACAAAAGAAATCTAATAGATGTCAGCTTAGCTACAGGAGAACAAATTTTCCCATAATCAATTCCCTCTACCTGGGAATAACCTTTCATAACCAACCTCACCTTATATTTTTCCACACTACCATACAAACCAATCTTCTTTTTAAATACCCATTTGCAACCAACAACTTTTCTACCTTTAGGCAAGGGCACCAAACTCCAAGTGTCATTCTTTTCTAATGATGCCATTTCTTCATTCATGGCTTCCAACCAAGAGTCTGAATCAGACATTATAAATGCCTCTATCACAGTCCTAGGCTCATTAGTGCTAGAAATTAAAGTATAGGCACAAGTAGAATCTATCAAAGAAAACCCATACCTATCAAGTTGTTTTATTTCATGAGTTGACCTCCTCAATTGCTAAGGCTAAGGTTCTTCTTCTTTTGAACTTTCAGAACTGCTTGAGCTCTCCTCAGTTTCACATACATTTTGAATTTTCAATTCCTCTTTCTCTGGTGTAGGAGGAATTACAACTACATCCTTATTTTTTTCTAACTTTGTCTCTGACTGTAGATCCAAGGTAGAAGGCTTCAACTCACGAAAGATTACACTTCTACTGTACAAAACCTTCTCCGTATCCATATTCCAAAGCTTGTATCCTTTTATGCCAACACTATAGCCAATAAAAATACATTTAACAACCTTGTTCTCCAATTTAGATCTTTTCTTATACGGTACATGTGCATATGTCTCAGCCAAAAACACAAATATGTCTTAAAGAGGGCTTCTTACCAAACCACTCTTCCAAAGATGTTTTCTCAACAAGAGCAGAATTTGGAGAATGATTTATTAAGTAACATGTTGTAGCAACTGCCTCAGCCTAGAACTTCTCCTCCAAGCCGACACTACTCAGCATACTTTGTGCTCTCTCCATCACTGTCTTATTGAACCTTTCTGCAACTCCATTTTGCTGTGGAGTATAAGGTGTAGTCTTATGTCTTTTAATCCCATGGTCTTTACAATACCTCTCAAAATCATCAGAACAAAATTCACCACCATTATCAGTCCTTAAAAATTTTATTTTTCTTCCAGTCTAATTTTCTACAAGGTTCTTAAATTCCTTAAACTGACTTAATACTTCTGATTTACTTTTCAAAAACTAAACAAATGTTATTCTTGAATAATCATCAATGAACGATACATAGTACCTTGACTTAGACAAAGAAGGAACATTTACTGGACCAAATACATCAATATAATCTAGCAAACCAGAAGATTTATGAGGACTTGAATAAAATGAAACATGGTGTTGTTTTCCATATATACAATGTTCACATAATTCAAATTCAAGGTTACAATCTTCAAGCCCCTCAACTAGGTTTTTATTCTTCAAGATTTTTAAACCTTTCTCTCCAATGTGGCCTAGCCTATGATGCCAGAGCATAGTCTTTTCTACTAGAATTTTAACTTCCATAGAGTTTACGCAATTAGAAACATTTCCCTCTTTTCCTCCATGAGTAGCTTTCTATGATTTTACATACATTGTTGCATTGAACATGTGCATCCAACTTGTACAAAGTACCAATATGAGCACCCCTCACTAGCACCATTGAGCATCTAGTCATCTTGCAACCATTTCCAGAGAACATGACTTGCACTCCAATATCATTCAGCTTACTAACAAAAAGTAAGCTTCGAGCCAAACCTAGTATATGCATTACATCATTAATTCCCTTCACTCTTCCATCAGGGAATTGAATTCTGACTCTTCCACGACCAACAATTTCCAAAGTTGAATCACTTGCCAAGTACACCTTTCCACCATCGTATTCTTCATACTTCATAAACCAATCCCTATGAGATGTCATGTGGAAAGATTCTCCAGAATCAATTAGCTAGACATCATCTGATGCCTATGTAGCCAAGGTTGCAATGAAGGCGTCTGCATCACTCTAAGAAGAATCATTTTCAGAAGAATACTTCTTCTTCTTCTCCTCTTTACAATCCTTTTGGACATGACCAAGTTGCCCATAGTTCCATCACTTCACCTTGGACTTCTTGTCCTTCTTCTTGCCTTTCTCTTTCGACCTTCCTCTAACAGCAAGGGCCTCCTTCGCCATCTCAGAAGATTTCCTTCTCATCTCTTATGATAACAAAGAGGAAACAACATCTTCTATCTTGAAAGTGGATGTTTTACTCCCAATAGCCATCACCAGGTGATCCCATGAATCTAGAAAATAACACAATATTAACATACATCGATCCTCTTCATCAATCTTCACACCAACAGATGTTAATTGTGTAATCAACATGTTGAATGCATTCAAATGATTAGCAACAGACCCTCCTTCCTGCATTATCAAAGTGTACAACTTCTTCCTTAGGAACAATTTATTAATGGTCAAAGACTTCCCATAATAAATAGATGCCAGTCTCTTCCACAAGGAAGATGCAGTCTTCTCTTCATGCACATTGAGAAGAATGGAGTCTGCTAAACAGAGCCTTATCAACCCCTTAGAATTTCTATCTGCAAGGTCCCAATCTTCTTGCTTCATGCCTATAGGCTTCATTCTAGACACAACAAGCCATAGATCACGATCCACTATGAGATCCTCCATTTTGAGCTTTCACAACTCAAAATTACTGCCATTGAACTTCTCTATTTCAATCTTTCCTGACGTGCTAGCCATCTCAATCTACAATTCAAATTTGACAAACTTCTACAAGACTCCCACTGAATAGAATTGACACAAAAAACCCAACGTACCCACAAGGATAACACAACTGGTCAGGCTCTGATACCACTTGTAAGGAAAGCTAGATGCAGAAGCAACTCTCCTAACATGAAAACCTCAAGGAAAAATGTAGAGATACCTTTAAATTTTACAATTACAGTCTAATTAAGATGCACTTGAAAGCAATAATAGAAACAAAGTATTTGAAAAACACATATGAACACCAGATTTATGTGGGAAAACCCTTATGGGAGAAAAACCCACCACACCAAGAGAAGTCACTTTGTATTACAATAATAAAGATTACATACAAAGTATAGACTTATCTTTCTAATGTTAGTTTACAGCAACATTCACTATGAACAAACTTGTTACAGAACATTCACGTTACAGTGTTCACATAATAGAATTCATCCACTGATCATACAACCACACACCAATACGTTGATCCGAACTAGACATCATCTACTATTCCAAACTATATTCATGTCGTTCTTGTCTATCGAACTTCCTCACAGAACTGCCACAACGAACTATCTTCCAACGGTTCTCATTCAGCTTCTCTGATTGGTCGACTACAAGCCAAATAGGATAGTTTTCTCTTGGTCAAAGCGATCAAAATTTGTTGGCATGTCAGTGAGACACAAGAAGTGTCTCCCCGATGCTCAAAGGATTCATTTTTTATGGGTATGTGTAGGATCATAATGGAAAAAATAGGCCCTTAAGTGGCAAAAAATTTAGAAAAACCAGTGTTAGGCAACTTGACATAAAAATTTGAATAAGTTATCTATATTATTTCAAAAATATGTAAGAATAGAATTTGTATAAAATATAATGTAGTATCTAAACTACTAGGTTTATTTAAAAATAAAGAAAATCTATTTGGTGAAATTTTGAAATTTCAATGCAATAGTATTTAAATTTCAAGGAAAAAATAAGAAGTAGGTGTCTGTCTGACCACCCTAACCATAATAAAATGATAATATTTTTTTATAAGATTTTATATATAAGTAGGGGACTCATGTCCGGATGTGATGCATATTTTTGGTAATTTGTTTCCAAGTAAATAATTAATTATGAATTTTTTATTACGGCTTTTAAAAAATATAAAAACTCGTATGTCTGACCACCTTAACTTGGTCAAAACTTCATGAAATTTAATTTTTCTTTTTTTAATCCTATAGTATGTGAAGCATATAATGTGACTCATGTTTTGGATTCAAAAAATGTGATACCGTTTGAAAGTTATAGATTTTTTCAATCATCCTATCGATCAAGACTTTAGTCATAATTCTAATAGAAAATAAATAATAATTATTTATTAAATTCAAATTAAAGCATAATTTACATTGGTGGAAAGATGAGAATCTCCTCTAAAAACCCTTTTCATTTCATCAATTTTGGATAAAAAATAAGTCGTCAGCCACATATCCTACAAATACCCATAATATTGCCACTTTTTGGCCCATCATGATCCTGCACATACCCTGATATCGGCGTAGGTTCCAACAATCGGCAAGATGATATAGCGAATGCCACGAGTCATACCAAATCCACTAACATTCATTTCATTCCTATTGGCAAGACTCGTACCATTGTTCACAAGTCACACCGACCTCAACATTGCCATCGGCAAGACTTATTGCTCGCCAAAAGGTTACATCGAGACTTCTTATGTTACACTAAAGCATCCAACAGTCAGCAAGACATACTGTTATCCCCAAGACATCACAGTGAATACTTCATGTCACCTCAAGGACCATTTACTATTGGTGAGACTCTCCATCAGTCGCTAAGACTTCATACCAAAGTCTTTGTGTCACCATGAAGACTCCAAGTGTATCCCCATTGGTGAGACCTTCATCAGTCATTGGGACTTCATACCGAAACCTCCACTTTCAGTGAGACTTCACTTAGTCGCTGAGAGATCTTCCTGAGACCTTTGTGTTACCCCAAGTGAATACTGTCGGTGAGACATTCCTATTGGTAAGACTTCTTATCGAACACACAAGACTCTCCTCGAAGGCTTCAATAGAAAACATTGTTGGCGAGACATTCCTTCATCGCTGAGATCTCATAGCAAACATCCAAGACTCTCCCTGATATATGATAAACACCAACCATCGGTAAGAGATTTCCACTCGGTAGGAGGTCATACCAAACACAACAGGTCATAGCAATAGGATCATTCAGTGAGACTGAAGCAAGGTCATAGCGACCTGAACTGTTCAACAATATTCCAACTGCTAGTTTTCCAGACACAAGAGATGTCACACTGACTTGGCTCTCTTAGAGGTTTCATCCTGTGAGATTGAGGCATATATTTCCAACATCACCAACTCTATTTTTATAGAGGAATGAGCTTCAACAACATGAAGCATCCTTTTAGGGTTAATTTCACTGTGAAAATTCCACTAGCATAGTTGTACATGAATCCTCTATATTCTCAAAGTTATTTAACGCTTTCCCTTAGAATTTTACTCAAGGTACTTGATTATGTGAGCTCAAGTCTACCATATCTTTTCTCAGCAATCCTTCATTTCATCATAATGGATTTCTTCAAATATTTATACTGGTGTAGAGATCTCGGAGTCACCTCCCACACTTAGTGAGAAATTTTATGTAAATATTAATGGAATTGTAATAGATCTTCAATATGAAATTGCAAGGAATAAAAGAAACACAACAAAATCATGAAATATTTCTGAAGGCTAACTCAATGACACCAAAGATGAACTTAAAACTTGATTTTTCCAAAAAAATATAAAACCATTCTAGCACATGTTGCCATCTGTAAACAAATATTTTGGCTCTTGATGGTCTTTCTAGCCCTTCTAGGGTTTTTCACCTAAAAGGGGAAAAATGGGCCGAAAGGAGCAATGTATACATTCAAAGATTAATGCAATGTGGGTGTAATGTGCCTAGATGAGATGATCTAAAGGAAAATAACTGATAAAAGCTATTGATTATGTATGGAAAACTAAGAAATGCAAAGTGTTTGAAAACAAAATGTTGTATGCAAACATGAACTAAAACATGAACAAACAAGAACAAAATTTAGTAAAATTGAATGAGGTGCACCTGGAGGTTGAAATTTAATGTTGGAAGGTTCTAGAATGCTGTAGAGGTCAATGTTGAAGCCCACTAGGACTCATTTGCCATAGATGGGTGAATTAGTCATGTTTCTAGTAAAATCTGTCAGAATAGGTTTCAAGATGCCAGGAAAACAAAACTTTAGAAAACACTTTTTGCCATCCTGGTAGTGGGAGTCATTTTCCATAGATGGAAAATCAATCCACCTACATATTTCTAAAAAGTCGAAGGTCAACTCTATGGGTCCTGGTCTACACTTTTGTACCTAACAGCTTGTTGGATTTGAATTTGGAAAATTTGATGGGAAAAGCACTCTCCAAGGTTCAAATATGGTTATGTTGAACTTGATGACTTTGCAACACCTTTTTGACACCTTTCTCCTTGAAAAATATACCTACAAGACCTACAAACACACATGCAAAAAGGGGAAAAAGATTTAAGGGTTAGAGCATAGGGGTTTGCCTTATTCAAACCCCAATTTGATAATCAAACCCTTGATAATGAAATGAAATCAAGAAGGAATGATGAACAAACAACATGCAATGTCATAAACTCACCAAACCCTTGAAGTTGAAGTCTAAAGATAAGTTGCTCCAAGATGCTTGAATGCTTGATTGAATGATGAAAATGCTAGAATGCTTGAATGTTGTGATGCATGGATGAACTATGTTGGTTGATGGTTAAAATGAATAGAAAATCACATATTTATACACAATTATGCTCTAATTTCCCAAAAGTACAACATCACAGGACAAGCTTAGGTCTCTAGGAATAAAAACCCACTAGTAATTTGAATTTGTTTTTATTTTTGTGACAAGAGGGACTCATTCTCCGCTAGTGGTGAATGGGTATCAAAAATTAAATTTTCTTCAATGATTTTTTTTCTTGTTTGCATTCAAAAATGCACTTAATTAAGGCCTATAAGTGCATTAAGGGCTCAAATAGAGCCTAAGAAAGGTTTATTTGTTGATGACAAGCCTAGAAAAGTGTGAATGTTTGTTACAAGACTTCACAACACTTTAAAATAAGACTTGGTAAGTGATAAAAAGGGGGTACGTAAGTGAATTATAATAAGAAAATTCTAGAAAAGCATAAAAATGTGTCACAACACTTCACAACACCTTTACAAGACATCATAAAGTCTTAATGATTCATAAAGATTCAAGACCTAATGTGAATGTGTGGGCCACATTACAACATTAAATCAAGGAAAAATCAAGCCAAATAAGCACAAGGAGGAAAAAAACAAGAAAAAGTAAAAGGGTTACTTTTTTCATGTCCACATTTAGTTCCCACTATAGTGAGAGGATGAATTTGCTTCAAAATCATACTAAAGTAGCCAGATGTGTAATCAAGAGGGGTCTGAATGTACTAATGCTTGACAAGACAACATCAACCAAGAGGGATGATCAAGCCCACAAGATCAAGATCCCATGGCAAACCAATCATAAGCACAAAGTAACCCACATGAAAATGATGATAAGAACTGAAAGAAAGTCAGATCAAGCTTTGGTCATTTGTCTAGCTCATATCTAGGTTGTTTGTTTTGAAATAAAATGCATACTCAATCTTGGGTGATGAAACTCATGGAATTTTTCTAGGTGAGAAGGTCCAAAAGGTGACAAACATACACTCATGGCTGGTATGTACTCATAAACACACAGGTGGTTGTGGGGAAAATTCATGCCTTGGAATGGGCTTCTTGCTCAACCATACTAAAGTTATACCTCCTAATAACTTTAATAAGGTGCCACAAAGGAGAATGTCATTTTGCACTTCATGAGACAAGCAAATCTTCATATGCTTAGTACTAATAAACAAGTGCAATGACACCACATGCATGCAAGTTGTGTTATGCAATGTGGCCATATAACAAATGAAAAATGCAACATGCAAAGGAATGTTCAAAGGATTCCTACTTCTAATGAGAGGTCTTTAACTTAGGGAACAATATTTCTAATGTCTCCAAGAGAGGATTGATCAAAGAATAAAAAAATTGCAACTTAGGGGATGCAATGCGTCGCATTAGGCCACCAAGAGGAATGTAATATGCTAAGATAGATCACACTCATGAAGGACATCACACCCAATGTCATCCACAAAGTGAAAAACACATCATATGGAACAAGAAGGCTACACTAAGAACCAGAAAGAAGAAAAATGCAAAATGAATTATGCCAATGTATGCCCCCACTTTAAAGGAATTGCTACACACCATTCTGTGAGAAGTTACTTTAAAGTAGCAAATAAAAAATGCAAAAGGAAAGAAGACATGAGAGCTAACTTGGAAAGCTCCTATGCCAAGTCATATGTTTCTGAGTAAGGTTGTGTCATGAAAAATGAAAGAGAAACAAAAGAAAAGGGAGGTTTCCCAAAAAAAAGAACACACCAAACACACAAGGGATATATGGATTTGGGGTCAGTATGTTCATTGCTATAATGTTTTGATTAGAGAACTTAGAATTGTCATTATTCCCCAAATACATAGAACTAGAAGAATGAGACAAAGAGAGAAAAAACAAAAGAGAAAGAAAATCCATTTTGGGTCAACGTGGAAGAGACATAGGATGTGTCAACACTTTGAATCATCCCCAAAAGGAAAATACAAGAAAAAGGAAAGTGAAAAGGAAAATGAAAATGAAAAATATTTTGGGTTAACATGAAGAAGACATTGCGGTCTCAATGCCTTGCATCATCCCTAAAAGGAAAACACAAAAACAAAGCAAAAAAGGAAAAGAAAGACCTTTTGGGTCAACATGGAAGAGACATAGGGTGTCTCAACACTTTGCATCATCCCCAAAAGGAAAAAAACAAAAGCAAAAAAGGAAAAGTGAAAGCAATGTATGACATAGAGAAGAATGAAGGTACAAATAGAGGAATTGCACAAAGAGAGAGGAACATCAAACGATATGTCACAAGGGATCACATTACACACATGCAATCACACCAAAGAAAAGAAAAATGAAAAAGGCTAGCGAGGTGAATGAAATTCAACCATCTAACAAGTCATCTACCTCCCAATCATGTTTGGAAGGTGGACAACTAGCTAGAGAGACAAGGGCAAGGGCCAAACTAGGGGAAGTACTAGGTTCTACACTTGTTGTAGGATATTTTTCATTTAAGCTCATGGAAGAAGAAAATAATGTATTAAGATTATTATGCATCTCTTCATCTATTTTAATGATCTCATCATCGTTATCCAGATTAATCACAATAGGAGGATGAATGGTAATGTCTAGTGAGGGGTGCATTATGAGTTGTGGTTGTTGTATTGGATTGTTTTGTTGTGATTGGGGAGGAGGTTCATTATGCATGGATTTTGTCAAGTGTAGATGTTGATTTTCTTTGTTTTATTCAGTTCATAATTGATGGGAAAGGAGATGACATCGATGCCTACGCTCCCTAGCAACGGGTGATCCCACAATAGTGGTTTACAATTTTTGGCCAAACTAGACACTGAAATAATTTTTTTTAACTAAATCTTCACTTTTGGGCACCTATAGCGGATAACCATGAGGAATTTGAAGATGATGCAAAATAGAGTTTTGTGACATTTTTTTTATATATTCTAAATATTTTTTTTTCAAAATTTTTGGAATCATAATGCACTTCTTTTTCCATCTCCCTCAAAAATTAGTTTTTTTTATTTAGAAAACAACATTTTTAAAAAGTGATGCTCACTGTATAATGCATAACTTTTTTTCCATGAAGGATTAAATTCTAATTCTTTCGAATTTAGATTTGTATCTTTGATATCTAGTGCTTCCACTTGGTGAGATATTTTTTTATTGAATATTTTTTCTTTAATCAAGTTTCAAAGTCAAACCAATTACAATTTAGACAGTGCGGCCGTATAATGTGTAACTTTTTTGTATGTATCAATTTTTTTTTTTTTGTTGGATCAAGGACTTCAATATCTAATGCACTCATATTTTTCAAATATTTTTTTTGATAATCTTCTATTTTTCCACATGTGTAGAACAAAGAGCTTCATTTTCAGTGAAAAACCTATGTTTAATAAAACTTAAAAAAAAAAAAGATATTAGAACCAAAACATTTTAAAATTATATTTGTTGGATAGCTCGTTCTAAGGAATACTTGATATGAGTTGGGTCTATGAAGTCTCCACCATTTTTATCTCCAACTAGAGCTCTGAAGCACAAAAAAATTGATTTTTTTCACAGTCACAGAGAGCAGGAATCATGAAATAGGGGGTTCGCTCGAACTAGGGCGGTTTCAGCGAACCCGGGTTCACTCAAACCTGGGTTCAAGTGAACCCCCTTCCAAAAAGGGAGTTTCATGTGTTTTTGGTCTGTACAAGCATTAAAATGGTTCGCTCAAACCATGGTTTGAGCAAACCCTATTTTGGTTCATTCAAACCAATGAGTTCACTCGAACCCCCAAAATGAAATAAATTGGCATGGGGTCATTTTTTATGAGATTTCCTTCCTCATTCAAATTGTAAACAACTTTTGTGGGTTTACCCCACCTCAGTTTCTATTGATTCTATTTTGAAGTTGTGTGGGTGTAAGAGCAAGTTGATCCACTATAGGCTCCTTTTCTTTTCTAAGGGGAGGAACAAGAGGAACCATAAGAGGTGGGTCAATCACTTTCTCTTTTACTTTATAAACTTGTTTTATGTGAGGGGGCATGATGGGGCTGGTTTCATTATCTCTTGGGAGTTTGGATGATGAAGGTGAAGTGTTTAGTGTTGGTTGAGCTTGAGTTGTTGGTTCAGGTTCAGGTTGAAGCACTGTCTCATCTAGGATGGGGCTTTTGGAAGTGGATGGGGATATGTTGCAAAGAGAGAATTCTGCTACTCATTTAGATTTGAATTTTTGATAGGAAATGAAAAAGAAGTCTTTGCGGGGTGTTATGGGTTCCATGGGCTCAGGCCAAAAGGATTCTAAGGAGAAATTTCCTTTAGAAGAAAAAGTGTTAAAGCCACTATGGTGAACAATGAATATGTCATCATCATGTGGAAGCTTTAGAAATTTGTGTATGACTGAAGGGACAAATTTCATCGAGCGAAGTCATGGATGGCCTAGCTATAGATGAAATTGATCTGACTATGAGATGATGGAGAATATTACATCCACTATCTTAGGGCTTATCTGTAATGGAAGAATGATTGATCCTATCATAGGGCATGCAAAACCATTGTGTGTTTTGATCCATGCTCATGGTTTGTCGTAATCATCTTGAGAAAGATCATGTAATACCAAAAATTCCTCAGTGATCACATTCTTGCCACAGGTGGGATTTATGAGTATCCCATTAGTGGGATTATCATAAATATGACCGGATATATAAAGAGGACCATCAGGAAGATTCAGGAGAATATCCATTGAGGAGAAAGTAATATCAAGAGATTTATGAGGTTGGCCCTTATCAGGGATAACATCTATCACACCTACCATATCATGCATAGGATTAATAGAAGTGGTATGTGGAATAGGATTAGGATGTTCAATAGTTTTATGAACATTCATCACATCATTGGTTTGAGTTTCACTAGCTTTGATGAATGACACATTATGTTTGGGCATTGGATTGGTAAAAAAATTCAAATTTTTATTGGGTGGGGCAAAAGACATATTGCCTTTAACATTAACATTGGAAACATATACATGACCAAAATCAATAAGGTCTTGTACTATGTGTTTAAGACACTTACATTGTTTTGTTTCATGTCCATTTTTTCTATAATAATGGAAATAGGTGTTAGGTTGAAAGGTTGGAGGAAAAGGCTTAGTAGGATCCAATGGTTTAATAGTAGGTAAAGTAATCATTTGTTGTTGCAATAGTTGGGACATTGTGTTGTGAAGAGTTTTTGGTGAAGGTGTAAACTATCATGTTGGATCTCCATAACTACAAGGTATTGTAGATTTAATAGCTATTACTTGGTTGTTGATTGGTTGAGGTGGTTGTTGAGGTGGGCCCGAGTTAAATTGTAAAAATCCTTTGTTAGGTTTTCAAAAGGGTTGTGAATTGTTTGGGTTGACATGTTCAAAATTTTCAATTCTTGGCTAGTAGTGGACTTTGTTGGAGTAAATGGTGACTCCCCAACACCCCCAAGAATAGTTGCAACCAAAACCACTTCCACTAGAGAGAGAATGGAAAGAAATAGCGCTTCACAATGCAAGATTGATTAATGGTTGAATTGATATGATTGATTGATTCAAATGTACACTTGAGATTCCTTTCTTATAAAGGAAAGTTTGAGAGATAGGATTAGACAAGATAATGAAAAGTTTCTTAATCCTATGACATGTGACAACCAACTACCTAGGAATCATGCAATATATCTAGATAAGATAAGTTCTAGAAAATCCAAATAAGACTTCTAGAAAGAATCTTATATCCTAAGTAAACTTAAGCATGTGAATATGTCCCTTAATTACCTAGTGAGTGAATTAGCTAGGTACAAGACATTTATTCACACCAAAACCCCCCCTTAAGTGCTACTTAGGGAGAAGATTTTTATGCACACTATGCAAAGACTATGACTATGGGTCCCAACTACTAAGCCTTGTTAGATACCCATTTACAATGCAAATGCAATATGCAATCTCTCACAATCAGAGAAAAGGAGAAAACCCAATGGGACAAAAATCCTCTCCAAAAGAGAGAAAAACAAAACAAAAGAAACAAAAATGATGTATGGAAGACTCAATGATACCCACCAAGGACTACATCCATCATGTATATACAATCAATGACCCCCCAATAAGAGGGTAATAGAGAGATAAGATATCCCCCCATGATGAAGAAGCTCCAATGCTAATGAAGAATGCCTGAAAACAAAAGGTGACCCAATGTCTACAAGCAACACATCTCCCCTTAGGAAGAAAAAAGTTCATAAGTAGATGAAGAAGCCACTCCATGTCCAACTGAAAGGAGGAAGAATGAACACTCAACATGTATGCCTCTAAAAACTGATGAGGAGTCTCTAAGCTTGAATGAGCCAAAACATAACCATGGTCAAAATCAACCAAGAAACATGACAAATCAAATGGAGGAGACTAATGAATGCCAATCTCCAAAGAAAAAGTAGATGGTGTAACAATTGTGCTAAAACTGTCATCAAAGAGGAGATAAATCCCCTCAAGTGTGTCCAAATATGCATTATGAGACTCCATGAACAAGTTAGAAATCCTTGTCAAATATTCATCCCACAAAGCAAGATCTGAAAAACTATGATCATCCTGCTGAATAGAAACATCAATAGCTTAAGGAGCAGGAGGTGGAGTAGGAATCTCAACACTGGTCTCTAGAATATCAAGGTGTAGATGACCAAACTTCTCCTCACTATCATGGTTCACACTCAATGGAGTGTGTGATGCAGTCAAAGGAACATTATCATCTTCTAAAGAAAAATGTGAAAAGGAATATACACAAGATGAATGATCAACCATCATGATAGCAACAATATCCCTACTATCTAAGTCCCTTATGTACATCCTATCTGGAGTGAACTCAACTATTTTACCTTGACCCCCATGAGTAATTTGATAAATATAAAGGAGATTGGTGGATGAGGAAGGAACACAAAGAACATCATTGAAATTCCCTTCCCCCATATCAATAGTACCCTTCCCACTTACCTTCATATATGTATTGTTACCCATCCAAATATGAGGTGAATTACAAGGCTCAAAAGAAGAGAATGTATCCATAGAAGATTCCATATGATAAGATGCCCTTGAATCAAGAAGCCATCTATTAGATTCAAGACTTGTAGAGGAAAAGATTGCTTGTCCTTTCATTTTATGTAGCCCAGATGTAGATGTTGTATCATGTGACTGAGATGATGATGAGGGGGCTGCCAATTGAGATGTTGAAGAAGTAGAAGACACTAATGAGAGTAGCTAAATGTTATTCTTTTGAAGAAGGTGTGTGAGTTCATCAATCTTCTTATTATAACATCTATGCTCATCATGTCCTAAACTTTTACAATATGCACATTTGAACTTCTTCTTTTTAGATGATTCCTCTTTAGAAGAGGTTGTAGACTCAAGAGTGCTATGTGAAGGAGAATCTTTACCTTGCTCATTAGACTTGGGAACCTTATTCTACTTCTTACCTTTGCCACATGACGTCTTTGTATCCTTTGCAAAAGTATCATGAGATGTAGAAGACTTCAATGTTCCCATGTGAACCAACTTTGCTTGTTCCCTTGTGAGTTGAGCTTCAAATTCCTCAAGAGAAGGAATTTTGTATGCATTTCCAAGGGCATCCATTGTAGCATAGAATGTAGAAACAAACACTGAATAATCAGGACCAAGCTTAGCAAGAATAAAAAGTATCAACTATTCATCCGCTTTAGTAACCCCACAATTAGATAAATGCAATCTAAGAGAATTGAGCTTAGAGAAGAAGTCTTGGATATTGTCAAAATTTGAAGGATTAAGAACCATTAGTTCATTCTCCAACTTAAATTTCCTCATCTTATCTGGGTTACCAAAGAGACTCTCTAAATTAGTCCAAGATTCATTAGGATAAGTGCAAGATGCAATGTGATATCTAAGATCTGGAGAAATGGACAATTGCAGAGTACCAAGAGCTTCATCCCTTCTATCAAGCCATTTTCTTTTCTCTTTTGCTCTTGCGGGTTCTAGATCTTGACCAAATGTTATTCTTTGCAACTTTGATTTTAACAGTAACAACTCCATTTGAGATCCCCACTCATGATAGTTATATGGAGTTAGAAGTATAGCTTTTGGAAAATCCATGATACAATCAGATATAACAAAAAAATTTCCTTCACAATACAAGAGATCAACCCCTTTGTCCCAAACAAGATTACACTTTTTTGCAAATTTACAACAATGTATCCCAAACTATCAAATCAGCTACAAACTGAAAATATGAAAATTTGGAAAAAAATCTGCAAAAAGTGTATGAGAGGATCTAAAGTGCTCTCAAATACCTTCCCGATGCCGCAAATTTGGAGAAAATTGATGATCAAAGCACAAAGATATGAGCTCAGAGGTGAAAAAAATGATCGGGCTTCAACCTAGAAAAAATGGCACAAAACTACAATTTTTTTGCAAAATATCTTCACCACTAAAAAATTCAGATCTCCACCTTTCTGACAATGCACTGATACATTTGACTCCAAATTTCGATGAAATTTTTTCAGAATTTTGATGAAATTTCGTCAAAATTATTTTCATCAGCTGGGTCAGAATTTTGAAGTTTCAAAGTTCGTAGGAAAATTGAAAAAATAATTCTAATGAAATTTTGTCGAAATTCTAACAAACTTTCATCGGAATTTGGAGTCAAATGTATCAGTGATATTTTGTTCCTTAAAAATGGCCTTCATTTGTGAAAGTTATAAGAAAATGAAAAAAAACCCTATAGAAGGCACTATTGGGACAAAAACCAAAACCTAAGAAGGTTAAATTGGAACAAAAAATAGGCTCACTAGCTAGCTCCTGGTCGGTCATATGACCGAGGACTAAAAGGGGCAAAAAATAAAAATATTACATCGCTATGTAAAGCCCCAACCGGAGGCTAATAAAATGGTCAACTTTAAATAAAACTTTTATACAAAGTTTATATAAATAAAAAGGCCGATAGACAAATCCAAAAGCCTACAATTATAATGGAGTCATACCTGTATTGCAATTTGAGAAGATGTGACCAGGCTTGAAAATTGTAGACAGTCGGTGATTTGACAGTGGAATGAATGCAACTCGATGTTCCTGCACTATTTACCTTGACTGGCGATGAAGGAAAAAGATTTCTACCACCGATTTGGAAAGGACACCGACAAAGGATAGACAGCTGGTACATGCAATATGATCGAATAAATATTGATGTACCTTGTTGATGACACTGACCAGCGTATAGATCTCACTGCCGAATGTTTTTTCGATTGATGAAGTAACTATGAACAATAGAGATATGACCGTCGATGATGATCTTGTACCCAGGCACTGACTAAACCCTCAATGTCGATGGATGAAAAATGCCAATGTCGGGTGAATTCAAGGATCGTACCCTACAACAATGCGATGCGGAGAGATAAATAATATTACTTTCCTTGACAATATTTTCCAATACAATATTTTTCCCCAATTTTTTACAAATCACAAATACGCAGAAAATATTCTTAAAAAATATTTTTTGTGAAAATAAGAGAATTGTACCATTTGGAAGGTTGTCCCAGCAAAAAGAAATTTGTGTCAAAAATAACTTTACCCAAAATGGATGAATTTATAGTCAAAATTCGTCTACGGAACCTTCTGGTCTCAACCATGAGGCTATTGAAACCCCAATCTGCACCCAACAAAATTCTTCAAGCCAATACAATACCCTCAAACCTGGGAAGGAATCTGCAACACCTAGAGTGCTCTAATACCATGTGGGAGTCAATGGTGACTCCCTAGCACCCCCGAGAATAGTTGTGACCAAAACCACTTCCACAAGAGAGATAATGGCAAGAAATCTTGCTTTACAATGCAAGATTGATAAATGGTTGAATTGATATCATTGATTTATTCAAATGTACAAGAGATGCCTTGCTTATAAAGGCAAGGTTGAGAGATAGGATTAGACAAGATCATGACAAGTGTCTTAATCCTATGACATGTGACAACCAACTACCTAGGAATCATGCAATATAGCTAGATAAGATAAGTTCTAGAAAATCCAACTAAGAATTCTAAAAAGAATTTTATATCCTAAGTAAAGTTAAGCATGTGAATATGTCCCCTAACTAACTAGTGAGTGAATTAGCTAGGTACAAGACATTTATTCATACCAACATACTTGGCATCATGACTACTAATCGAATTGTGATAATCACAAAGGGTTGTGCATAGATGCATGAAAGAGGGAAATTTCATCATGGTCAATTTATCTAGGATTTGAGTTTGTAACTTTTCAATGAACATCTTTTGGAGATGTGCATCAAGAACCTTGACATTAATTTGGGCATAGATTGACTGATAGCGCGAGATGAAATTAGTTACTTTTCCATCCACATTTTGTTTACATCTCATTAAATTACCAATGTCTTTTTGGGAGTCATGTGCACTTGAAAATGATTTATAAATGCATCAACTAGTTCATTGAATGAACTAATTGAACTGTTTGGTAAGGATGAAAACCACTCCAAGGCAGTGTCCTTTAAACTCCTAGGAAATAGTTTGGCCAATAGTTTATTGTCAAGGACAAAATCACTACATAAGGTGGTATAGGAATTAACATGATTAGTAGGGTCACCCTTCCCTCCATACTTCTCAAATATAGGTATCTCAATTCCTTATGGCATCAGTGTTCTTAATATTTCCAAAGATATGTTGGAGTTAAAATGACACTGAGAGGGGGGGTGAATTAGTGTCTTAACAAATTTGACCAATTTTCAAAAATTCAAAAACATAGCTCAAATTTGATCTCAATATTACTCTGATTAATGCATTCATGAGTTGAATGTAATCATTCATGAAAAAAATTGAGAAAAGTAATAATCCCAATAGTGAACTGAAACAACAACATAGAAAAGTAGTGAGCACACAAAAGAACAAAGAGACACAAGATTTTGCCGAGTGGAAAACCCTCTTGGGGTATAAAAACCACTCCCAAAATGCCTTACAGGCTTAATCTTTTTAATCAACCATTCACAATGCCTTATAGGATGATTTTGAGCATCCACTCAACGAGCACCAACCCCTCATTTAGAGATATCTATCTCAAGGAGCATCAACCCCTCAAATTATATTTCTGAACAATAATCGTGTCTCAGAGGATGTATCTGTTTTCAGTTAAGCTCATAACTCTCTATTTGATACAGCCAAAGAACAATATTCCAGAGTTGCAACTAGACTTTTTTATTGTTTTCAACACTAGTTTATATATACATTTCAAGTATGTCTGTTATGAAGAAATCTTCAAAAAGTATTTTTCACAAGATTCTCAAATTCTCTTGCTGATTTTTTAATATAAAGCTGAATAATGACATACTATAGATGATGGTAAAAATCAAGAGTAACGCTTATCCAAAGAGATGCAAATCATCCATTATTTCAAAAATGCAACTGCTCAAAAAGGAAACTCAATGAATATTCTACCATATAACAGTTTTGATATTCGATGCCAATCCATGATGTCAGCCACAGTGTTTGAGTATTCGTTAACCATTTGCTGAGACATCTAGATAGCTTTTTCGAGGGCAATTAAATCACCAGACATTCCTCTTAGTTATTGATTTTTCCATAACCCTTCAGAGTCGGGGAGAAGACATAACAAATACATTATGTCACGCTGAGAGCTCATATGTTATGTTCTTTCCAATTGCTGAGACATAAGCAAGTTTCTCACCGAGATCCCCTTTTCGTTTGAATCACTGTCACTGTAACCTTTTGATATCAGAGAGACATCTTGTAGACAAGTCTTTGTTTTTTCGAGATCCCCCATGATCAAACATGTCACCGTGACAATTCAATACCTATGCTGAAGGAAACTTTATCGCTATTAGTCATCCCTCTATTTTTTGCTGTGACATTCTACTGTCAGGGAGACATTATGTAGATTTCATTATGTTTCACCGAAAGACTTTATCCCTTGTAAGTCGCTGTAACATAATGGTTCTCTTGCCGATGCATCCTTCTATCTTATGAGTGTCGCTATAACATACCATCATTGGGGAGACCTCTTGCAGAATGCTTGAGTCATACCAAAAAACTTTATCCAATCTGAGTCACTGAGACAATACCAACCTCTCGCCAAAAGCCCCTCATAAGACTTAGTTGGCAAGACCTGACGGGTTTGCTATGACATTACTCTGATGCTACAAGAGTCTAAGTGAAATAACCCTTTGCATAAATTTGATGAGACACCATTGAATCGCTAAGACCTCCCTCCAAATAACACAAACTCTTATCGATATGCAATTTTTCAACGGCGGTCGGTGTGACATACCAATTTCATTGTGACCAATACCGATAGTGTAACTTATGCCGATATGATCCTTTTCTGTCACTGAAACAAAAGAGAAGACATGCCAAAATATTCCTATGAAACTCCATGTGTAATGTCGGTGAGACCGAAGGTCACTCGCCGAGACCTCACACCAAAAACCCTAACTCTTACCGATGCATCTTCTCACCACTAGTTAGTGTGACAAAGTGCAATCACTATGACTTCACATCGAAAGTAACATGTCTAGCCAAAGTGAATCTTTAATGTGCTAGTTGGTCAATGTAACAAGTCAAACTCACCAAGACACAATGTTGATGAAGATTTCTTACGCCGATGAACCACCTCTTGAATTAGTTAGTGAGACCTAACTCATTTGGTAAGACCTCTTAGTAGTGAAAAAAACTCATGCCGATAGACCTTTCCATTGTCACCAAGACCACGTGAATGTCATGCTGATAGACCTTTCCTCTGTCACCAAGACCACTTGAATGTCATGCCGATATGATACCCAAAGGTGGATTTTGTCATCAAGGACAAACCAACCAGAACACAACTGAGAACCAACAAGAGAATGGGCTGCTATGAAGATAATAGGTGGGTGGGGCATTTTGACTTTGGCTTATGGTGGATATTTTTTGTTGCATGGAGGAGACAATTTGGAAAATTGGCATGATGAGAAGGTCAGTGTAAGTGGTATTTGGTGGAAGGGAAAGTGGTGATGGAGTTTATGTAGTGGTAGGGCAAGTGAATGGAATGCTAATAGATGGTATGGTGGAAGAGGAGAGAACATTCGATGTCATAAAGGAACTAGGAGTGCTAGTAGGAATACTAAAGGAAGGAGTGACATTACTAATAGATTGCATGACTATTGTAACTTGGGGGTGGTGTAGGTAGGTATGGATGCTACGGTTGAAGGGGGAGGAGTGTGAGGTCCTCCTTGGCTAGCCACAGTATTTGTTGGTTGAGATGTACTTGAGGGGGAGGGAATGTGTTTATGGCATATCTTGACAATTTGTTTCATAATGTCTAAGCCTTCGTTACATTCAAGCAGATGATGGATGTTGTCTATAGTAGGAATTGCGGTGGTTGAAATATTTTCAAGACACATGTTTTGTTGCAAATGTGCTAAGTCCTCATGAATGTTAATGGTCTTGTCTTGTAGAATGTGGTCATCAATGTGGATGTTACTAGAAGGAAAACCATTGCTAAAGGTGGCATCCATGCCTAATGCAATATTTTCAATACCAAGAGTAGTAGCTCGGGACAACCCAAGGTCCACAACGAGTGTGTTATCATAGGATGCCATGAGTCATGAACTTCTTCTCACTAAATTATTATAAATAGGACACCAAACACTCATACAAGGGCTACTAAAGGTAGGGTGGATGCCAATGAAATGAAAACTAGGAGCAATAAAATGCTAATAATAGAAATTCTAGAAACTATAACAAAGATGCAAGAACAAAAAATAGAAATGCAAAAAATGTCCAAAAAATGCTAGAAAGTGTAGTACAAAATATGCAATTGAACTAATTCATCCAGGGTGGAAAATGAGTCTAGGGATGAATTGTTTTGAAATTTTCCAAAAAAATAAAGATGATTTTTATGCTTTTCATATTTCCTAATGCAAAACTATTCAATGCAGATGTAGAATTGAAGTGTTTTAAAATGATTGGAAATTCAAAAATGAAAACTATATGATCTTTTCACTAATGCAATTTGGAAAAACATAGGATGCAAAACAATGTAAAACCTAATGCAATGTTGATTCAAACTATCCCTAGGATGTAAATGCAGTTGAAATCAGAAGTAAAAATTCTCTGAAGATAGGTTTCCCAAAATGTAAACGAATATTTTGGCTCTCGATGGTCTTTCTAGCCCTTCTAGGGTTTTTCACCCAAAGGGGGAAAGATGGGCCAAAATGGGAAATGTATACATTCAAAGATAAATGTGATGTGGGTGTAATGTGACTAGATGAGATGATATAAATGCAAAGAACTAATAAAATCTATTGTTTGTGTATGTAAAACTAAGAAATGCAAAGTGTTTGAAAACATAGTGTTGTATGCAAACATGAACAAACAAGAAGAAAATTTAATAAAATTGAATGAGGTGCAATTGGAGGCTAAAAGCTAATGTTGGAAAGTTCTAGAATGCCAAAAATGTCAATGCTAAAGCCAATTGGGACTCATTCACCATAGATGGTGAATTGGTTCTGTTTCTGGTAAAATCTATTGGAACAGGTTTCGGGATGCCGAGAACACATAAGTTCAAAAAACACTTTTTCCAACCTAGTAGTGGGATTCATTCACCACAGATGGTGAATTAGTCCACTTATAGATTTCTAAAAAGTCAAAGTTCAACTTTTTAGGTCCTAATCTACACTTTTCTGCCTAACACTTGTTGGATCTCAATTTGGAAAATCTAATAGGAAAAACACTCTCCTAACTTCAAATAGGGTTATGTTGACTTTGATGACTTTTCAATACCTTTTTGACACCTTTCTCCCTGAAAAATCTACCTACAAAACCTGCAAACACACATGCAAAAAGGGGGAAAATGGTTAAGGGTTAGAGCATAGGGGTTTGCCTTGGTAAAACCCCAATTTGGTAATCAAACCCTTGATAATGAAATGAAATAAATAAGGAATGATGAACAAACAAAATGCAATGTCATAAACTCACCAAACCCTTGAAGTTGAAGTTTGAAGATATGCTGCTCCAAGATGCTTGAATGCTTGATTGAATTATGAAATGCTAGAATGCTCGAATGTTATGATGCATGGATGAACTATGTTGATTGGGGGTTAAATGAATAGAAAATCACATATTTATACACAATTATGCCCTAATTTCTCAAAAATACATCACAACCTTAGGTCTTTAGGAATAAAAACTTTCCAGTAATTTGAATTTATTTTGATTTTTGTGCCAAGAGGGACTCATTCACCCCTAGTGGCAAATGGGTCCCACTCAAGGCATGTGAATGGGTGTCAGAAACTAAATTGTCTTAAATGATGTTTGTTGGGTTTGCATTTAAAAATACACTTAATTAAGGCCTGTAAGTGCATAAAGCGGCCAAATAAAGCATAAGAAAGGTGTATTTGTTGATGAAAATCCTAGAAAAGCGTGAAAGTTTATTACAAGACTTCACAACACTTTAAAATAAGACTTGGTAAGTGATAAAAAGGGGGTATGTAAGTGAATTATAATAATAAGAGTCTAGAAAAGCATGAAAATGTGTCACAACACTTCACAAAACCTTTACAAGACATCATAAAGTATTAATGATTCATAAAGATTCAATACCTAATGTGAATGTGTGGGCCACATTACAACATTAAATCAAAGAAAAATCAAACCAAATAAGTACAAGGAGGGACAAAACAAGAAAAAGTAAAAGGGTTACTTTTTCCATGTCCATACCATCAATGAAAAAGGGGGAGATTGTTGGAACAATGAAGAAGGTTGACTATCTCTATGGTTTTGGGTTGTCATTGATGCCACCATGATTGTGATTACAAGTCTAATTTAGTGCTTGATCTGGTATTTTGGTCTTGTATCTAAACCGGTATACAAGCTACATCCTCTAGTATTTTAGTTTGCAATCCTACGGTTGAAAATCACTGCTTGTAGATTTGGGAAATATTTTATGGATGTTGAAAGCATGTATGTTTAGAATCTGTCATGTTTTGGTGCTTGTACATTGTATTGGCTTTATTCTATAATTAATTCTATTTTTGGCCGACCTCATGAATAAGTTGTGATATGGTGAATCGATTTTGATACGCAGATATATGTGTGACCTATCTTAGGTGTATACCGATAGGATAAAGCATGTTACACATTTTAATTTTTGGTTGGAAAGATCATGCAAATACTTGAAGTCGACAGTTGGCATTTTTGGTAGACAAGGAAATGCATCTAATTAGGATGACCTAATTGATTCTTGCAGTTGGATCGAGTATATATGTTGAATAGTTTTTTTTTTGAAGATTCAGATATTGATGAGGCAGTTGTGAATGCAAAGGAGAAGAAGTGCGAATATGATGAAGTGTGTCAAGTTAATCTACTGAGCATCACTGGAACTGTATCAACACTTGTTAGGTGCACTCTTTCAGTTCATTCTAGCTATGAAGCCAATTTTTTTTTTGTAATCTTTTGTAGGTAGTGAGCCTCCTTGTAAGAAGTTAGCTTTTGTATCCGGACAGTGAGTCCTATTCAGGGCAGTGAGCCTTATATATATGGTTTTGGAACTAATTTATATTATGAGTTAATCTTCACCATGGTTTTTCCCTCATTGGGTTTTCCATGTAAAATTTGGTGTTTTGTGTGCTGATTTTGATTTCTGTTATTTGAATTTCATGTTCATACTTAATAAAATAATAGTGAGGTTGTGAAGTTAATAAGTGTTGAAGTTTTTAGTTTAATTTGGTGACAATTGATTCATCCCCCCTCTCAATTGTCCTACGCCTTTTAACAGGAGGAAAATTGTTAGGAGAACTATAAACCAAATTTTCTTGAAATTCAAGGATTAGTTCTTCCATAATGACTTCATCGCAAGTAGGGGAATGATCAATGGTTGAATTGTATTTCTCAATAAGGGTTTCCCTAGGTGAAGAGAGACAACTAAGATTTTGATGACTTTCATTTATCAAAGTATGTTCTTCACAACTAGGGGAAGAAAAAATATGATTTTCATGATCATTTATGGTTTCATTCCTTTGTTCCCTAATGTCTTCCAAAATAGGATAGGTAGGGGAAGGATCATAAAGAGGGATTTTATAGACCTTAAATATTTGATCATCTAACACCAACATATCCTCCCCACATTCTTTTTCATCCTCTAAAACACTATCACAAGAGGGGAAAGTGTTGAGAGATGAATGTAGACTAGTTGGAGTGTTATGTAGGTAGGTTTCAATGGTCTCTTGTTGTGTTATGCTATCATCATGATTACCTATGGTTATTGCTTCTTGTTCATCAATGCCTTGCCTAACAAGAGGGATAGGAGAGAAAAAAATAGGATTATCAAAACTCTCATTAATGGGTTCTTCTAACACCAAAATATCTTCTTCACCAATAAGAGAGATATTAGGAGAAGAACGAATATGATCGTTAGGATTGTCCAAGGTTGTATTCTCTTTCACTAAAACACTCTCATAGGAAGGGGATATGAACTTTTTCTTAGCATACCTAGAAATGTAAGGTACTAACATTGTTTGAACAAAAATGAAAAGAATTTCTAACCATTTTATGCAATGCTTCAAGAATGTAAAAAATGTATATCCAAAGATGAAAAGTACTTTTATCTAACACATGCAAAACTTTAAGAATGCAAACAATGTATAGCTAAAAATGAAAAGAAATTTTATCAAACTTATGCAAAGTTTTATGAATATTAACATTGTATATGAAAAAGTGAAAAATACTTTTATGGACATATGATGCAAATTTTCAAAAATGTGAACATTTTTAGATCTAATGATTTTTGCTATTGAAATGATTTCAAAAATGACTACCCTAAATTGATGTTTTTGACTTAGATGCATAAAATAGAAGTTACTGAAAATTTATAGATTGATAAGTTATATGTTACCAACAAGCTTAGGAAGCACAAAAATGAGGTTTTTAATGTTGTAAAAGGCAATTTATAATCTGGATTAGGACTAAATTGCCCAAAGGGGTGTATGAGTCCCAATTAGGGTTTTTTTCACAATTTTTAGGAAATTTTTGAGTGTTTTCTATGTTTTTAGTTTGTATGAGTTGTAACCTAAGTGAAAATATATATTTTATATGATTTGAGATGATTTGACATGCAAAAATGTAAGCTATATGACTTTCACTAATGCAAGTTTTCTAAACCCTAGAATGCCAATTAATTAATGCAAACCCTAATGCAATGTTTATGCAAGAAAGATCTAGGATGATGATGCACTCCAAATCAGAAAATGAATTGTTCTAAATGCAAGTTCACAAAAATGTAAGATAGTAAATTGTCATCACTAGGGTTTAGGGCCTAGGACAACAAACTTCCTATACTCCACATTCAAGGATGCCCTAGAGATCTCAACCCAAGAGTGGAATAGAGGTAAGAGATTTGCTAGAAGGGTGTCCTAGGGTATGATTTAAGATTACAATAGGTTTCACCACCAAGCTAGGGATTGGAAAGACTAATGAAATGCAAGACTAATGATTAAATACAATGATGCATAAAACTTCACTAAATGAACTATAAATGCAAGTAAATCAGAACAACAATTTGGAAAAGTAAAAAGGGTTACCTAGAAGCATGAGAAAGCTTGAATGAAGTATTGAAATGATGAAAAACCTAAAATTAAGGCATACTAGGACTCACACACTGGTCTAGGTGTATCAATCCCAGACTGACCTAGTTTTTGGGTGGAAACAAGAATGTGACTGTGTCTGATTTGAAGCCACTAAAATCTAGAAAAATCATTGTAGTGGGACTCATACACCACAAGTGGTATATTAGTCCCACTAGGCCTTTTTGGAGTGTTAAGACCTGATTTTTCTCTCCTATCTCTACTCTTCCTGACACACCTTGTTTCTGGATTTGAAACCCTGATGTTAGACCTGTAAATGAATTTTTGTGAAGATAGAAACCTTGCAAATGAGGGGAAAACTCCAACAAATTTCTCCAAGATTGTAACCTAATCTTCAACCTCCAAGACACCTAGATCTACAATCACATATCAAAGAGAAGAAATATTTGTTAATTGTTAGAGGATATGGGTTTGCCTATTTTAAACCCCTTTTAGGTAATTAAACCAAATGATGAGATAATGAAATAAGGACATGAAACATGAAACATGGAACATGAAAAATGAACAATGATACCTTGAATTATGTCTTATAAATTTGCAATCTAACATGAAATGGCCATGAAGGATGTAGATCTAGATCTTGAGATAAGTGTCAAACAATGCTTGGCCTTAGATCTTGAATGCAACATCACAACACTAGCTCAATAACATGCTTGATGCTTGATATCCTTGATATGATGATGGATCTTGAATTGTTGCAATAAATGATGAAGAATTTTCCCTTGAATGCCTTAGAAATGATCTTTAATGCTCTCTTGATGATCTTGTAAATTCTTGGAATGCTTCACTCTTGAGTGCTTGAATTGGTATCATGAATGCTTAGTGAAATAATGATTTGAAACCTCATTTATATAGGAAATCCATCTAATATCCCATTTATTAGATCCCACAAGCCAAAATTCAAGAAATTTGAACTTAGAACCCAAATTTCCTACTTATAACCTTAAAAATAGGCCAAATGGGACTCATACGTCATCTGTGGCATATGGGTGGGACTCATATGCCCAAGGTGGCGTATGGGTCCCACATGGCCTTTTTGGAGAGAGAAAGTGTTGGGGAGTTAAGAAATTAAGTTTATTTGATTTATATGTTGGGCTTTCAGTAAAAATATGCCTCATGATGCATAATATAGGATCTTAGGGCATATTAATGATGATATAAAGGTCATAAATTCAAAAGGGCCCAAAACTCAAATTGAAAGTGTAAATAAATATACTTTGCAACATCAAATTAAGGAGAAATTAGGTGTATTTAGCTTAAAAGGGCCCTAAATCTAATGTGAATGTATACACCACATTAAAACACTATATTAAGACAACATTAGGTCCAAGGGACCTAAATTTAATGTGAATATAGAAATAAATACACTTTACAACACCAAATTAGGGAAGAGTTAGGTTTATTTAGATTAAAAGGTCCCTAAATCCCATGTGAATGTGTACAACACATTACAACACTAGATTAAGGTGACAGTAGGCTCATTTAACATTAATTATTCCCAAATCAAGCAAGGAAAAGACATAGTTTTTTCATGATTACAAAATGATCCTAAAGAAGCACATGGATTTAGGAAATGCATATGAGGTAGAGTTTTCATGTGGGATAAACATCTCTCATGTGTTCAACATTGCTAATTTAATAGGGTATCATGAAGGAGAGATGGAGGATGGACCAATAAAAGAATAGTGGAATATTTTGGCACCTACTTCAAAGAAGGAGGAGATAGAAAACATCTTGGATATGTGTGTAGGTAGAAGTATAAGCAAAAAGAAGTATGAAGAATACCTAGTTAAGTGAGTAGGAAGGCCTATCGAAGATTCATAATGGTTGTCTAGGAAAAGGTTGACCATCTTTGTTTTCCTTCAACACTAGAGATGTGGCAAGATTACTTCTCAAGTTAACCTATGATGAGCGCCAAACCACCCAAAACCACACAAATAACCACAATAGATACCAACACAGAAGATGTGAGATAGAAAAATCACCCACTTTCAATTATTTTTACAAAATAAAATTACAAATTCAAAAATAACATTCTACAACCTCATGGGCTTGATTCATTACAACAAAAAAAACTATGAAAATAAAATATATTATTTAGAGCCATAATCTACACTAATGGAGCCACTTTCTACAACTCCCACTTACCCCTTTTTATCTTACCCTATAACTGCCCTAGAATGTTCTAGAAAGTGTAACTTTCCCTTTTGTTTTGGCACCAAAAGTCTCATCATTTGATTTCTTTCCCAAGAAGACATTTAAATGAAATTCACTTTTTAGAGGGGCAACTTCACAGGGCTATAAATTTTGATCTAGGTGTCTGATTTGCTATTATAACATATTGTTGGAAAGCTCTCGAAGGGATCTACAACATTGGACACTGAAGGTCAGTTCGTCAAATTTTTGAGCTATTTTGGGGCCTCTAAAGTTTTCATATCTAAATTTGAAGCTGCACTGGAGAAATTTCCTGGGGCAAAAACTTTAATATCTCCCAAACCATACAAGCTATTGAGACAATTCTTTTTCAACCATATTTTTTTTCAATTATGCTCCTTGGGGTAAATTTTCAAGTCCATACAAGTTCATTTAGGCTAACTTACTAAAAATAGTAAGTGACTATTTTTCAGCTTTTATGACTCCTAACTATCTTACACCCCTTAAGTGCCATCATGGAACTCAAAAAAACCAAAGAAATTAAGGAAAAACATATTTTTTGGGTGATGCAAGATTACCCTACACCACTAGATGCCCCTACATCAACCTAAGTGTTTGATGTAGGAGCATCCAATGATGTAAGGTAAATATTGAATCACCCAAAACAATTGGTTTTCCTTTTCTTGTAGGTTTCTTTAGTTTTTTGGATCGCATGATGACACTTAAGGGGTGTACAATAGTCAAAACTATGGAAAGGACAAAAATTATCACTCACTTTTTTTTTAGAAAGTTGACCTAAATGTGCATGTATCAACCTAAAAATTTATCTCAAAGAGCATAATTAAAAAATGAACCAAATGGTGAAAGAATCATGTCAGTATCATGTACTATTTGGGAGGTATTAAAGTTTTTATCTTTGGAAATTTCTCCTATGAAGTTCTAGACTCACATTTGAAGCCCTTAGAAGGATTATAAAATCTTGAAAATTGGATGAAATTATCTTCAAATAATTTTTAATTGTAGATCTCTTTGCGAGATTTCCAACAATATACTATTATAGTAAATCTGACACCTAAATCAAAATTATGGCTCCAAGAAGTTGTGCTACCAAAATTAGAATTTCAAATGAAATATCATACTAGGCAAGAAAATGAATGGTTGGGCCTCTAGATGCCAAATAAAAAAGGGGGGGTTACACTTTTTAGAACATTCTAAGGTGGTCATGGTGCCAAATAAAAGGGTGAACGAAGGTTATAGAAGGTATCTCCACTAGTGTAGATTGTAGCTCTAGATTGTAGATTTTTCTTAGAGATTTTATTTTCTTTGTAGTGAGTCAAGCCTATGTGGCTATAGCATTATAATTTTTTAATCTATAACTTCATTTTTGGAAGAAATAAAAAGTGGGTTATTTTACTTCCTATATTTATGTGTTAATATATGTTGTGTTATGTGTGGGTGATGGGTGAGTATCCCTTTATCACCTTCCATCATCCACTAACCACCCTTTCTCTCTTTATTTCTTGCTCATTTATTTTCCCTTCTCTTTCCCTAGTTTATCTTTCCATTTTCTATGGTTTTATCCATTACTAATGGGTTTTGTGTGTTTCCATTCATTATATATCCATTATATCTTCTTGTTTCTCAATAGTTTATCTTTCAACAATTTTTTATTAGTTATGGAACTTGTGGACCTATAGTGTAAAACCAATAATAGATTTAACTAAGGAACTATCCCCTTTAGTGTTGTATTCTTTAGGTTTTTTTATGCAAATGCCTTATATTTGTCAATTATAAAAAATGATTGTAAATAGTGATAGAGCTTCCTACAAATTTTAGTTTTCTATGACAAAAAAAATATCTACACTCATTAGAAGGAACAACTACACCAATTTTTTTACAAATAAAATCATTAGACCTTCATACTTTCTAGAAAGCTTCCTTTCTCTATTATACATTTCAATCGTTTATAGCTTCTAATTTTACAAAGCATAGCTAGGTCAAATTTATAGATTAGGGTTTTTAATTCTAGGATATTTTGTTTATTTTTTACTTTAATATTTTGTTATTTTCTCTCTTTTTATGCAAATAATTGATATGTGATAAGCATAGTTGGATTCTAAATAGTTTCAATATTCTTTACTCTAAATGTGATAAGGATCTTAAATAAGAATAGGTAGACCTTTACGAGGAACATTTATGTCCCTTTGGTAGAAATCAACTCTAATATCCTCCAAAATTCTCTATCCAATCCTTTTTCTAAGAACTTTACATTTAGTCTCTCTCTCCCTAGTGCATAAAATGTATTTTCTTCTCTCTAAATTTCTCTCTCCTATTTTAACATTGAATTTGAGTTTCATTAAATTAGTCTCTTATCTTGTTAGCATTACAAAATCTAATTTTAGTCAATTAGGGTTAGAATAAGATTAAAATTCTTAATTTTCTATAATCCTTACATATAAAAATAGATTCTAACTCTAGTTTATCCACTCTTTTCTTTTATTTCATCTAAAAAACATATTAAATTATCTTACTATTTATTCCTTATAATTTCATGTGTTATATTTTATCTTTTCATATTTATTGGGTTTTCATTATATATAACATAGATGATCTTTTCTTTATCTTTTGGATCCCCTTTCACTCCCTTAGTATAACATTGTTCATGCCCCAACCATTATTTCTATATAACTAAGTATTATCCTTTAAGGATAATTCTCCATCATAGTCCTCATCTTAATCCTTCCATGGATATACTTCTTCTTTCCTCTACCATTTCTCATTAGGCTAGATAAATTTCTTCATTTCCATAAAAATGTTTATCAAGAGCCTAACTTGACCTCCAACAACATATGTAAATTATATCTCAACTTCAAGAGGGAAAGACTGTTATGGAGGTTGGCCCTATCTCATTTAATATTCTTAATTATTTAGGAAAATCTCATAATAATATTGTAGGGCTTTAACCCATGATTTTTTTTTTAACATATTATGCATGATCATACTAACCCTTATCACATTTTTTGACCTATTGATATTAATTCCACTAATTCTATCCATATTTATCCTACCACCTTTTATAATTATTCTATACAATATCCATCATCTATCACTCCTCTCTCTCCTATTATATCTCCTATCCAACCTATTCTCCAACATAATATATCCCCTATTTTTCATTCTTTTACTTTCCCTTCTTTCTCCAACACAATATCTCCTCATTTTATTATTCTACTTCCCCACCTATTTCTCATCCTACTTATACTCCTTATACTAATGTATACTTGACCACTACTATGAATCACCCTCTTCTATCCCTCTTCCCCATTACACCTCCTCTATCTTACCCTATGTTTGTTCTATCTTCTTTATTATTTTCCCTTCCTCTTGTCCTTCTCCTTAAGAATCCTATGGTCATTCTTCTCCTACAATTCCTCCTTATCCTTCATCTAATCCTATTATTCCCCATGTGTTACACCATTTTCAACAAATGAATTACAAAATTAATTCTTTATATATCAATTATAGAGAGATAATAATGAATCTTTATCATAAACCTCTATCCTATAACATTATATCACATTCCTCTCCTAATTTTTAAATACCCTTGATTCATCTTCATCTTCATCTTCATCTGATAGGAGCACCTTCCTTAAATTGTGGAAAAGGAAATTCTACCTCTCATATTAACATATACTATTTGTTTTTCTTGGATTATGTGTATGATGATCACATCCTTCATTAAAGGAACATGCCCTTGAGTATTTTTGCTCTTTAATCCATGATTCCATGAAAACCTTTGAGATGAAACTTAGATAAGAATTAATTAATCATTTTCAAATTAAAATATCCGTCAAAGCTAGCTTTACTAACCTCATTCATTGAAAACAAGGGAATCAAGTAAATATTAGTTATTTTTTCCTCTACTTTCAACTAATCTAGTCAAGATGCACTATCACTTCGCAAAAATATAAATCCAAGTAATGTTTATGGATAACCTCATTTCATCTTTCTTAAAGAAGATAATATTTTAAAATTAAAAATAAAATTAGGACCTTTTTGCAACCCATGGGTACTATAAGTCAAAGATGGAAAAGATTAACAAGAATTCTATAGGGAAGCCTACTTATAACATAACATAAAAACTCCAAAAATAATTATAAAATTTAAAAGGAACCATTTAAACCAACCTGCACAAATAAATTTGCTAACATGATTATAGCCAAAAACCTACCATCTACCAATTAACCTATTATTATTCCTTCACCTTTTTCCTCCATCAATATTATTTATATTTGAAATCAACCATTTTTCAATTAACTAGGATTTTGGAAATATCATATCAATCAATCATGAATAATTATTTTTTTTAACCTTGTTCAAGTTCCCCAAATCTATCCTCATGAAGCTTCTCTTTGTGTACCAAAGAAATATTATTCTAGTTTAATATTTTTGTAATACCAAAAGGTCCATGGGAATAATATTGAGAGATGCATGGGCCTCGTTTATACAATTAAAATTAATTTATAATTTAATATTATCCATATAGATGACCTAAATGACAAAGGGAACCATGTTACATGGTTCCAATAAACTAAAACCTCCAAATACTAACCAATTCCTTCCCCCATCATTTCAACCATGTTGAACCTTTTGATACTCTACATTCTAAATATCGTCTACCTTCTATTGATGAAATATTTCCTTCTCCCAAAACCATTATAAGAAACAAAAAAATAAATAACACTTTAGTTTTATTATATTATAGTCATGGTAGATAAGAACACAATTGATGGGGATTCTACTTCTATATCTTTTATAAAAACCCTTTATTATTACACTCATAATATAAAATTCTAATATAACTATAAAAATCCATTAAACATTAACGGTGTTATAAATGATAAGTTTTGGGAAGGAAAATTAATTTGGATCATATTTTTCCCTTCAACTTTGTAATAGATTAATACCCTTTTAGTAACCCATACCTACCAAGAACCATATACTACATCTAGGGTATCCTTGAAATGCTATAATACAACATATATCAAGGTGGTCCTAGGACTACACACATCCTTTCACATGTTGTACCTCTTTTTTATAAAAAATTATCCCTGTCTTAGAAGGACTTGGTTTATGAATACCAAGTTGTTTCTTCTATTCTTGATGCAAGAGCATCCAGTGGTGTAAGGGCAATCTTGCATCACCCAAAAAAATAGTTAAATTTCAAGTTTATCATTTTTTAGATGTTTTTACATTTTTGGATACCCTTTTCATCATAATGAAATTCCCAATTTATGATTTTTATTTTCTATTCCTGGGTTGAAAGATATTACAGTTTTAGTTTCCCAAATTTGCACCTAAAAATCTTTCGAGTTGGATTTGAGGCACTTAGAGCTTCTAGAATGGCCCCAAAACTTTCTAAAATTGGAATAGCCAATTTTTAGCACGTTCTGGACTCTGAGACCTTTCCAACGGTTCAAACGGTTCGTGAATCGGAGCCTCGGATCAAAAGTTATGGCCCCGGGAAGTTGGCGTACTTTCTAGAAGATACAATTGCAAATGTTCTTTTGAAATTTGAACTTCAAGTTGTAATTTTTGGCACCAAACCACCTAAACTCAAATTTTAATGTTGTTTTGGCTCCAAACTAAAGAGGAGCTCTATTTATGGGCGGGTTTCTAATATTTTTGGGTAACTTTTTGGGGACAAGCTCGCATATTGCGAAAAGGTTATTTTGTTGCTTTCTGCAGCTTGCATGTGTTGTAGAACTTGGGGATTTGAGATCCTCTGCATGTAAGAAACTCCATTTTCTGAATAATAAAATTATTCTCTTATTTGTGGGTTATTTTCTGTGTCCTGGGTTGCGCCCTCATCAATTCTTCACCAACGCATAAAATTAATCAATGAAGAATATATTAACACCTTCCCTTTATACATGTTGATGTAGGAGTAGCCCAAGCTATAAGACAAATCTTGCATCAACCAAAAAAATACCCTTTTTTTTACGTTTTTATTTGCATTCTAGTCATCAATTAGTCACTATAGATCCTACCACATATCACTATGAGATTGTCTATTAAACCTTATTTTTTAACATATATTTTATACTGATCCATGTACATCATATTCAATTTTTATAAGATTCCATTTTCCAAAAATAAATAATTGGGATCCTAATCTTCTATTATGATTAACATTATTAATGAATTAAAACTTAGAAAAGGAACATATATCAAGGGATATTAGACCTCAAATTTTTTATGGTGTGAACCACAATAAGATTAATTAGAATTTTAGGTTTACAAAATCTTGTGACTAATTTAAATCATTCCTAAGGATTGAGGATTCTATACAACTATTATGTCTAATAATTTGAAAGAAATTTAATTAGGAGAGAAACCAGAGATTCAAGTTTGAGCATTGTATTATAATATCATTTTAATATTATAATTTTCATATTTATAATCTTTAAAAAAATTGTAGTCTAGTATGTTGGAATCCCATTATCATAGATTGTAATACCTTAATGGTTGAGAATCAATAAAGCTCATATTATTGATTTATTATTTCTTTGAATTTTTATTGTGTAATTTTTTGTTGTTTTATTTGGGTGTATAGTTGGATAATCCTTCATTAAATCCTCTACCCAAAAATACATCAAGCAGTATCAAAGAATAATTTTGGAACCCTATGGAGAGAGAGAGAGAGAGAGAGTAGAATAAATTACCAAATTGAGGAAATCTATAAGAAGCTTGACAATAGGGAACCATAGTTGGCATTTAAGTTTTCTATAGTCCATGTTGTATTTGAAAGAATGGTTTTGGAATCAACTATGTCCATTTTGGATTACACTAAAAAATCCATCATCAAGAAGAGGAAAATGAAGAATTTGATTATAGCCATGGTCTTTAAAAAGGAGTATAGAGGAAGAAGTGATAAGAGGAATAGAGAATGAGGGAGAAATGTGAGGAAGAGGAGTTAAGAGGGAGAAGGAAATTGATTTTAGGGATGAAAAATCAACAAGGATGGAATATGGTAATTAAAAATTGGTAAAATTTAACTAATGCATAAATCTAAATGAGTAAATATGAGCATGAAAATAAACTCGGTAAACATACTGATAAAAAAAAAAACTTGGTAAACATGAAGGGGAGAAAAAAGGAAATATAAATGTATATAAATCTATATGATCATAAGGAAATATTTGTATCCATATGTATAGAGATATGTCAATATTCATGTTATTATATATTGGGATATATCTTAACAAGCCTATACAAAACCTTGCAACTATATTAAAAAGAATTTATTTATGTGTATGTGTGTGTTCATATATAAATGTATATAAAAATATGATTGATAAATAAATATACCCTATATGTAAGAATATATTTATAGATGAATACTTAACAGTAAATAATATATGGCAAATAAGTATGAGGAAAATAAAGAAATTGGAAGCAAGATTAGACAATAGAAAGACACAAATAAGAGAGAACAAGAATGAAAATAGATAACTAGATGGAAAATATAAACATATCTAAACACAAATATATGTATGCATGCAATTTACAACATAAGACTACTAAAAGTAACCATGAAGGACATTTATAGGTTACATTTCCAAGGAACTCAATAATCGTAAATTATGGATTTGGATGTTAGGATTATGGGGGCTTGCAATAGACGCAGAAAAATATGATGAATAGTTTTGTGAGGTCATTGAAAAATTCTACTAGAACTTGGTAAGTGTATTGGCTACCACAATGTCCTTGATATTGTGTAGTCTCTCTCAAGTCTATCCCTACTCTCCTCAATTTCTAGAACAATTTTCCTTCATGAGGATATGGATGGAATTCAAATTTAACTTGAAATGTAGATGAATTGTATTCTGAAGAACCTCTACTCGAATCCTTGAACTTTTTAGGAAATGTTCTTTACATATAATTCCTAGTGGAGATTGCAATTGAAAGAATTCAGTGTTGTGATAACCTAATCCCACAACCAACCAAAGTGTGTTGTAAATTGTCTTTCTTATGTCTCTAATAGTAGAAAGGAGTTTTATATCTTCTTGTTTAGTTTTAGTGATTTTTTTTTATTATAGACATTATGTGGACTTATTTTAGAAATAGACCAAATTGATGATCATATAATGAATGTTAATAGACATATGAAATAAAAAATGGTGTTTATAAAAATATAGTTTTATCAGCTTTTGGTGAAGCAATTGTGATAGGTTTATCTATTTCCTCAAAAATAGAATTGGTAAACTTCATGATACATGCACTCAAGCATTATTACTCTTTTTTTTTACAATCCTAGATAGCTAATCCAACTATTTTTAACAAAAAATAATTATAACTTTAAAAATAAAATCATTATTGAATTAAGAAATAATTTATATAGTTGTTAATGGTCTAGTATATTTGAATTGGGGTTGCACTATAGTCATGAATTACTTGAGCCTCATATTAAAAAACAATTAAATCATATTTGTATTGGCTTCCTCAAGTTTACATTTGAAAAACATAATGTTTCTAAATTACATATTGAGAAATGGTTATAAAATTAAAGATGAACACTATTTCATTTAATTATAAAATGACTTCAAATTTTAAAATACTTTATAAAAAATATTATTTAAGTGTTTCTGTTTTTTTTTCTCTTTTTCAAGTAATGGATAATCTGTTTAAATTTTGTTGGGTGGGTCATAGTTTATGAGAAAATTTTGGCTTTTGTTTAAGATATGGGCTTCAAGCTTTGATCTTGCAAATGAATGAACAAATAAAGTCTCAATTGAGTGAAGCTACTAATTTTGCCTTTGGAATATTGGGAGGAGGATGTTAAGAAAGATATTGTTTTTAGTTTGTCAACTTATTTCTTTTGATCTAGTGACCAATTATAGGAAATATTTTGCATTTTCTAGATTTTGTGTGTATGTGGTGTAGGTAAGGTGCTTCATTCTTCTATTAGCTTGTCCTCTAAATTGGGTTATTGAGTGCAATATATTTTATATGAGGACTACTTGGTTTTGTATCAAAAATTTTATACGGCTGGCCATTCTACCTCTAGAGCCATGTTCGGTTTGGGATCTCATAATACTAGGGAGAACATTGATCTCATGGTGCTTGATCATACATATGGTGATGTAGTGCCAACTTTGGTTATTATTAGTATGAGGGATGACTTTGGTGGGAGTGTCTTTGAGGTGGATTGTTGGGAAGTTATTCCTAGCAACAAGAATAGGAGAGTGGAGCTTCATATTGAAAATAATTGTATCTACTCTTCCATGCTCTAATCCTAACCTAGTAGGCCTTCACCTAAAAGCGATAAAGGGAAAACAAACAATAATGTGAGCAAGTTTCATTATCCTTTGGTTTATTCTAAGGTTGAATCAACTTCTAAAGGTGGTTGTACAACTAGGTTGGTTATCTACCACAAATTTTCTACAGATATAAAGAATAGGAAATTTGAATGCTTTGTACAATGATTTGGTTTTAAGTCACCTTGATTGCAATATCTAGTTTCTTTCTCCTTTTAGAGAGTTATTTTAAGTGTTTGTTGTGTTTAGTTCCCCTATTTTTGTTGTGGATTGTTTTGTTGATATGTTCTAGTCTTTGTGATACTTGCTTCTTCTTGCTGACTTTTGTTGGTTCGTTGGGTTGTATTGACTTTTTTCTATCCCTTCATTTTGTGATCCATTATAAAATAGTTTGACACTTTTCAAAAGTCTATCTTTACCTCTATTAACAAAATAAAAATATTAATTAAAAATATTTCTTATCTTATATTTCTTTGATTTATTTATTTTTATTAATTAAAACTATCTTCTATTTATTTTTGCTTTTAAATTAATTACACCATTTCATTATTCCTATCCAAATAAAAAGTCTAACTCACATAAATATAAACCTTCATTACTTCAAAACCTCGCTCTCACTCAAGAAACTTGTTCCCAGTTTACTCTTTCCTGATAAGTATTTCAGGAATGTCTTTATACTTTTAAAGACCTGGTAACATCATAATATTATCATGTTATCAGTTGACTGTTTATGATATGTAAGTTTCATCAATGGAACTATTCCTCTCCATGCTTGCCTTTATCTTTCATTGTTGCTTTCATCTATTTCCTACCCTACTTATTCCTCTTTTCAAATATATTCCTGTAAAAACTTTATCTAATGAAACATTCTGTTTATGATATGTAAGTTTTCTGATAAAATCAGTGGAACTATTCCTCTGCACGCTTGCCCTATCTTTATCATTGTTGCTTTCATCTATTTCCTAACATACTTATTCTTCTTTTCAAATGGAATCGTCTAAATCATTTAAAGACTTCATTCAACAGACCTTTTCTTATTCTCAGAGAAGAAAGTAACAGAAATATGCGTTGGGTGACCACTGCTATATCAACAAACGGAGTTGTAACAGATGGAGAAATTCTTATCCATATCTTCTTTTGTCATATGCTGCCTACTTATGGTTATGACTATCCTTGCTTGTTATGGGCTGTGGGTATCTTTTATTCCACTTTCAAATCATATTCCGTCTAAAGTAGCAAACCATTTATGCGCTCAGAATATATGATACATCCTATGGAAAAAGAAATGCCTTATTGACCGTGCCGCAGAAGAATAATCTCCTTATAAAGTTCCCTGTGTAGGCCACGGTGAAGGTCAAGCATAAAGTCTCAAAGAGCCGCATATTGCTCACTTATTTTATTCTGTGTCAAATGAATGAACAGGGTGTAAGCCAGCCAAGAATGGCTTGCCCACCCTGTCAAATGAATGAACAGGGTGTAAGCCATTCTCGGCTGGCAATCACATTTCTGCTTCTCATGGTGACAAGGTGAGGTGTTTGTAATGAACTCGAATCATATTTATAGAAAGATTTCTGTGATTTATCGAATTCAGGTTGGTTATTGTATTATAATATTTTTATTTTTTTAATAATGATTTAGAAGGTAGTAAGCTAAGCATGTTTTGAAAATTCTATGATTAAGTATGTTTGAACCAAAGTAGTATCGGGAAGGGTAACATCTGAGATAGTTCTGATGTAACAAATGCTAAGTGAATTATTCATTTTCATGAAAGATGAGTTTGTGTGAACTATTATACATGAAATATGGATCAATGAATTTGACAAAAACTATACAATTGATAAAATTTACTCTCTTTTTATTTAGTATTTTACAGTTCTTTACAAATAATGTCTCCTTTCTATTTTCACTAAGATAATATTGATAGAAAGAACTTAATTTATAAATAAATTATTGAACTATTTATAAATTATATGTGTGTATGCTTATAGCTAGTACAGTTAAAACTTTACGTTCAAATGCATTGAATTGTACAAAGGAAAAGGATAAAAGACAAGCAACAATGATGGTGATTGAAGAGTGGAGAAGTATAATAGAAGAAAAGAAGAAGATGTTGGAGTTTATGTTACAAAAGAGCATTGGTAAGAATGTGGGAATTTTAAAAGAAGAGAGTGAAGAAGAAATAGGTGAGGAGGAGAAAACTTTTTTTTTTTTATTTCCTTAATATGTGTAATGATAATAAATTTTTAGGTATAGTTGTGAGAAAGAAGTGGATAGATGACTTTTGGTGGGCGTGGATGGATAATAGTGGGTTTAATGCCACACAAGGAGGAAAGGAAGGAGATAATCCTTAGAGCAGGACGACATGTTCTAATGAATTAATTATCACAAAAGAGGAAGATGAAAGAGTAAATTGGTGGAGTTAGATGGTTTATAGTGGTTCAAATCCCACAAGAGAAGAGAAATAAAGAAGCTTTGGGTGGAGGTGGACAAATTTTGGTGGGTTGAAGCCCGCAAAAGGAAGGATAATGTGGATTTTTTGTTTGGAGTAGGTAAGTACCTTGTAGAGAAGAGTCCACAAGTGAAGAAAAGTGTGTAGAAAAAAATTGGAAGTAGAAGAAAGGATTTGTTCTTGCCAAATGTTGAAAGAAAAGAAAGAAGAAAAAATAGTATAGGGTACCTATTACAACATAGGAGTATGTTGCAAATTTTTTACAACTTGAAAGGGTAGTCCTCCTACTCAACTCTATTTTTGAGCTATGCTCACAAAATTCTTACTTGATATGTCTAATGTGGAAGGATCTAGGTCCACAGGCAAGCTTCTATTGATCAAAAATATTTCAGGTTGTAGTATCAGAAAATGTACTTTACATTTTCACACTATTTTTGGACCCCTTAATAAATTGGACTTAATTAAGCCTCTAATTGGCCCAATTATGCATTTAAAATCCTAATTAATCCCATTTTTTGAAAGGAAACTTGTATCAAAAACTTGCAAGCATTAATTAAATTTCCTTGAAATTGGTGTCCTAGGTTTGGGCCCTAGGACCCATTCTCACAAGGGAAAATGGGTTCCCCTTAAGTTTAGGACCCCAATTTTAAATATGCTTTTGGTGGAAATTTCATGATTCAAATTTAGTTTGCAATTATCATCTTTTGATGTTTAATTGCCGAGAAATTAGAAAATTAACTATAAATACAAGGTATTTTTATCAATTCAAATCCTAGAACTTTAATCCAAATTTTACAAGAGCTAATATTATTATCAAAGGTGTTCAAGAGAATATTTATCAACCATTTTTTGCAACATTCAATATCTCAAGCATCATTTCAAAGGTATTTCATTCATGCATGTTTTTGGAGCTAACAATGTGATGCAAGTTTCAACCATTCAAGTCAAGACTCAAGCATCAAGATCAAACATCCAATCAAGCCATTCATACAAGATAAAGACCTTGGAGAGATATTTTAGAATTCAGTCATCTAAGTGTTTTATTCAAGGGTTTGGTGAGTTGCAGCATAGAATTTTTCATTCATCATTCTTTTCATTCATGTTTCATTTCATTTCAAGTTTTAATTACCAAAATGGGGTTTGACCAAGGTAAACCCCCATTCAATAAAAACAAACAATTTTTCCCTCTTGTGTGTGTTGTAGATCTTAGGTTGAAGAGGGATTGAAGATTCATCAAAATTGTAATTTTGCAAAGTTGTTGAAGTTGTCAAAATTGTCGTCAAGATACGTAAACTCAGATATTGAATTTATTTCTGACTTTTTGATAGTGAAACTTGGGGTAAAAGAAGCTTAGATCCATCTCTAGAGGACCCTAAAAGTTGAACAGAAAATCCCTACAAGGATGCATTCACCCTAGAGTGAATCTATCCCAAGAGGACACTAAATAGAGGCTTTTGTGACAGCTGCATAAATTCGTACTCATCTCAGATCTATCAGAAGTTTATGGATTCTATTAGATTAAGGTTTTTAATTTATGATCCAAGTTAGGTTGGTTTATCTCGTCCTCAATCATAAGGAAAACAACAAGATCTCCATTAAGATTGACTCACCTAAGGGTTGAAAGTGAATCTTACCCTAGGGGATCTCTTTTTTTCTAAGAAAGTAGGAAGATCGGTTCATCATGCCACTTTTGTTACCATTTCATATTGGTGAACCTATTTTTCTATGTTTCATAGGTTAACTTTTAATTTAGTTTTGGAGTGCATTTCAGTTAGTTTTTTCTAGTCTACTGCTAGGAGATTTTTGCAATAAATTCAACCAAGTGAAGACTCCATCTAGTAGAAGGCCCAAATGGGTATCTCCATTTTTTCTTTGGTGGAGAAAAGATGAAAATGAACTAACTTATAGCCATGTGGAGATTTGAGCTTCATTTGGATGCATGATGAAGGATCCCATCCATATGTGGGGTTCTAGTGGCCATCCAGATTAGTATGGTTTGGTTTGGATTCATGTTCATGCTAGTGGACATATATAGAGATTCCATGTGTATCTAAATTCTTACCAAAAAATTAGAGTGATTTGGAACTATTGGAAATTGTAAGTGATCTACACATTTTTTTTTAAACATGTTCCATTGAGTTTTTACACCTTGCAAGGCTTCAATATTGAGGTGGCTTGTAGGAAATATGACATCATCTGACCATGTATATATTTTAGATCCATCTAAACATTTTTGGGTTCTTGGTTTGCATCCAAACTTGTATTTTTTTATCTGCATCTAGACACTATGTAAATTATAGAGTCATCAATCTCTTGTAGAATTTTTATGTGCAACTAAATTTTTGTAGGGTTTTTGTGGCCAACAAAATTTGTGGATAAAACTTAGAGAGTTGAACCTAAACCAGGAAAAAGTGGTTCTAATGAACAATTATTCTTAAGAAATCAACATGACAATTGATGATGCCATCCTATATGGATTGTAGAAAATTACCATCCAATTGAACCTAAAGTGGAATTGTGTGATTCAGTTTCCAATTGTGAATTGTTGTTTGCATCTACACCTATAGAATTTTGTCTTGCATTTTCATTTTCAAAATTTAGTCCACTTCTACACCTTAGAGAATTTGGGGGTCATCCAAAACTTGCAAAATTTTTGTTTGCATTTTCACTTTGATGTTTTTTGCAACAATTCAATTTTGTAATAGCCAAATCTCAAACCATTGAACTTCCTAAGGCTTGAAGTGTAAAAGGAACCATTGTCTTAATTTTAGAGAGCCTTTGAGCCAAGAAGCAAAGGATTGGAATGTATAGAAAAAAACATTGAGGGTTACAACCACGATGAATGTAGAAACTACAATGCATAAACTATATAGAGTTTGAAGGAGATAATGCTCAAAAGGTAGGATATTGATAGAGAAGAGAGATAGAATATAGAATAATTTTGTGTTGTAATAAAATCATATATTGTAATATGAAATGGAATCAATTAAACTAAGTAGTTTAATAAATTTCACTTTTATTGTAATTTTCTAGCTACATGGTTGGGCTACCTAGTAGGGGAAACTGACAACTACATCACTAATTATGTTGGTTAATTAAATAACAATACTCAAAGGAAGGTTTTCATAACCAATACAAATAATTAACATGAGGCTTATATGTTGAAAAATTACATTAATTAAGAGAAAAATAAAGGTGGAAGATCTAAATATTCTAAAAAAGGACAATAGGATAAGTAACAACCTAAGGAAAATAGGTAAAACATTTAAAAATTGGAAAGGAAGGAAGACCAATGATGATATGCAATATGGAAAATATTAAAATAACCATTATTCAAATTTTAAGATTGATGATCACACATATAATAAGTATTAGAATATGCACCTTGATTTGTACCAAATTTTTTGGAGTACTGTGCAAACCCTTTTCCTAGTACCTGCAAAATGACATGAGTAAACAAGTTAAACAAGGAATTGCAAGCTAAAACAAGGATTCCCCATGAAATCCATTTACAACCTCAAACTAGGAATGAAAATAACAAAGAACATAATGAAAATGATAAAACAAAGATTAAATCCTAATTAGATGTGCAAACTCATGATCCCATGGGGGAATTGGTGCCAATTTGATGTGAAAATTGGCCCTTTCCCAATTCCTAAGATGCAAGATTTGAATGTTGAAGATGATGTTGATCCATGTAACACCCCGCCGTGCGAACCCCAAAGGACATTAACTCAATAATTACAGCACAATTTTTTTTTTTTAAAAAATACACATAACATACATGTAATACACATCAAGTCATATCATGAATTTCAATTAAATAGATTCATTAACACATACATCCCTTGGGGTACACGAAGAGTCATTACGTGACTTAAATCCATAGAACATCAATAAAGAATAAAATCCAAAGATATAATCATTAACAATAACAAATATAACACATACATGAAAAATTCATTGATGAGAAGCCATCTGCACATAAATACAACATATGCATGATTACATAACACATTGAATAACAACTACCATGGTCAATATCCACACCAAGTTTAACATTTCATTATAGTACAACATTTAAGAAGTACAATGATACAAGAGTGTTCCAAATATGAATGGAAACCATACACAAGATACCATGATACAAATAATTAGAGAAATACAAGTATCAAAACTGGCTCCAAGATAGATACAACTCTGGAGTCGCTGCAATAGCACCAATCCACACCTCTCGATCCTCGACTGGGGACCCAATGGGGTGCTTAGCACGTTCCACCTGACCATGTGAGTTCGAAGACCCACCCCCCGTGCTAGGAGCTAACAAGAAAGAGACCTCAACCAAGAACATCCAACAGGGAACCACAAAACTCAACGTCATACAAAAGTATCATAACACTCAGGAATTACAATGACATAATCAACCACATCCAAGAGTCATAAATCTCATCACATAAATCAAATCAATAACCAGCAAACAAATAACCAAAGGATGATCATTAACCGACACAATAACATCATATCATAGTACCATAAGAGTACAAGGTCGAGACCCAATTTATCAACAAGATTACACAAGACCAAAGAATACACCGAAGATCAAAATAGGGTAAAACCATAAATCAATTTAAAACAACTATGATCCATCAATTCAAGACAAAGACCCACTTCCAGAGGATTTCCAAAGAAACAACATAAGAAGGAGTGTTAGAGGAGAGTGTCATCGCATGGCTTAACATGGATTATCCAGGCTACCACTAACGCAAGGCGCCGCCTCCGTCTACTGACGAATTATCCAGGCAACTCGAGCGCTAGGAGCCGCCTCCATCTATGGTTATCCAGGCTTCCTATCTCAAGGTACCGCTCCATAGGGTTGCTCATGCGGAACCGTTAACCTTTCATGAAGACAAGGCAACGATCTTGCCAACCACGGCCTTCTCAATCCCCTTTAGTCTGTGGTAGCACTCAAAGGCGGATGAGGCATCAATTATCTTTTTAATGTGATTCTACCCACCCCCTAATTAATTATTTAAATTATCACTTTTTAATTTCACTCTAACGAGGGCTATCCTGGCGCCCCTTTGTGCGCCGACCACCCACTTAGAGCCACTCCCACTCTAGACACTCAAAACATAAAAACCAAATCCAAGGGTTGTACAACATAACAAGTACATTAGATCACAACAGAGAAGCATGCAAGGCATTACCCATCTTGCCATAAATACATAATCAAATCTCAACGATTCATGTACAACCCTTTCAAAAACATGAAACCAAAACACTTTCCACAACAAGGGCACATAAAAGGAGGAACATTAACCAATAGTAAAATAAACCTCTGGAAGATTCTCATAAAGTTACACTAGGGTTTCCCCATCAAAGAACTAACAACAATAATTGTAAGACTTCAAAGGACTATTTCCAATATAAATATAATGAGAAAACACACCAAAATAAGATCAACAACTCCACTCAACAACACCAACAACTTCGATACGAACTAAATCGAGAATCCAAGGGAAACCTCTATTTTCTCCTCTCGGAATACCCATAACTCAAGAACTTTTCAATTTAACTCATTAACAACTCAAGCAGAACTGTCAATCATGACAGAGATAACCTTAACCAAATTACCACTTAGGTAGAGAGCAAAAGAAAACATATAGAAATGTAAGTTAAATGAGAGAAAGTCCCTAACTCAAAATCAGCTCACGAAAAGTCACATTGAAAGGACCTATCGAGACAATACATAAAACCACTAATTCAAATATAATATATCCATTCATTCAATAAGAAGTAACTTGAAACCATCTAAAAAGAACATTAGTTTAAAGATCAATCATTTCCAACATTTAAGAATAGCACAATATTACGAAGTGAAAATAACATCCAATGGTTTAAGCCATAAGACACTATTCACAAGTATACTCTTTCAAACACAAATATATTCCAATTTACACATTATAACAACAATCTCCCTTCGAAGATCAACCCACTCAAACCAACAATTTGATCCTGATATCAATCACAAGTATTTTCTAGAACTGTTCTTAGAATATGAGGGAAATTGACTTAGAAAAGATCATCTAATTTTATTCATTTACATAAACCCTTTGTTTAACTAAATATAATTAATCAAAACATTTATCGAATCAACAATCATTCACTAGCCTTTATCGTAATACCCAACTATTTCAAGTTTTCAAATTTATTTACTTCCATTTATCTTATAAATCAATTCTCCCACCTAAACATAAATAATCCTTATCGCCAATATTATCTACATACATCAACAACATACAAAACTCTACTTTTCATTATTTCTAAGTTAACTATCCCACAAATCACACCCATCTTAAAACAATTACATAATACTTAAACCAATAATTAAAACACTTTGTTTAAAACAACAATCACTCACACCTTATAACGATAAAGACATTCCTTTAATTTAGGCATTATTTCAACGTTCTTATCACTTATTTTAACATATCCACTTAATTTAATTAAGAGAGTATTTACGATAGATAATTATATTTAAAATAACTATATTATCTATAAGATAACCAACTCCATCAACTGTTTAATACGAATCCTAATTATAACTTTAAAATGTAATACTAAGATGACAATTCTATAATTTACAACTTTATTATAATACTAAGGTGACGACACTAATAGATTATTTCACACAGTAGTTTGATAAATAATTATCATTCACAGACACATTAGATAACAAAAAGGTAATTAAAACCATTTAACATTTAATCAGTATCATTTAAATTAATTAACCTGGGATTTATCCTCACTAAAAAAATAACTTTCTCATTAACCTTCAAGTAAAAGAAACTATGTAAATGTAAAATCACTTATCTCCTTTAGTGAACCCTAAAAACTTAATTAACCATATAAATCGATTTACTTTAACTAAATACACAGTTCATTTATCTACAACAAAATTAAATACCTATTTCAATAATGTTTATTCCGTTAAAATCCTTTGTTAAATAATATTTTACTAAACAACCTAGCGAAATAACCATTTTCACTTTAATTATTTACCCAATTCTTTTATTTTCTAAAGCGAATTCAATACTTCATTTACAAATCAACTATCCAATTAAAATTCTTTATCACCTTTTATTATTTCACTTACCATAAAATAAAATTACACTTTTACTTAACTCACTATCTTACAAAACATTCTAACACTCAATTCATATTTTAATTTAAATCACTCACTTGACTAAAACTTAATAAGTACCTATTTATTCCAAATAAAAGAGGAAGATATCTATTACTCCAAAGCTACCCATAAAAAATACTAAATATTGCCAATACAAGAATCTAGGTATCCCTCACATAATTAATACCCAATCTATAACTAAATATTTATACTTGAAAGAGAAATTATAAATCAACTACTTGAAAGAGGGAATGTTCAATACCAACTAGAGCTCATTAATTATTTATTTATTTATTTATTTAATTATCTCTTGGAATAATTATACAGTTTACCTATCACGCTAGGATTACTATCTTGACAAAGCTGCTTAAATCATTTTTTTTAATTTTTTAATAGTAAACTATAATGTAAATTATACTCACAATGATAGCTTTCGTGAGGTGTAAATAGTAATATGAGTATATATATATATATATTTTGCATGGAAAGGAATTATTGCACCCTAATCAAAGACCAAGATTTTATCTATGTTTAAGGCTTATCACTTGACCTAAAGCATCAGCAACAGTTGAGACAGGTTGGTATGAAATAAGAGAGTTTATTTAAATCTGTACACCCTACCAAGTTTAATTACGCTGCAGCCACCAGTTGTCAATGAAAACAGAAGGGTTATTAAATTTAATAGCTACCGCTGCGGTGGTTACCAAAGATGCCAGGGAGACTATTTAATTATCACTTATTTAATTATGTACAATGTTTCAACTCTAATTGCTGTGACAGTGACAGGTTGCCAAGGGTTTCAGAGGAACTATTAAATTTACTACACTTTTGCAAGTCTAACGTTGTGGCTGTGATAATTTTTCCTATAGTTTCAGGGAGATTTATAAATTTAGATTACCAGACTGTGTGAAGGAGCTCATCTAAGCACTGTATCTAATAACATCAAAAAAAAAAAATTCAGCTTCGACTGAACGGAGGTAATTGGAAAGGCTAGAAACATTGCGCAGACCAAGAGAATTAAATAATCTGCTCATTGGTCCTCAATTTCCTCACTTAAACAATCTGCTCATGGACGGCATCAGAGAAGACACACGAACCAAGCTTTCCTCCAAGTTGGAGATGGTTACGGTTGCAAAAATGTGAGACGCCATTTAAAGAAAGTGAATTTTGGAATTTGGAAATATCGCCATTTACTAGTATTATTATCAAATCTCGAATGTTATCCACAAAACTAAAAAGAAGGAGAAAGGTGAGGTGCAAATACGTGACTTATGAGAATTTCCTGCAGAGTCTACCCATTTTTTTATCAGCATAGGTGATAATTTGTCAAAATTCAACCAATCTGAGAAATTATACGAAGGATTATAGCGGGTGTCGGCCTGAATTACACTAGAGTAATCGAGAGAATAATTAGTTTTGATTGAGTGGAGAATTGCAGTGATAGAGGATGTTCAAACTATTTAAGAAGCAAAGGGAGGAACCCTAGTGAAATGCCCTGCTCTTTCAATAACTACTTAACTTGCCGCTATCGGCCAAAATCAAGAGAATTAATATTAGATTTATTAAAACAATAAATCATTATAGGTTAAAATTGGATTAATCTTGTTAAATTAATTTTATTTTCGTTATATCACAACTTAACTATGACTCTCAATGGATGGTAATTATTTTCATTATTATTCAAATTTTATTTAAATTTATTTTATTTTATTTTCTTCTATTTTGACATCAATTTCTGTAAACATAAATTTACGTTGATTTTATTAACTGTTCTACTCGGTGGCATTAGTTTACAAATAACTAGGGTTTCTACACAATTACAAACTAGGGTTGGTATTAGAAGCACATACAATAAAACTTTTACTAGATTATACGTAAGGAAAAATAATTATAATGTGCACCTTGTAATGGTAGGATGCTCGCAGAGGGGATATGCAAAAAAAATGAATTATCTGTGTTGGAATGATTCCATGTTGAATCGTTTATAGCCAATCTCTGAACTGAATTTATTGAGGTTGAGGGATGGATCAGCCAGAACAGAAGCCTAAAACTTTTGCTGCATCTTCAAACCCTTGGTCAATGCAGAAAGCGAACAAACAGCATAACGGCATTCAAATAAGAAGGTGCTCTCCAATTGGTTCACAGAGAGAATTCCCCCCCCCTAAATTTTTCTTGCCTCCTCTTAAAGAAAATACCAAATTCTCCGTTCAACCGCCCTAACTCCTCTTTCTCCCCCGTAAAAGATTTTCAAAAAAAATAACTAATTTTATTTACCCACTTTAATTAATCATTACTATATATATTTATTTATTTAATTTCAACCAATAACTTCTTTTTATTTTAAATTACTTCCACTTGACTCTAAATTTTAACTAAAACAAATTTTCATAAATAATTAACTTTTAATTAAAATATAATTGAATAAATATTTTTACCTTAATTCATTTAATCTTAAATACAATTTTAATATTTATACCTCTCTAATATTTTCTTACTTTTAGATTTATTAATTGAATTTAATGATAATCATTAAATGATAATTACTTTTCCTCATCAAATTCGATTACTTTCAATAACTAACTCCCAAGATAATTATATTAATTTTATTAATCAAATCCAAACATATTATTAGTGTTATCTCATAACCTTAAAATTAAATTAAATAATAAAATCACATCATCACGACGTTACTAACAACTACTTACTTGACATCAATGATGACCGCAACGGGGTGGGCACTACAATCCACTTTGATGAAATATGAGAACTCCAAGTCAAAAAATCTGCAAAACCTAGCTATGACTCAATGATAATGGATAAAATTCAAGAGATATTTGAGCATGGTAACTTTGCTTGGATTGTGGATGATCAAATGAGGATATGAGAATTTCATTTATAGATTTTCAAGATGGATGAATGTCCAAATTTGAACAATGTGGGACTAACATTCATCCAATGATATGATGCCACTTGTCAAGTTATGAATGGATGATGGATGTGCAAGATTTGGGGTTTGTGCCAATAAATGCCAATATTTGAAATTCAAATTTGTTCAAATGACATGCAAGAGTGAAAGGAAAATGCAATAAATGCCACTTGGCTCAAGGAAAAGGACATGTAAGATGAAGTTAATGCCTTGTTGGATGTACATGTTGACTTGGAATTTTTGAATTCAAATTGAGAGAATATTCCAAAAGATGCCTTGTGAGGAAAATAGAGATTTAATAAATGAATTAAATCTATTTTCATGTGCAACTTGCATTATCTAGAGGATGTGATATGAGATGAGGTTAAATTAATCAAGGTTTTAATTAATTTAACAGGAGATTAGATGATGTGACTTATTTTGACTTAGATTTATGGGTTTATTTAAATCAAATAAGAGAGAAATATGATAAGAGGCTAATTAAATAAGGATTTTGATTTATTTAATTAAAAGGGATGGTGTTAGATTAAATCAAATAAGGTTTTAATTTATTTAATTTAATGGACATACTTTAGAGATTTAATCAAATAAATTGATTATTTAATTAAATAGGGATAATTAGTTCAGATGGATTGATTTAATTAACAGAAGAGATGACTTAATTAGATAAAATAATTTATTTGATTAAGAGACGAATATTGATGAATTTAATCAGATAAGGGAATTTGATTAAATAGTTAGACTGAGGGATGATTCAGGACGAAGCAATGTTAGTAAGTCAGAATCAGATGCACGATGTCAATCGGTATATTTTACGTGTCTACATTTTGCCCCTCTTTGAAGCAATGCACTTGTTGCGTTGGTTCAAAGAATAAACGATCTCGATCAAAGCTAAATTTTGTTGATATTTAAAACTTGCCCCACTACTGCATGGTGAGAGAAAACATGCCATTATAATACCCCCTCAAGAGATTGGACGAAAATTTTAATTTTTTGGGTGATCTCACGAAAAAAGATGACAAAGTACCCGACAAGTTCGAAAGGGGTTCAAGAGGCTAAAAACGTGTCTAAACATAATAAAACGATGAAAAACAAGCCTCAAACAGACCAAAACAGGTTTGGGGGTTCAAAACCCTAGCAGTTTAGCCACTTAGGGTTAAAAAACCCTAATTTTTAGGCTTAAAAGGGGCCCAAGGGGTCACTTTCAAGTCATTTTCACACACTTCCACTAGCAAACTTGAGATTGAAGCCCTGAATCTCCGACGATATGGCGCAATGACAGCTTACCCTACGCATTTTGGATTGAGTTCGGACATACCAGTGGCCACCTGACATCGGGGCACTGGTATGTGACCCTAATTGAAGCCTCATTTTTTCATTTAATGCATTAATTACTACTTTAAAAGGTGAGCTCACCTCTAGCAGCACTATATAGCATTGCTTGGCATTTAAACTGCACCGCGCTGCCCCGGTTTGGGAAAAACGCACTGCAGCAACGCCCTTTTCATGCAAACTGTGATGCTGGAGGATAAAGTGCATCGCGGTGGTGCATTTTTGCTCTTTTTGGGCTCGAGCGTTAGAGTTTAAGTAAAATAAAACTACGACGCCTTCACAAACTATGTCGTTGGAGGCGAGCTTGGAGCATTCGACCAGGAATTTTTCAAAAATTTTAACACAGTGACTTTCTTTGATGCAGGACAGGTCAAGGTAGCTCTACTCTTGGGAGCACCGGTCGTGAGATTTGGCGAGCGCCTTATAGGACCTAAGTGATAGAGACCAGGATCAACTGGGAGTTGCAGGATTGTGGCACATTCCATACGCGGCACCCATGTGCACTCACCTAGGGATGTTGTCAGCGCTAGCCGAGAGGTGGCACAGTGAAACATCATTGTTTCATCTTCCCACTGGCAAGGCGATCGTCACCTTGGAGGACATTTGGTGCATTTTACAATTGCCTATTCATGGCCGATGGGTGATCTATGATATGGAGGAGGAACACAAATGCTGCATCAGAGTCTTCACCACACGAGACATTTACTGCAAGGGACAGATTGAGCTCGAGCGATATAGGGTTATACCACCTCCCTTCCGTTGGTCAGTTGCAGTGATCATTTCGGGTTTGGTTGCCCCAGACAGACGAGGGTGATATTTCAGTCCCCACTGGGGTTATTGCTAGGAGCGGATGGTCTGAGACAGGCTAGTTCACTTCGCATGGGGGCCTGTCCTTTTGGCTTCACTTTAGAGGGACCTTCACAAGTACATATACGTGGATGGCAGAGCGCTGGGGGCTAGGGTAACACTTCTTCATGTTTAGGCATGGGAGCACATTTCTATGCTACATCCATAGGTCGTTCTAGTTTCGATGGGGGTAGAGGATGCCCTGGTGGCACGATACAGAGGCAGTGTGTCCTTCACACACACTGGCGAGCATGGGATCCCCTATTAGAGGCGGGTCCTAGATGAGATGCTTGTCTTTACTTGGAGACCGTACCTTGGTCAACCTGAATGGGCCGACGATGTTGCTCAGCTCTTTTATTGCCACCAAGATTGATATATGCAGGGGCAAGAGCACATGATGATCGAGAGGTACCTGCTCGAGCATGTGCAACATCAGTTTGGAGAGCCACAGGATTGGCCTAATGATGACTACGTAGCCGTCTTTGCAAACAACATGACACAGGTGTCATGGGGTCACAATATTCCTACCTCTAAGGAAATTGATAGCTTCAGGTAGCTGGTAGTCCGACAGTGGGCTTATGATCAGGGCTTGGAAAATCCAAGGACTACTCAAGCCTACAGAGATTGGTTCAAACCTCCTCTTCAGTTGACCGTTCCAGGCGAGGACCCAGAGATGCATAGATTCAGAGGTAGAGGGAGAGGACAAGGGTGAGGACCGAGGATCGAGATTCGACAGGATCCACCATTGGGGCCCCCAGTCCCACCAAGTCATGAGGATGTTCACATGTAGGATTAGTAGAAGGATCTACCAGTCCCACCACCATGAGCTGAGGGTGAGGATCAAGCTCATGTGCAGCCACAGGTATAGCCACAGGGACAAGCAGACGGTCAAGATGCACTAATTGCACAACTGTAGGCCTAGGTTTAGGTGCTGACAGCAGAGAGAGACTAGGCAAGGGCCGAGAGAGAGCAGCTCAGAGCAGAGGGATTAGAATATGCAGCAGAGATAAGCAGCCACAGAGCTAGGCCACAGATAGCAAATCGAGAGTATGACAACCTCCTCCTTCCAAGGTACAGTTCTAGTATGATCTTACAGGGATGCTATCTGAGAGATAGAGTACTACCATCGGGCTTACCATAACACCATACCTAGAGCAGATTAGGTCCCAGAGTACTCAGAGTGGGCCAGCCAGAGACCACCAGAGGGTCACGGTGATAGGGGTGAGGGCAGCATTCATAGAGATCGAGCTTGATCCAGATGATACAATCTTTTTGTGCCTTATGGGCTTGTTTTTGATAGCCCGATGGGAATTTTGTACTGATTGACATTTATGTGTATAGTGATTTGATTTATTCTTCGTACTATGATGGTGATATTGATGATATGATATATATATGAGCTGATTTTGATGTGATGTACTGTGTACTCCTTTATGCATGGATGATTTATTTCTATATGCTTTGCAGTGATGTCCTATGGATGCATTTATTTCTAATGATGTTTATGCAATGATTACATATATGACTAACATATCTATATTATGCTAACCTATGATGTGTAATGATGTTATCTAGATGATGGTTTATTTTATGCCAATGAAATATGTGATATGGGTTTTAATATGTAAAATGATATGATCTATGGTATATGTAATGATGTGTAGAAAAATGCTTATATATGAGATGATTTATGGATGGATTTAATATGAATGCGATGGTCGCGATATGATGCTAGTGAAATGGTGTTAATGCATAATGAATTTGAGATGCTTAGAATAACAAATGTTATTATCCTAAATGATGATGTATGTGATGCAATGATATGTTAATGCAAAGTGATATGCTGATGTGTAATGTAATGTAATGTGATGATATGATGTCATTTATGTTATGCAAGTATGTATGCGTAATGAATTAAATGCTTATATACCTATTGCTTATGATTATGCAAAAATGATTATGGAATGCTTTTGTAGATGCTATGTGACAATTTAGATGGTAATATGAAATGGTTGTGACATGCAAATGAATGTTTATGCAATGATCCATATAATGTCATGAGATGCAATGTAATGGGTGAAATGCAATGACATGGATGCACCTATCTATGAAGAATGTTTATGATAACTTGTTTATATGATGATAATGCAATGCGTATGTTTCCTATATGATATGTTTGTGCAATATGCTAATGATTTGTGGATGCAGGATTGATGATGATGATGGTGATGATGATCAACTGTCATAGTACCTTGTTAGTGCAGTTAGTAGGAAGAGAAGAAGTCATTTCAACAAGACATAAGATGATGCAAATGCAAATGATGATGATGATGATTACTTGCTGAGGAATTGGGATTTTCAAAGGGCCAAATTTTCTTATGTTTGATAACACACGTGGCACAATGCATCAAGGTATAGGGAACCAGGATGGTGTTGTACCTAGTGTGATGGACTTTAACTTAACAATCAGATAGGATTATTCTTGTTCACACCTGACATACGAAAAACCTTGCTAGGATGTATTTCAAAAGTTTCAGACACCTCGGACCAAAACACAGAAAGGTAAACCTATCCATGTAATAGTCAACAAGTTGCCCTAGACCTCTTCCATACATACCTAACAAAGCAAGTATTCACCAAGGTTATATTACAAGAACATCCAACAAGCATAG
>VDFB02271358.1:841524237-841689166 GCA_007258455.2 Sequoia sempervirens
CCCTTTCAAAACATGAAACCAAAACACTTGCCACAACAAGGGCACATAAAAGGAGGAACATTAACCAATAGTAAAATAAACCTCTGGAAGATTCTCATAAAGTTACACTAGGGTTTCCCATCAAAGAACTGACAGCAATAATTGCAAGACCTCAAAGAACTATTTCCAATATAAATAATGAGAAAATACACCAAAATAAGATCAACAACTCCACTCAACAACACCAACAACTTTGATACGAACTAAATCAAGAATCCAAGGGAAACCTCTATTTTCTCCTCTCGAAATACCCATAACTCAAGAACTTTTCAATTTGACTCATTAACAACTCAAGCAGAACTGTCAATCATGACAGAGATAACCTTAACCAAATTACCACTTAGGTAGAGAGCAAAAGAAAACATATAGAAATGTAAGTTAAATGAGAGAAAGTCCCTAACTCAAAATCAGCTCACGAAAAGTCACATTGAAAGGACCTATCGAGACAATACATAAAACCACTAATTCAAATATAATATATCCATTCATTCAATAAGAAGTAACTTGAAACTATCTAAAAAGAACATTAGTTTAAAGATCAATCATTTCCAACATTTAAGAATAGCACAATATTACGAAGTGAAAATAACATCCAATGGTTTAAGCCATAAGACACTATTCACAAGTATACTCTTTCAAACACAAATATATTCCAATTTACACATTATAACAACAATCTCCCTTCGAAGATCAACCCACTCAAACCAACAATTTGATCCTGATATCAATCACAAGTATTTTCTAGAAAGAATATGAGGGAAATTGACTTAGAAAAGATCATCTAATTTTATTCATTTACATAAACCCTTTGTTTAACTAAATATAATTAATCAAAACATTTATCGAATCAACAATCATTCACTAGCCTTTATCATAATACCCAACTATTTAAAGTTTTCAAATTTATTTACTTCCATTTATCTTATAAATCAATTCTCCCACCTAAATAGAAATAATCCTTATCGCCAATATTATCTACATACATCAACAACATACAAAACTCTACTTTTCATTATTTCTAAGTTAACTATCCCACAAATCACACCCATCTTAAAACAATTACATAATACTTAAACCAATAATTAAAACACTTTGTTTAAAACAACAATCACTCACACCTTATAATGATAAAGACATTCCTTTAATTTAGGCATTATTTCAACGTTCTTATCACTTATTTGAACATATCCACTTAATTTAATTAAGAGAGTATTTACGACAGATAATTATATTTAAAATAACTATATTATCTATAAGATAACCAACTCCATCAACTGTTTAATACGAATCCTAATTATAACTTTAAAATGTAATACTAAGATGACAATTCTATAATTTACAACTTTATTATAATACTAAGGTGATGACACTAATAGATTATTTCACACAGTAGTTTGATAAATAATTATCATTCACAAACACATTAGATAACAAAAAGGTAATTAAAACCATTTAACATTTAATCAGTATCATTTAAATTAATTAACCTGGGATTTATCCTCACTAAAAAAATAACTTTCTCATTAACCTTCAAGTAAAAGAAACTATGTAAATGTAGAATCACTTATCTCCTTTAGTGAACCCTAAAAACTTAATTAACCATATAAATCGATTTACTTTAACTAAATACACAGTTCATTTATCTACAACAAAATTAAATACCTATTTCAATAATGTTTATTCCGTTAAAATCCTTTGTTAAATAATATTTTACTAAACAACCTAGCGAAATAACCATTTTCACTTTAATTATTTACCCAATTCTTTTATTTTCTAAAGCGAATTCAATACTTCATTTACAAATCAACTATCCAATTAAAATTCTTTATCACCTTTTATTATTTCACTTACCATAAAATAAAATTACACTTTTACTTAACTCACTATCTTACAAAACATTCTAACACTCGATTCATATTTTAATTTAAATCACTCACTTGACTAAAACTTAATAAGTACCTATTTATTCCAAATAAAAGAGGAAGATATCTATTACTCCAAAGCTACCCATAAAAATACTAAATATTGCCAATACAAGAATCTAGGTATCCCTCACATAATTAATACCCAATCTATAACTAAATATTTATACTTGAAAGAGAAATTATAAATCAACTACTTGAAAGAGGGAATGTTCAATACCAACTAGAGCTCATTAATTATTTATTTATTTATTTATTTAATTATCTCTTGGAATAATTATACAGTTTACCTATCACGCTAGGATTACTATCTTGACAAAGCTGCTTAAATCATTTTTTTTAATTTTTTAATAGTAAACTATAATGTAAATTATACTCACAATGATAGCTTTCGTGAGGTGTAAATAGTAATATGAGTATATATATATATATATTTTGCATGGAAAGGAATTATTGCACCCTAATCAAAGACCAAGATTTTATCTATGTTTAAGGCTTATCACTTGACCTAAAGCATCAGCAACAGTTGAGACAGGTTGGTATGAAATAAGAGAGTTTATTTAAATCTGTACACCCTACCAAGTTTAATTACGCTGCAGCCACCAGTTGTCAATGAAAACAGAAGGGTTATTAAATTTAATAGCTGCCGCTGTGGTGGTTACCAAAGATGCCAGGGAGACTATTTAATTATCACTTATTTAATTCTGTACAATGTTTCAACTCTAATTGCTGTGACAGTGACAGGTTGCCAAGGGTTTCAGAGGAACTATTAAATTTACTACACTTTTGCAAGTCTAACGTTGCGGCTGTGATAATTTTGCCTATAGTTTCGGGGAGATTTATAAATTTAGATTACCAGACTGTGTAAGGAGCTCATCTAAGCACTGTATCTAATAACATCAATTTTTTTTTTCAGCTTCGACTGAACGGAGGTAATTGGCAAGGCTAGAAACATTGCGCAGACCAAGAGAATTAAATAATCTTCTCATTGGTCCTCAATTTCCTCACTTAAACAATCTGCTCATGGACGGCATCAGAGAAGACACACGAACCAAGCTTTCCTCCAAGTTGGAGATGGTTACGGTTGCAAAAATGTGAGACGCCATTTAAAGAAAGTGAATTTTGGAATTTGGAAATATTGCCATTTACTGGTATTATTATCAAATCCCGAATGTTATCCTCAAAACTAAAAAGAAGGAGAAAGGTGAGGTGCAAATACGTGACTTATGAGAATTTCCTGCAGAGTCTACCCATTTTTTTATCAGCATAGGTGATAATTTGTCAAAATTCAACCAATCTGAGAAATTATACGAAGGATTATAGCGGGTGTCGGCCTGAATTACACTAGAGTAATCGAGAGAATAATTAGTTTTGATTGAGTGGAGAATTGCAGTGATAGAGGATGTTCAAACTATTTAAGAAGCAAAGGGAGGAACCCTAGTGAAATGCCCTGCTCTTTCAATAACTACTTAACTTGCCGCTATCGGCCAAAATCAAGAGAATTAATATTAGATTTATTAAAACAATAAATCATTATAGGTTAAAATTGGATTAATCTTGTTAAATTAATTTTATTTTCGTTATATCACAACTTAACTATGACTCTCAATGGATGGTAATTATTTTCATTATTATTCAAATTTTATTTAAATTTATTTTATTTTATTTTCTTCTATTTTGACATCAATTTCTGTAAACATAAATTTACGTTGATTTTATTAACTGTTCTACTCGGTGGCATTAGTTTACAAATAACTAGGGTTTCTACACAATTACAAACTAGGGTTGGTATTAGAAGCACATACAATAAAACTTTTACTAGATTATACGTAAGGAAAAATAATTATAATGTGCACCTTGTAATGGTAGGATGCTCGCAGAGGGGATATGCAAAAAAAATGAATTATCTGTGTTGGAATGATTCCATGTTGAATCGTTTATAGCCAATCTCTGAACTGAATTTATTGAGGTTGAGGGATGGATCAGCCAGAACAGAAGCCTAAAACTTTCGTTGCATCTTCAAACCCTTGGTCAATGCAGAAAACGAACAAACAGCATAACGGCATTCAAATAAGAAGGTGCTCTCCAATTGGTTCACAGAGAGAATCCCCCCCCCCCTAAATTTTTCTTGCCTCCTCTTAAAGAAAATACCAAATTCTTCGTTCAACCGCCCTAACTCCTCTTTCTCCCCCGTAAAAGATTTTCAAAAAAAAAAACTAATTTTATTTACCCACTTTAATTAATCATTACTATATATATTTATTTATTTAATTTCAACCAATAACTTCTTTTTATTTTAAATTACTTCCACTTGACTCTAAATTTTAACTAAAACAAATTTTCATAAATAATTAACTTTTAATTAAAATATAATTGAATAAATATTTTTACCTTAATTCATTTAATCTTAAATACAATTTTAATATTTATACCTCTCTAATATTTTCTTACTTTTAGATTTATTAATTGAATTTAATGATAATCATTAAATGATAATTACTTTTCCTCATCAAATTCGATTACTTTCAATAACTAACTCCCAAGATAATTATATTAATTTTATTAATCAAATCCAAACATATTATTAGTGTTATCTCATAACCTTAAAATTAAATTAAATAATAAAATCACATCATCACGACGTTACTAACAACTACTTACTTGACATCAATGATGACCGCAACGGGGTGGGCACTACAATCCACTTTGATGAAATATGAGAACTCCAAGTCAAAAAATCTGCAAAACCTAGCTATGACTCAATGATAATGGATAAAATTCAAGAGATATTTGAGCATGGTAACTTTGCTTGGATTGTGGATGATCAAATGAGGATATGAGAATTTCATTTATAGATTTTCAAGATGGATGAATGTCCAAATTTGAACAATGTGGGACTAACATTCATCCAATGATATGATGCCACTTGTCAAGTTATGAATGGATGATGGATGTGCAAGATTTGGGGTTTGTGCCAATAAATGCCAATATTTGAAATTCAAATTTGTTCAAATGACATGCAAGAGTGAAAGGAAAATGCAATAAATGCCACTTGGCTCAAGGAAAAGGACATGTAAGATGAAGTTAATGCCTTGTTGGATGTACATGTTGACTTGGAATTTTTGAATTCAAATTGAGAGAATATTCCAAAAGATGCCTTGTGAGGAAAATAGAGATTTAATAAATGAATTAAATCTATTTTCATGTACAACTTGTACATTATCTAGAGGATGTGATATAGATGAGAGTTAAATTAATCAAGGGTTAAGTTAATTTAAAAAGAGATTTGATGATGTGATTATTTGACTTAGATTTATGGATTTATTTAAATCAAATAAGAGAGGAATATGATAAGAGGCTAATTAAATAAGGATTTTGATTTATTTAATTAAAAGGGATGGTGTTAGATTAAATCAAATAAGGTTTTAATTTATTTAATTTAATGGACATACTTTAGAGATTTAATCAAATAAATTGATTATTTAATTAAATAGGGATAATTAGTTCAGATGGATTGATTTAATTAACAGAAGAGATGACTTAATTAGATAAAATAATTTATTTGATTAAGAGACGAATATTGATGAATTTAATCAGATAAGGGAATTTGATTAAATAGTTAGACTGAGGGATGATTCAGGACGAAGCAATGTTAGTAAGTCAGAATCAGATGCACGATGTCAATCGGTATATTTTACGTGTCTACATTTTGCCCCTCTTTGAAGCAATGCACTTGTTGCGTTGGTTCAAAGAATAAACGATCTCGATCAAAGCTAAATTTTGTTGATATTTAAAACTTGCCCCACTACTGCATGGTGAGAGAAAACATGCCATTATAATACCCCCTCAAGAGATTGGACGAAAATTTTAATTTTTTGGGTGATCTCACGAAAAAAGATGACAAAGTACCCGACAAGTTCGAAAGGGGTTCAAGAGGCTAAAAACGTGTCTAAACATAATAAAACGATGAAAAACAAGCCTCAAACAGACCAAAACAGGTTTGGGGGTTCAAAACCCTAGCAGTTTAGCCACTTAGGGTTAAAAAACCCTAATTTTTAGGCTTAAAAGGGGCCCAAGGGGTCACTTTCAAGTCATTTTCACACACTTCCACTAGCAAACTTGAGATTGAAGCCCTGAATCTCCGACGATATGGCGCAATGACAGCTTACCCTACGCATTTTGGATTGAGTTCGGACATACCAGTGGCCACCTGACATCGGGGCACTGGTATGTGACCCTAATTGAAGCCTCATTTTTTCATTTAATGCATTAATTACTACTTTAAAAGGTGAGCTCACCTCTAGCAGCACTATATAGCATTGCTTGGCATTTAAACTGCACCGCGCTGCCCCGGTTTGGGAAAAACGCACTGCAGCAACGCCCTTTTCATGCAAACTGTGATGCTGGAGGATAAAGTGCATCGCGGTGGTGCATTTTTGCTCTTTTTGGGCTCGAGCGTTAGAGTTTAAGTAAAATAAAACTACGACGCCTTCACAAACTATGTCGTTGGAGGCGAGCTTGGAGCATTCGACCAGGAATTTTTCAAAAATTTTAACACAGTGACTTTCTTTGATGCAGGACAGGTCAAGGTAGCTCTACTCTTGGGAGCACCGGTCGTGAGATTTGGCGAGCGCCTTATAGGACCTAAGTGATAGAGACCAGGATCAACTGGGAGTTGCAGGATTGTGGCACATTCCATACGCGGCACCCATGTGCACTCACCTAGGGATGTTGTCAGCGCTAGCCGAGAGGTGGCACAGTGAAACATCATTGTTTCATCTTCCCACTGGCAAGGCGATCGTCACCTTGGAGGACATTTGGTGCATTTTACAATTGCCTATTCATGGCCGATGGGTGATCTATGATATGGAGGAGGAACACAAATGCTGCATCAGAGTCTTCACCACACGAGACATTTACTGCAAGGGACAGATTGAGCTCGAGCGATATAGGGTTATACCACCTCCCTTCCGTTGGTCAGTTGCAGTGATCATTTCGGGTTTGGTTGCCCCAGACAGACGAGGGTGATATTTCAGTCCCCACTGGGGTTATTGCTAGGAGCGGATGGTCTGAGACAGGCTAGTTCACTTCGCATGGGGGCCTGTCCTTTTGGCTTCACTTTAGAGGGACCTTCACAAGTACATATACGTGGATGGCAGAGCGCTGGGGGCTAGGGTAACACTTCTTCATGTTTAGGCATGGGAGCACATTTCTATGCTACATCCATAGGTCGTTCTAGTTTCGATGGGGGTAGAGGATGCCCTGGTGGCACGATACAGAGGCAGTGTGTCCTTCACACACACTGGCGAGCATGGGATCCCCTATTAGAGGCGGGTCCTAGATGAGATGCTTGTCTTTACTTGGAGACCGTACCTTGGTCAACCTGAATGGGCCGACGATGTTGCTCAGCTCTTTTATTGCCACCAAGATTGATATATGCAGGGGCAAGAGCACATGATGATCGAGAGGTACCTGCTCGAGCATGTGCAACATCAGTTTGGAGAGCCACAGGATTGGCCTAATGATGACTACGTAGCCGTCTTTGCAAACAACATGACACAGGTGTCATGGGGTCACAATATTCCTACCTCTAAGGAAATTGATAGCTTCAGGTAGCTGGTAGTCCGACAGTGGGCTTATGATCAGGGCTTGGAAAATCCAAGGACTACTCAAGCCTACAGAGATTGGTTCAAACCTCCTCTTCAGTTGACCGTTCCAGGCGAGGACCCAGAGATGCATAGATTCAGAGGTAGAGGGAGAGGACAAGGGTGAGGACCGAGGATCGAGATTCGACAGGATCCACCATTGGGGCCCCCAGTCCCACCAAGTCATGAGGATGTTCACATGTAGGATTAGTAGAAGGATCTACCAGTCCCACCACCATGAGCTGAGGGTGAGGATCAAGCTCATGTGCAGCCACAGGTATAGCCACAGGGACAAGCAGACGGTCAAGATGCACTAATTGCACAACTGTAGGCCTAGGTTTAGGTGCTGACAGCAGAGAGAGACTAGGCAAGGGCCGAGAGAGAGCAGCTCAGAGCAGAGGGATTAGAATATGCAGCAGAGATAAGCAGCCACAGAGCTAGGCCACAGATAGCAAATCGAGAGTATGACAACCTCCTCCTTCCAAGGTACAGTTCTAGTATGATCTTACAGGGATGCTATCTGAGAGATAGAGTACTACCATCGGGCTTACCATAACACCATACCTAGAGCAGATTAGGTCCCAGAGTACTCAGAGTGGGCCAGCCAGAGACCACCAGAGGGTCACGGTGATAGGGGTGAGGGCAGCATTCATAGAGATCGAGCTTGATCCAGATGATACAATCTTTTTGTGCCTTATGGGCTTGTTTTTGATAGCCCGATGGGAATTTTGTACTGATTGACATTTATGTGTATAGTGATTTGATTTATTCTTCGTACTATGATGGTGATATTGATGATATGATATATATATGAGCTGATTTTGATGTGATGTACTGTGTACTCCTTTATGCATGGATGATTTATTTCTATATGCTTTGCAGTGATGTCCTATGGATGCATTTATTTCTAATGATGTTTATGCAATGATTACATATATGACTAACATATCTATATTATGCTAACCTATGATGTGTAATGATGTTATCTAGATGATGGTTTATTTTATGCCAATGAAATATGTGATATGGGTTTTAATATGTAAAATGATATGATCTATGGTATATGTAATGATGTGTAGAAAAATGCTTATATATGAGATGATTTATGGATGGATTTAATATGAATGCGATGGTCGCGATATGATGCTAGTGAAATGGTGTTAATGCATAATGAATTTGAGATGCTTAGAATAACAAATGTTATTATCCTAAATGATGATGTATGTGATGCAATGATATGTTAATGCAAAGTGATATGCTGATGTGTAATGTAATGTAATGTGATGATATGATGTCATTTATGTTATGCAAGTATGTATGCGTAATGAATTAAATGCTTATATACCTATTGCTTATGATTATGCAAAAATGATTATGGAATGCTTTTGTAGATGCTATGTGACAATTTAGATGGTAATATGAAATGGTTGTGACATGCAAATGAATGTTTATGCAATGATCCATATAATGTCATGAGATGCAATGTAATGGGTGAAATGCAATGACATGGATGCACCTATCTATGAAGAATGTTTATGATAACTTGTTTATATGATGATAATGCAATGCGTATGTTTCCTATATGATATGTTTGTGCAATATGCTAATGATTTGTGGATGCAGGATTGATGATGATGATGGTGATGATGATCAACTGTCATAGTACCTTGTTAGTGCAGTTAGTAGGAAGAGAAGAAGTCATTTCAACAAGACATAAGATGATGCAAATGCAAATGATGATGATGATGATTACTTGCTGAGGAATTGGGATTTTCAAAGGGCCAAATTTTCTTATGTTTGATAACACACGTGGCACAATGCATCAAGGTATAGGGAACCAGGATGGTGTTGTACCTAGTGTGATGGACTTTAACTTAACAATCAGATAGGATTATTCTTGTTCACACCTGACATACGAAAAACCTTGCTAGGATGTATTTCAAAAGTTTCAGACACCTCGGACCAAAACACAGAAAGGTAAACCTATCCATGTAATAGTCAACAAGTTGCCCTAGACCTCTTCCATACATACCTAACAAAGCAAGTATTCACCAAGGTTATATTACAAGAACATCCAACAAGCATAGCAGACAAAAGATAACGATCATTGCCCCGTTCCTATTCCTCTAAATCCTCTATTTTGGGATATCATCAAGATGTCCTTGGAATGAGTGCAAATAAGATAAGTCAAAAGATAAAGACCAAGTAAACAAACAAACTGATGCTCTTCAATACCGCTAATAGAAAGAGGATGTGTTTTCTAAGGGTGATAACTGAAACTTATTGCCAAAAGATAATGCCCATCATAGGAAGGATTCATCCTAGGACATGTTAGTGGATGGCGACATGCCATTTCGTTTATCCAAAGTGCTCTAAGGGATGATTGATATGGGACCAACTAGATGATAAGTTACCAATACGAAGAGATAACCAACTTGCTTACACATTGACTTAGACTTTAGACTTGACATTTTTGAGTTTTCACTTTTAAACCTGCTAGACTTGTTTCTGACTGTTTCACCAAAGGTTGATAATGACGATCAGGTTATTATGAGTGGTGTTATTGTAGGTGCAAGCGACATGAGGTGGATGGATTTTTTCAAATATTTGGATTTTTTTGGAGTTTTGCAATGTTTTGAGGCTGTTTTTGGTATTTTTTTGAGATTTTCAAATGTCTTGATTTTTTATTTTTCAATGTTTTTGGGATTTTTTGAGGTCTTGACCAAGAGACTAACCTAAATACCTATCCTAGGGGTCTCGAGGGTTGATCAACATATTAGCCTTGCCTACATTATATATGCAAAGACCACGTAGTTCAATTGATGACTTGACCAATTTACAGATGACAATATACATGATGAGATGCCAGCTTATTATGACAGACTCCTATAGGACTAACCTAAATGTCTCAGGGGATGATCAAAGATCAACCTTACCTACGTTCAAGCTCAGAGATGATGTAGTTCGACAATGCGACCTTTTTTTGACTTTTTGAATGACTTTTTGACCTATTTTTGGATTTTGATGTGTTTTGATGTTTTGGATTTTCTGATGTTTTGATGTTTTTGGATTTTTTGGTTTGAGGACTTTAATAATATACACGAATCTGATCCGATGAGAACATGCCCCCAGTGTGATGCAATAGATTACTCCGATAAAGACAGGACAAACTGACCTTGAGGATGGGCCGAGTAGTACTAGGAGGGATCACAATACGAAAAATAGGACCAAGCTATGGTGTGGATGTGAGTGGATGTGTGATGGATGGAGACCTGAATGCGATGGATGATGGAAGAAAAATGGATGGGTGATGTCAAACAAGCTGTAAAGATCCTGGTGGATGGAAAGTGCTTATTTACACAAGGCGCCTATTTGCCAGGTTCTCACTGAGGTACTTGTCCAAAGTGCCACTGAAGTGGTTTTCACTATATGACAATTTTTTTCTTTACTATTTTCAATCCTTTTTTAATTTTTGGATTTTTGCTTTTTTTATTTTTTTTGCTTGTCACCAAGACGCTTGTTTGCTAGGATTTTTCCTAAGTAACAATTTTTTAAGGACTTTTTCTAATTTTTTTGGATTTTTTTAGTTCTATACCTTGAAAGATTTAGGCATAAATTTTTTTGAGATGGGAGCTATTCATTGGCTCCTACAGAGGTTCCCCTTCGGGTGTTGATAGCTGATATGCCCATGATTTATAACTTGTTGTGATGACGAAAGGTCTTAACCAGTTAGGTTCGAACTTGCCTTTACTATTGGGGTTTGGGACATTCTTCTGATTTTCTTTTAAGACCAGTTCTCTGACTTGGAAAATCCTGCTTCTGATTTTCTTGTTGTAGCTTTGTTTGAGTCTATTTTGATAGACTTGCAAATGATTTAAAGGATCTATGTGTCTCTCATCTAGTAGCTCCAGCTCATTTAATCTTGGCATCCGGTAGTCCTCATTAGTGATGAGGTTTTGCAATGATATTTTGAGGGATGGGAGCTTGATCTCAATGGTGAGTACGGCTTCTGATCTGTAGACCAAGGAGAAGGGGGTGGCACCGGTGGGTGTGCGGATGTTGGTTCGATAAGCCTAGAGAGCGGGATTAAGCTGCAAGTGCTAGTCACGACCTACATCATTGACTGGTTTCTTAAGGATTTTGAGGGTGGTTTTGTTTGTGGCTTCTGCTTGGCCATTGCCTTGGGGATAGTACAGGGTGGAAAAATGATGTTACATTTTGAATTTCTCGTACAAGTTGCAAACCTCTTGGTTCTTGAATGGTGTCCCATTATCTGAGATAATGGCTTGTGGGACAATGTAACGATAGATGAGATAGTTTAGGATGAATTTTGAGATTTGCTTCCTTGTGATATACGTCATGGGTATGGCTTCCACCCACTTTGTGAAGTACTCAGTTGCAGTTATGATGAATTTGTGGCCATTGGATGAGGTGGGTGAGATTTTCCCAATGAGATCGAGTCCCCATTACGAAAAGGGCCATGGTGTGATAATAGGATGAAGCTCTTGAGCTGAAGCATGGATGAGGTCCCCATGCTACTAACATTGTAAACACCTTTTAGCATGATCATGTTCTTCTCTTTCCATTGTGCGCCAATAATACCCCATCCTTAGTAGTTTCTTGGCTATGGTCATTCCACTCAAGTGTGAACCACAAATACTATTGTGTACTTTGGTTAGAGCAGTTAATGCCTCCTCTGCATTTAAGCAGCGCAGTAAGGTACCTTTTAGGCTTCTACGGTATAGGGTATCACCTAGGATCACAAATATGGATGCCTTTTTAACAAAGGTTCATTTAGGCTTGATGGTAGGTCAGTGGGTATGACTCCTATTCAAATATATGTATAGATGTTATGATACCAAGGATTGCCAAGACCAATGATTTCACATACATATTCCAATTCTAATACCTCGAATGTGGGAACAAGAAGCTTCTCAATCAGAAATTCATATTTCGGCATGTTATTAGGGATGTCTAATAGGGACCCAATTGTAGCCATGGCGTTTGCTACTCTGTTGTTGGTTCTTCGAATCTGCTCAAATGTTATGTCAATGAAGGATTCCTTTAGAGTCTCCACCAATTTCTTGGATGGAGTGAGCTTATCATCCTTAGTCTGATATTCATTATTGATCTGATTTATGATCAACTGAGAGTCTCCATACACCTTGAAAGCTATGATGTTCCATTGCACTGCTATCCTGAGGCCTATAGTCAAAGCCTCGTATTCTGCTATGTTGTTGGTGCAAGGAAATGCCAATTTGTATGACTTTGGTATGTAATCCCCCTGTGGGGTGATGAAAAAGACACCAGCTCCTGATCCGTGCTGCGTGTATGAACCATCGAAGTATAGTTTCCAATGGTCAGTTATGTTGAGGTCAAAAATGAATTCATCTAGGAATTCTGAGACAAGAGGGTTCTCAGAATAAATGGGTGCTTCTGCTAGTTAATCTGCAATAACTTGTCCCTTAATGGCTTTCCTCTCTACATACTCAATATCATACTCTGATAATATCATTACCCATTTTTCTATTCTTCCTATGAGCATTGCCTTTGATAGGAGATACTTGAGGGGATCAATTTTCACAATGAGCTTTATCTTGTGTGCCAAAATGTAATGTCTAAATTTTTGTGATGCAAACACTACTGTGAGGCATTCTTTTTCGATGAATGAGTAGTTTAGCTCATGACCGACCATTGTCTTGTTGATATAGTAGATAGCTCTCTGTTTCATTTTCATCATGTTGAGCCAAGAGAGCCCCAAGGGCTGCTATTGCTAACACGTATAAGATAAATTGCTTCTTTGGGATGGGTGGCATTAAGAATAGCAGTGTCAACAGATATTCCTTGATTTTGTTAAATGCCTCTACGTATTTTGTGTCCCATTTGTATGCTACCCCCTTGTGGAGTAGGTGAGAATATGGGTTCTTCTTTTCTGCAAGTTGTGCTATGAACCATCGGATGGATTGAAGTCGGCCTTGGAGACCTCTCAGTTGTTTTAATGTCCTTGGTGCTTCCATCTCGATGATTGCTTTCACTTTTCCAAATCCACCTCGATACCCCTCATGGAAACTATGTATCCTAGCAATTTACCTGATTGTATGCCAAAGACACACTTCTTGGGATTTAGTTTGACTTTGTATTCCTCTAGTCTATCAAAGATAGCACTTAGAGTTGCTATATGATCTTGTTTTTTTCTTGACTTAGCTAGAATTTTGTCAACATAGTCTTCGATTGTTTTATGAATCATGTCATGGAATATCAATGCCATGGCCCTTTGATACATTGCTCCTACATTCTTTAGTCCAAATGGCATCATGTTCCAGCAGTAGGTCCCCCATGGACAAGTGAAAGTCATCTTATGTTGATCCTCTTTTGCTATCATGATCTAGTTGTATCCTAAAAATCCATCCATTAGTGATAGCATCTCATGTCCTGCTGTCATGTCCACTATCATGTCGATGTTGGGAAGCACGAAATCATCTTTGGGACATGACTTGTTCAAATCTCTGAAGTCTATACAAATTATGATGGCTCCGTCAAGTTTTGAAACAGGTACCAAATTTGACACCCATTCTAGATAATCGATTGGTCGGATAAAACCTGCATCTAACAACTTTTTGAACTCCATTTTGACCAACAAGGCAATTTGAGGATGTATTTTTTGAAGCTTTTGTTTGACTGGTTTTTCTTTTGGATACACTGCTAAGTGATGAACCACATCTCTGGATTAAGTCCTGGCATAGCAGCATAACTCCATGTGAAATTTATTTTCTTTTCCCTTAGGAATGCTACTAGCAGTTCTTGCTCTTCTAATAATAGTGATTCCATATAGAATGTGATATGCGGGGTCTCCTTTATTCCTAGGTTGACCAGATTGCATTTTTTGGCCAAGACTACTGACTTCTCCTGATGAATAGCTCTTAAGGGAAGATTGAATCCTTCATCCTCAGGCGCCTCACAGAAGTTTTCACCATTGGATACATCCTTTCTTTTTACTATTTTCTTATTAGAGAATGCCACAAAGTGGTTTTCACTCAAGGACTTGGATATGATTCTCAGTTTCTCACTTTTATGACTGAAGGATTCAATTGTTTCCCCATAATAGGCATGTGTGTCTAACTCCATTAGAAACCCTACCTTGTGATCTCCATCTAGAATGTTACCCCTCAATCCCATGAATTTTGAGAGTGCCTCATCATTTTTTAATGTATCAAGAACTGGTGGTCCTCGTTGGTCATAGTCGATCAGTTAGGGGTACACTAAATGGATCTCATGATTTGGATGGTCTGTTTCAAAGGAGAGGGTGCTAATCATACACAGGGTGGTGTCCTCAAATAATCTAGGTAGATTGGTCATGGTATCTTCATCATTGATACTAATATAGGGCTCAGTTATAAAATTATGTGTGTCTCCACCTGTGAATATTGGTGAGTGTACTTGTACTAGTATTGGCTAAGAAGAAATATTAACCATTCTAACCAGAGGACTTCAACCACATATGGTTATTCTCGGAGGGGTACATCCAAGACCAAGATTTGTTATCAGTCGCGTCTCTGGCATGATAGGTATTATGAGCCCATTGTCATTTTGTCCCAGTCTTTGATTTCTATTGTAGCCCATTGCAAGCATCATTTGTAGGCCCTTGCTTGTCTCATCCATTGGTAATTTAGGTGTCATTATTTAATCTTGATACAACATGTGAGATGGATCTGCTTCAATAACCTCATGGCCAAGGTCTCCCAATCTTGTGAATTTGGGATAGTTTTCGAGAAACGTTTGTGATGTGGAAGCTTTATTTTCTTGTGGGCATCCTCGTGATCTAGGAGATTGTGGTAACTCTCCTATTACAAAAGCATTTTTAGGGAGCTTGTAGCTTCCACAACCATCCTCCTAGTGATGGGCTTGATATCAGAGATGGTGGGGATGGTGGGAATGGTGGGTGTCTATGTCACAGAAGTGGATGTGAGAGTGGCAGGGTTGATGTATGGTGTGGATGGGCCCTCATCATTCTTTGGCACTTGGGGGATTTTGTAATACTTGACTTCAAGATTTTTACAATATAAAAACATTTCAGGATCTCCATGTGTAAGAATTGGCTATGAAGGTAGCCACCCAAGATCTAGAGGCCTAATAGAAAGCACAAAAGAGAAAAAAAATATGACAAGAATAAACTGTATTCAATGTCAATAATATGAGATAATGATGGTACAATAATTACATAGGAGACCCCTTGGTTATATAGCCAAGGTGAGAACATAGGAGGGCATAAGATTATTACAAGTGTCATGATCTTATGACATGAGACAACTATGAAAAGTTATCACTCCACCTAAAGTGGGAAAGGATAATGTGATAATCTCCACAAAAGGTGGAGAGATGATCACATGATGTGTCCACAAAAGGTGGAAGTGATGTGATAATGACATGTCAAGTCCACCAAAAGTGGAAAATCTCCAACAACCTCCTATGTGGTCCCTAAGTAAACTTAACTAAGGTGTAATCAAGACCTAGGACAAGGTACAAGACATTTAATTACACCAACACCCCCCCTTAAGTGCAACTTAGGGAGAATTTACACAAAATCAAACAATGCAAGATGGGTCTCGGCTACTAGGCCATGTTAGGTACCCATGTACAAATGCAATGCAATCTCTCACAAGTGGAGTAAAGATAGAAAAACCCAGTGGGAAAAAACTACCCCCCCAAAAGAGAGATGAAATACAAAAAGATATGAACATGGCATGAGAAGGAAAAAATCCCCATGTGAGGAAAAAGTCCCCCCCATACAAGAGAAGAAGAGAGACAATGTAGCCCCCCCTCAATGTGCAATGATCACCCATGGAAGATGCTCGAGAAGGAATGAAGAAGCTGCTCCAAAACTGTCAAACAACGTTCCTCCCCTTGGGAAGAAACAATACCAAAGGTGTATGAATGAAGTCTCCCCAATCCACAAGTGAAGAAGGAAGAACCCTCAAAGTGTAAGAAGTCTCTGAAATCTGCTCAAATGTCCCTATGTTGATGCTGAAAGATGCCTTTCCCAAACATGTGAAGCTGCAATAGTGTAGTCACTTCCTGGAATCTATGAGAAACCCTTTGCAACAACACTCTAATCCGCTAAAAAAGACAACTCAAGATCTAGCAAGGATGTAGGTAGAATATACTCCAAAGACGATGTCTCCTCAAAAGAGAAAGTGGCCTCCTCCAACTACTGTAAAGATGCATCCACAATCACATCAACCTCGAAAGACTGATCATGTAGAGGAGGTTCAGAGTGATCCCTCACAACAACTGAAGAAGAATCACCTTCATCAAAGAGAAGATGTAAAGAATCAAATGTGTCTCCCAAGTCTGCAATGTAGGATTCCACAAACAAACTGCCAATGTCTGTCAAGTAGTCATCCCATAAAGTTGTTATTGGAAGACAAGGTATGCACTGTTGCACTGAATCACAAGGTATTGAAATTGTTAGAACACAAGTATCATCAGGTACATTAGTCAATATAGGAGATGGAGTATCAACAATAGGTTCAAGAACCTCAAGACTAGAGAGCACTCCAAGATTCAAGTAACCATACTCAATCTCCTCAAGTGTGTCCAGACTAGGGTGAACTGAATCATCAATAGGAGCAAAATATGAGAAGGTGTAGAATTGAGAACGATGATCAACCTCCCCAACTGCAACAAGAGCCTTGCTATGCAAATCCTGAACAATTATAGAATCTGGTGTGAACTCTACAGTCTTTCCTATACCACTATGTGTAATTTGATAGATGGAAAGGATGTTCCTTGACAAAGTAGGCACACATAGAACATCATTAAATGCTCCACCTTCAATGTCAATAGAACCCTTCCCACAAACTGCCAAAGAAGTTTTGTTGGCCATCAAAATGGGTGGTGATGAACAAGAATCAAATGAAGAGTACATATCCTTGGATGAAGTCATATGATGTGAAGCTCTTGAATCAAGGATCCACCTATCTGAATTGGAATCTACAACTACAAGAAATGCTTGCCCCTTATGTTTCTCATGTTGAGATGAAGTAGAAGAAGGAGAAGAGCTTGATGTTGTTTCCATGAGAGTTGTTCCTTTTCCCTTAGAAGAAGAGGAAGGAGATGAGTCCTCCTGATATGCAGCTCGCAAGTTGATTTTTTTCTTCTTAAGGATATGTTTCAACTCATCAATTTACTTAATATGACAATGATGCTCCTCATGACCAAACTTTTTGCAGTACGCACATGTTGGTTGCTCCCTCTTTCTTGAATTGTTGTACTTCTTTGAAGAAGATGAAGTTGAGTTTTGTTGTGGAGGAGTTGATTGTTGGTTCTCTCCTTGTGAAGATTGCTTCTACTTCTTATTGGAACACTTTCCTTGAGTCCCTTGATTCCCTTGATTAGCCACCAAAGCCTTGGACTTTGAAGACTTGAGAATCCCCATGCTTATCAACTTTGCTTGCTCTAACATCAACAGTTCCATGAATGCATCAAATGAAGGCATAGTGAAAGAACTACCAATTGTCAAGCGATGGGTTTGGAAGCTAGAAACAAATGCTGCATATTTTGATGGAAGCTTTCCCAACAAATTGTAGACCAACTGGGCATCCTTCTTATCAATGCCACAATCCTTAAGTTGTGCTCTTAGCTCATTTTCCTTAGTGACATAGTCTTGGATTGTATCAAAATTCTTGGATCTAACATTGTGAGATCATTGTCAAGCTGATAACCTCTAATCTCATCAACTTGGCCATACAATTGACCAAATTAATTGTTTTACACTTATCAATTTGAAAGATTAGATCTTTTGATACATATTTCCTTAATGTTCCAAGAGCCATAGTATTTTTAGTGAGCCAATCCAAATGAGCAACAGGATTAGCTTGAGGATCAGATGGTGCAACAACAGTTCCATAAATATAATGAGTTAATCCTTTTTCCATTAACTTACTCCATGCATCAATTTTCCAAGAAGCATAGTTATGCGGAGTTAACAAGGGAAACCTAGGAGAACCCATAGCAGAAAAATGAAAGAGAACAAGATAAAGAGAGATGCACAATCACTCAAGACACCCCCCCAAATTCACTCAATCAAAGAACCCCCCCCCCAAAAAAAGATGATTTGGCACTTTATAATTAGTGTGTGTACAATGGCCACTTGCAAACCAAACAAAGTGGGCTTCTAATTTTCAATATTTTACAACAACCTTAAGTAGGCTACAACAGACTCAAATGATTGATACAAAAGACCAAACTGAGATCTTATCTTTACAAATGCCAAAATAGGCCAAAAATGACCAAGTGCTGAAAGTATAATTTATGATCACAATCACTACAAACTAATAGCACCACTATGAAGTTCAGAAAAAATCATGCACTTTCAAAAAAAATGGCACCTGAAAAGGAGTTAGTATGAGCCTGAACGAAGCCTCGAAAGTTGGAAAAATGGTGAAAATTCAGCTACATCTGAGAGAAATCCAATTTTCTGGAAAATTCGTGCACCAAAATCAGAAAATAATTGCACTACTACGATGTACACAAAAAATTAGCTTAGATAAAAAAAAATACACCAAAAAAGGCCTCAAAATGACCAAGATATGAGCCTTTGAAAATGAACTGCAAAATTAGAAAGCTCAACGGAGAGGGGTCTGCAAATTTTTAAAAGGTGCTGACGTCAACAATTCATTGCATTAAATTTGACGGTTGTATACCCGTCAAGCGCTACATAGGATTTAATTTGATAGCTGTATGAACGTCGTCGTCGATGTCGTTCACTACCACGGAATCTTCCAGAATATTCCTTCGCTTGTCAGAATATTCTCTATACACGTCGAAATGTTCAAACTGACGGAATATGCTCTTGTCAGAATATTCCTAGGGGAATATTCTATTTGCCGCTGGTACTAGTTTTTCCGCCTAGAGTTTTGAAGTCTGCCTAATTTTTTAAGGCTCTGGCCGCCTGCGGGTGTAGAGAGGGGAGGGGCCCGCGTGGGTCTGCAGTGGCCACAGCCGTAGGCCACGTGGCTGCCTGCGGGGCCCACATGGTACCCCAAGGGTACAATTCTATGTAGGTCTACAGACTACGGTCCGTGGACCCTTTTTTTTGTAAATTTTTTTTTTTTATATATATTTTGAAAACTTTACAAAATAAATAAAAATTTGCGAAATAAAATACAATATTTTAATTTTTTTGAAATAAAATTTTTGCAGAAAATATACAATTTATTTTTAAAAAAATAAAATCGTACCGACTGTCATTATGGCTGGGCCGTATGACTCGACTAGCAAAAAATTTTGTCTCGACGGACAACTTGCTCCGATTTGGATGATTTGACAGTCGATTTAGGGGTTTTGGCCCTTCAGGATGCAATGGCGATGTCCTTTTCGGTTGAAAATGCTTCGAAGTGGTAGCTAGCTCCTGGATCTGGTAACCACCTCCGATCTTCAACCCTTTGCAGATTTGGCCTCCGATGTCTAACTGAGACGAAACAAAAGGCAAATTTGACTATCTCAGACACTCTGGACACAATGGTGAGCTCAGATATGATGTGAGAAGCTCCCAATATGCATCTGCAACACAAGGCCAAAAGTGGAACCCTCCAAAAATCTCTCCAATAGACTAACTAAAGGCACTCTAAAAGCTCTGATACCATGTAAGAATTGGCTATGAACGTAGCCACCCAAGATCTAGAGGCCTAATAGAAAGCACAAAAGAGAGATAAAAGAATATGAGAAGAATAAACTGTATTCAATTTCAATAATATGATATAATGATGGTACAATAATTACATAGGAGACCCCTTGGTTATATAGCCAAGGTGATAACATAGGAGGGCATAAGATTATGACAAGTGTCATAATCTTATGACATGAGACAACTATGAAAAGTTATCACTCCACCTAAAGTGGGAAAGGATAATGTGATAATCTCCACAAAAGGTGGATCACCCACAAAAGGTGGAGAGATGATCACATGATGTGTCCACAAAAGGTGGAAGTGATGTGGTAATGACATGTCAATTCCACCACAAGTGGAAAATCTCCAACAACCTCCTATGTGGTCCCTAAGTAAACTTAACTAAGGTGTAATCAAGACCTAGGACAAGGTACAAGACATTTAATTACACCAACACCCCCCGTTAAGTGCAACTTAGGGAGAATGTACACAAAATCAAACAATGCAAGATGGGTCCCAGCTACTAGGCCATGTTAGGTACCCATGTACAAATGCAATGCAATCTCTCACAAGTGGAGTAAAGATAGAAAAACCTAGTGGGAAAAAACTACCCCCCCAAAAGAGAGATGAAATACAAAAAGCTATGAACATGGCATGAGAAGAAAAAAATCCCCATGTGAGGAAAAAGTACCCCCCATACAAGAGAAGAAGAGAGACAATGTAGCCCCCCCTCAATGTAAAATGATCACCCATGGAAGATGCTCGAGAAGGAATGAAGAAGCTGCTCCAAAACTATGAAACAACATTCCTCCCCTTGGGAAGAAACAATACCAAAGGTGTATGAATGAAGTCTCCCCAATCCACAAGTGAAGAAGGAAGAACCCTCAAAGTGTAAGAAGTCTCTGAAATTTGCTCAAATGTCCCTGTGTTGATGCTGAAAGATGCCTTTCCCAAACCATGTGAAGCTGCAATAGTGTAGTCACTTCCTAGAATCTGTGAGAAACCCTTTGCAACAACACTCTGATCTACTAAAAAATACAACTCAAGATCTAGCAAGGATGTAGGTAGAACATACTCCAAAGACGATGTCTCCTCAAAAGAGAAAGTGGACTCCTCCAATTGCTATAAAGATGCATCCACAATCACATCAACCTTGAAAGACTGATCATGTAGAGGAGGGTCAGAGTGATCCCTCGCAACAACTGAAGAAGAATCACCTTCATCAAAGAGAAGATGTAAAGAATCAAATGTGTCTCCCAAGTCTGCAATGTAGGATTCCACAAACAAACTGCCAATGTCTGTCAAGTAGTCATCCCATGAAGCTGCTGCTGGAAGACAAGGTATGCACTGTTGCACTGAATCACAAGGTACTGAAACTATCAGAACACGAGTATCATTAGGTACATCAGTCAATATAGGAGATGGAGTATCAACAATAGGTTCAAGAACCTCAGGACTAGAGAGAACTCCAAGATTCAAGTAACCATACTCAATCTCCTCAAGTGTGTCCAGACTAGGGTGAATTGAATCATCAATAGGAGAAAAATATGAGAAGGTGTAGAATTGAGAATGATGATCAACCTCCCCAACTGCAACAAGAGCCTTGCTATGCAAATCCCGAACAATGATAGAATCTAGTGTGAACTCTACAGTCTTTCCTGTACCACTATGTGTAATTTAATAGAATTTGATGGGTTGGCTATGATGTTGCAAACTTGTTGTTCTTCTGGCATAGTCCACTTGCTCTGATTGACCTTGGATCACCATTGTTGAAGGAATGAAGCAAAAGATTCATTCTTTCCTTGTTTTAGAGCATATAGTTCTTCAAGACTGACATCCATTGCAATGTTACATGCGTAGTTCCTAATGAATGCATCCCTAATTTCTTGGAATGTTCTAATGCCTGAAGGTAAGCGAGAGAACCATTTGATAGCAGGGCCTACCAAGCTTCTAGGAAATAGCCACATTAGATAAGTATCGTCATATGCAACTTCCATGCAATGAACCTGGAATTTCCTGATGTGATCTTTAGGGTTTCCCATCCCTTGATATTTGTCAAATTTAGGGATCTCAAATCCCTTGGGGAATGGTTTCATCTCTAGGCTCTTATCAAATGGATAGGGACACAAGTTGCTTGGTGTCATGGTTGTTTTCCCTAATTGAAAGTCGAGCACTTGTTGCGAGAGCAACCTAATTTGTGTCGTCACATCATTTTACGGATCAGGGGGTGGGATGAAAGTGTTTTGGGGTGTTTCATTTGTTGGTTGGATGGATGGGTTGGTCAGTGCGTTGTTTGATGGTATTTGTATGCTCTGGTGGGCAAAGTAGGCTTCTACTTGCTTTTGTATGAACAACGCTTGTTGTTGATCTTGCTGTTGTTGTGCTAGGATTTGTGCTTTTTGTTGCGCTTGTTGTTGTTCCAACAACGCTTGTTGTTGTGCTTCTTGTTGTTCCCACAACACTTGTTGCTGGGCTACCAATTCTACTGCTTCTTTCCAGGCTCTTGGTATTGCTTTAGTGCTTGCTGATATGCTTGAATTTGTGTTTCTTGTCTTTGTGTAAGAAGTTGTTCTTGATATTGAGCTTGTTGTGCTTGATATTAGGCTTGCACTTGTGTTGTTTGTACTTGTGCTGCCTATGCTTGTGCTGCTTGTTGTTGCAATAAAATTTGTGCTTGAGTGGCCCTTTGTGCTTGTAATGCTTGTGTGACTTGTGCAGCTTGAGTGGCTTGTTGTTGTTGTTGTTGCAATAACGCTTGGGCTTGTTGCACTTGTAAGGCAGCTTGGACTCCTTGGGTGGCTTGTGCAACTTAAGTAGCTTGCTGAGTGGCTAGTTGTTCAGATTTTTGTTTATGAACTTTTTGGTATCCTCTTTGGAAAGCAACTTGTAATGCCATGTTGTATTAGCTTGATGTGGTGAATGTTGGAGGTGGTGGTGGATTTGGAATGGTGTTTGTTAAGGTGGTGTTGGTGTTTTGCATGATGGATGGTGCTGTTGATGTGGTTGGTCCTTGAGAGACCATGCTTTGTGATGCTAAGGGGGTGTTTGATGATGTTTCCATTGCTTGTGTATTCATTGTTTTTTGTTTGCAATATCAACTACAAATTTTGAGCATTTGGTGCAATGCTTTGATTGATGGTTGGGATAGCGGTTTGATTGATACTTGGTAGGGGAGGAAGCCCTAAACCAAGGAGTGGTGTAGATGACAATGGCAATTGTGGGAGAGGTGGAAATGTAAGAGGTGTGAGCCCTTCCAAGAATGTTGTGGTGTCAAATATGCCCCCTGGTCCGAACATATCTCCCTCTTCTTGTGAATTTGTGAGAAGAGGTGTTTGAGGCATTGCGTGAAAAAATGATGATGATGGATCATCATGGAATGTGAGAGGAACATTTTTGTGTAATGGGTTTTCAGGTATGTTATGTTCCAATGTGGTGTTTGCATCCAAATTCTGGTTATTAACAAGGGGGTGTGTTTGAAGTGCATTGAGAAATGCACTTCCCTTATTAACATTGGGTTGTGTTGGAGAAAATGATGTTGTGATTAATGGAATGTTTTGTGTGATGTTTTGAGATGGGGGTGTGGATGAGATGGGAATGGTGGATGAGATTGGAGGAAATGATGTCTCCACTATGGTACTTACATCAAAATCTGAAGGCAACTTGGCCCCCTGTTTTTCTAGTTCAAACATGTATAACAAAGGGTTGAGTCTCATCATGATGTTGATGATTTTATGATTCTCTGGATTTTGAAGCATTTCAGTCATTTCCTCGTGAGACATTCCAAAATTAAGGTCTTCTCCTTGGTTTTCTTCTTGCGAATTTTGCGATGATGAGAGGGTCAACAAATTACTTGATTCGGCGGGATTCATTTCTACATTTGTTTGGCTAAGATCGCTTGAAGCGGGTGTTTCTTTGTTGGCTTCCATACTCTTCTTGTATTGAGATCTAGTTAGAACCATAAAACAAGGATCAATCTTTGAGGATATGGGAGATGAATCTCTTGATTCCTTGGATCAATCGTTATTTTATGCCCCAAAGTAGAAAGTTTTAGGATGCCTTGAGGATCAAAGGTGATGATATGATGATGATGTTTAGGGATGGATGATACAAATGTTGTGGCTTTTGATAAATTTCTTGAATGAGATACTAGGCTTCGAGGACTTGCAAATTTTGATTTTGATCTTGTTTTTGGATTTAAGATTTTTTCCTTGATTGTGATTTGGATTTTGAACAAAAAGACCCTAAGATGTTGGATAATAATCTAAGGGATAGCTTTGTTCAAAGGATGATGATTTGAATATGTGTGAGGAGAAGGATGCATCTACCCATACATATTCAAACAAGATGATTGTTTCACTAAGCATATGAAGAAGGATTCGTCTACATACACTAAGCTAGACAAGATGATTTTGATAACTTTGACTAGGTATATGCAAAAGGATGCATCTACACATGCCTAGCCAAAGGTGTTTTGATAAATGTTTTTAAGGATTTTAATCTCAATGATTCTGATGATTTTGATTTTGCCACAAAGCCTAGTATTTAAGGATAATTTCAAGATTTTCCAAAAGGTGATTTTTGAGATGATGTTGTTTTGATGTTTTGAAGGATGGATGAAAATGATTTTGATACGTTTTGATCCTATGATGAACCTAAAAAGGTACACTTTGTTTTCCTAGACCTGGGTATTGAAGAGCATTCAAATGCTTCCTAAAGACCTTTGTAACCAAGAAATGATTTCATTTCAACATTGATTTTCAGATTTTCAACCAATGATTTTTTTCTTTTTTGGGTTATGAGTCTTCAACACATATGAAAGTTCATTTTGCTTAGCTTTGCTTAATGCCTTTATTTTACCAAAAACACTTTCTTCAATTAGGTTTTCAAACTAAGATGTCCAATGTCTTAATTTCTTCAAACCCCACAAGATATGTTATGTGGAAATTCAATGAACTTAAGGCAAGGGTTTCCTATTGTTTACTTAAGAAGACAAATTGAGATATAATCCAATGTTTAGAAACCTCTAAGATGTGAATCCCAAGGGAAAGCAATAACATATGGATTGAGTCAATTGTATTTGTCCTCAAAAAGGGTTTGAAATTTGGATGATGTTAGGTGTTTGTTTTTGAGACATTTTCGATCAAGCAATGCATTTTGTAACCTAAGAATAAATACAATCCTATGGATGTGTAAGACAATATTTGTTGGATTCCCACTTGGACAAGTCCAGCTATGCTTACCTCTAGTGAATGGTTAGATGCTTGACCCCACTGGATCCCCTCCACGAAACTCACTTATATGGGGTAGCCAAGCATCAACACCCATGAAACTCCCATGGCATGTTTTCCATTTCTACTAGAAGACCGTAAAAGTGTGGGGATGGCTTGAGAACGACTGTTCTTGCACCAACAAATAGATAAAAGAATTTTGGCAGATTCTAGCACATGGGTTTTAGTAAGGACTTTCCCTTTGTGGAGATTGACCCATACAGCAAGAGTCCCCTTTCGGATCCATCTTGTCAGAATCAACCACGTGATATTGGCATTTCTTCCAATATCCATATTTATATCCTAGTTAGAAATACTCTTGGCTTTAGAGTGTTACCGGTTGAGTCGTTCCCTTGGGTGAGTACTTTTTCCCCAAGGCAGGCCCTCTAGGATAAACAAAAGCGAATGAAGAATAATATTTGTAACTCAATCAATCCTTGTTGGCAACAAGGAGAGAGAATGTACACAACAAAGCCCCCACTCACACTCGCACAATATGTTGTTCAATTTTTTAAGCCCAAATCGAAGTGTGGAGGTGATTGCTTTGTCTTAACCCAAATTCATGAAAAAGTTCTTTTTATTCTCAAGATCGCTACAAAGCACGAGAGAAGCGCATACGTCCTTTTTCAATGGCTTTAGTCTAAGTAAGCCCTCACGAAAAACAAAGCTACACGTGTTCTTTTTAGATCCACAAAGCAATATGTGAGTTTGTTTTAGAGCACCAAATCACAATTTAAAGACATTTGTTCAATTTGTTAATCCAATAAATGAAATCTAGTAAGTTGTGATCCTAAAGTTCGTTTTAGCTTTTTTGCGAGAAATGGAAAGGTTCTTTTTAAGCCCAAATGAAAATTAGTGTCCTAAAAATGAAAAGATAACAAATCCTCAAAATAGTGTTAAATAAACACTAAAGTGTTTAAAAACACTTTGATTTTGTAAGACATAGCCCTCATGCTCCTTCTTTCCTCAATTTTGATTTCCAACCTAGAAAGAAGAAAAACATATTAGATTATGAAAAAATACAGAAATTAAAAGGTAGGAAACAGAAGATAAATTAATCTTAAATATGAAACATGTGCTAAAAAATCAAATTTTCCCTTTTACTATCTCCTAGCATCGCAACTCGTGAAGGTGTCATAGTTTGTTCTCCCAGAGGTGCCCTCACAGCATCACTTACCAGCCAGCGGCGCTCTGTGTCGGGACAAAGAGCCCAATTGTGTCTCAATTTTTGCCCAGCATCGCAGTTTGTGTCTAGCATCGATGTTTAATATTTTTTAAAATTGTCTGCAGGTCAGCGAGTCCAGCGGCAGAGTTTAAAATTCAAAAATCTTGGTGGGACGAGTCCAGTGGCATAGTTTGTGTTTCAAGTGGTGCCATATAGCGACGCGAATGAGCCCATAGTGCCAAAATAGAGACACCAACAAGCTTGCGTTGGAATTTCCTATGTGTGAAGAAAAACACAAAAAATTCAAGAAAAGGTTAGAAATAATGATGTCAAGCCCTCCTTCTAGCGCCAAATGTGCGAACCCTTTTCCTAGTACCTGCAAAACAACATTAGTAAACAAGTTAAACAAGGAATTGCAAGCTAAAACAAGGATTCCCCATGAAATCCATTTACAACCTCAAACTAGGAATGAAAATAACAAAGAACACAATGAAAATGATAAAAAAAAGATCAAATCCTAATTAGATGTGCAAACTCATGATCCCATGGTGGAATTGGTGACAATTTGATGTGAAAATTGGCCCTTTCCCAATTCCTAAGATGCAAACTTTGAATGTTGAAGATGATGTTGATCCACTTTGATGAAAGATGAGAACTCCAAGCCAAAAATCTGCAAAACCTAGCTATGACTCAATGATAATGGATAAAATTCAAGAGATATTTGAGCATGGTAACTTTGCTTGGATTGTGGATGATCAAATGAGGATATGAGCATTTCATTTATAGATTTTCAAGATGGATGAATGTCCAAATTTGAACAATGTGGGACTAACATTCATCCAATGATATGATGCCACTTGTCAAGCTATGAATGGATGATGGATGTGCAAGATTTGGGGTTTGTGCCAATAAATACCAATATTTGAAATTCAAATTTTTTCAAATTAAATGCAAGAGGGAAGGGAAAATGCAATAAATACCACTTGGCTCAAGGAAAAGGACATGTAAGATGAAGTTAATGCCTTGTTGGATGTACATGTTGACTTGGAATTTTTGAATTCAAATTGAGAGAATATTCCAAAAGATGCCTTGTGAGGAAAACATAGATTTAATAAATGAATTAAATCTATTTTCATATGCAACTTGCATTATCTAGAGGATGTGACATGGGATGGGGTTAAATTAATCAAAGGTTAATTAATTTAACATGATATTTGATGATGTGACTTATTTGACTTAGATTTATGGATTTATTTAAATCAAATAAGAAAGGAATATGATAAGAGGCTAATTAAATAAAGATTTTGATTTATTTAATTAAAAGGGATGGTGTTAGATTAAATCAAATAAGGATTTAATTTATTTAATTTAATGGACATACTTTAGAGATTTAATCAAATAAATTGATTATTTAATTAAATAGGGATAATTAGATCAGATGGATTGATTTAGTTAATAAAAGAGATGATTTAATTAGATAAAATAATTTATTTGATCAAGAGACGAATATTGATGAATTTAATCAGATAAGGGAATTTGATTAAATGGTTTGACTGAGGGATGATTCAGGAAGAAGCGATGTTAGTAAGTCAGGATTAGATGCATGATGTTAATCAATATATTTTACGTGTCTACAAGTACTCATATAAGTTCATGGCTAATTTGACAGTGGGAAAATTCACGTCCAACAATTCATCACCATGACAAATTCATCTGGTGGAAAATTCAGACCAAAAAATCATCATTGTGGATAATTCATCGCATATACAATTAGAAAATAATTTCTATTACAAAAGAATAATTTAAAAGAAAAATTGGATAAATAATTTTGCAAAATAATTTAACTTTCACTTCATTAATAACAAAAATACAGATTTTTATTACTAGAATCAAATAAAACATATTTTTATTTTGCAAAAGAATAACTTCCATCGTATTAATAATAGAAATATAGATTTTTATTACTAGAATAAAATATACCACAAAAGTCCAAGACACATTGATTTTGGGTGATTAAAATATTAATTGCATTAATTAAATGTAGGTTTCCTTTTTGGAAAATGGGAAAAATAGAGCTTTGGAATGCATTATAAGTTGGAAAATTAGGAGCTTAATTAAGTCCAATTAATTAAGGGACCCAAACATAGTGTGAAATTATAAAGTTATACAATTTCCTACACTACATTTAGCCCCCACTTTAGTAAAATTATGAGCTTACACTCAAACTCACAATAAAGTAGAAAAATATGCATCAAGAGAGGTCCATAGGATGAAAAAGATCAAGGAGGATGATCAAGCCCTCAAGATCTAATATCTCTTGGCAAACCAACATAAGGAAAAAGGGGCACACATAATGTGTAAGATATTTGTAGCAAAACAAGATACACAAGTATGCAATGTTAATGATAATGCTAAAAGGGATGAACTAGCAAGTGTAAGGAAGTTAAAGTAGAAAAACAAGTTCCTACACTAACATTGAGAGGAGAATAATGTATAAATTTTATAGATCTTTAACAATTACATAAACTTAAACATAAATATCATGCATACCACAACACAGTGATTTACATGGAGAAAACCATTTCGAGAGAAAAACCCCACACTCCAAAAGCCGCCCAATATATTATTTAGAAATCACAAAGATTAAAATATACTTGTAGAGTAAGCTTCTCATAGGAGTATCGCCAACCAAAGACCCAGAGGTAACATAGTTGCTACTAGACCCTCATAATACATCACAATACACAATCATAACCAAACACCCTCATAAAATAGGGTTTCCTTCTAGGGAAAGTCAAGCCAAAAGAAATATCAACCATTAGATATGCGACATAATAATGAATAGTCTGGATTTACTATAATAAAGTGTACATAAAATTTGGCTTCTGAGGGCACAGACCCCATCGAGGCATGTTGCCCCCTGGACCCCCAGCCATGGGGATGATCCCCTTGAACCCCTTGTGGGGGAGACCCCCAGTCATCGTCATATGAATGATACCTTATGTATCATCAATAACTCATGTAATTGAAGGTTTGAGACACGTTTTCCCAACAACAAGTTGCATTATTCCATTTCCATAAAATACATTCATAAGGATGTAAAATCATTTATGAAACACATTGCTCCACTAGTGAGCAAGCTACGTTATGCTCGATGACCATGAATTACTCTCACAAGGGCTAGTGTAATCTAGAATACACTAGGTGAGCCCCAAGGCTAGATGATAAATGCACACTAGGTCTATAAGATCTGTGTACCTATAAAAAGGTGGAAAATGGAAAAGTCACACCAAGTCTACAGGCCTTCCATGCATCAACCATACCAAAATTTATACTCCTCAATAAATTTGATAAGGTGCCACAACATGATCAAAATGTTATGCCAATGCTACACTAAGTTCAACCTCTATCAACAAAGTGAAGCAAGAATCAATGTAATAATGCAAATGTATGCCCCTACATTAAACTTTAAAGGAATTTCTAAACAACATCTTGTGAGAAATTACTTAAATGGTTAGAATGATAAATGTTGATTAATAAGAGGGCCATGAGAGCTTATTTGGAAATCCCTATGCCAAACATATGTTTCCAAATAAATTTGCATCATGAAAAAGGAGGTTGTCCCCACATGCAATCCAAAGATAACACATAAGGGATCCATGAATTTGAGTTGTGCATATATCTTTTCTATAGTGATATAATAGAGCTTGGAACCATCATCATTCCCCAAATACCCATGGAATAATGAAAAAAAGGAGGAATGGTACATAGAGAGAGAGAATAAAAATGAGCCTTTTGGGTCAACATGGATGAGATATAAATGTCTTAATGCATTGTCCCCAATAGGAAAACACAAGACAAGTGAAAAGACAATGTTTACCACAGATAGAAGAATTTCACAATGGATTCACTTCTTTTGTATCTTTGCACCAACAAAGTAACAAGGGTCATCCAAAGAAAGATCACAAATATAAAGACACACCAAGAACCATAATATAGGGGATCACATTATGCACATGTAATCACAAATAACATAGAAAGACAAGAAATTTAGTATGACACATGCAAACCAACATAAAGCGTCGTCTGCATCCCAATCTTTTTCATCATATGTGGAAGGAAGATTGCTAGCCAAAGGGGAAACAAGTGTTGTACTAGGACAAGGATGAGCTAAGATAAGTGGTAAGAAGGTGCTCCTTGCAATATGGAAAAATGATTTACATAAAGTGCAATACATGTAATAGTGAGTATGATATGATTCTACAATTATCATATGGAAAGGATCAAAGTGCTTGCATGCTATTGTAGTACCCCTCCATTCTCACCTAGGATGTGCAGGTAGTCTGACTAAGGAATCAGAAGAGGAAGATGGGACAAGAGCTTATAATGGTATTTTATATGTTGTGATTAGATTAATTAAATAAGGGTAATATTGTTTATTAAAATATTAGATTAAATTGTATTTAAATATTTAAATATTTTATTTATTTTTAAAAAGTCATGTATTTTATTAAATGTTAATTAAATATTAAATAGTGTTTATTATTTTAATCAATTATTTTATCGAGGATAATTGTTTAAAATAAATTATTTAAATTAATTAGATAATGTGCTTTGCAAGTAAAGTTGTAAAAATAGAAATTAAAACAAAAAGCATTGAAAATAGAAAAATAAATAAATAAAAGAATGAAAAAGTTGTGTGAACGAATGAGAATTGAGATTTAACTGAAAAACTTGCTTTTAAAGATATAATTTCTTTTATTGATGATTTTTGGAGCTTTTGCAATGGAATGGTATTATCTTTTATTTTAATTAAAAAATTTGGGGGTTTTTAGACACACAGAAGATTATTGTGACAAAAAAAAACTGAACAAGTAAATTTTTGCTCTGCAAACTACTCTTTAGTAAAATTTAAAAAAAAGACTCGTAGGAAAAAGTTCTTGGTGGAGGATGGTTTTGTACATCTTCTGGAAGATGAAATTTTTGGAAAAAGCTTGGGAATCGAAATACGAAGGCTCAACTTCAATCTTCATCAATTCGAGTTTGAGGATCCAGGTTATTTATTTTAAATGTTTATTTAAATTGTGTTGTTAAAAGATTGTCTGTACAAAATTGTAGATGTTTATTTTGATTTTGTGAAATTATAAAAAAAAAGGAATTAGATAATTTGTTTACAGATGTTGAAATATTGTCTGTTAAATTTGTTGTGAAATTTAAAAAATCTTTGTAGAAGGATTGTGAAAATCTTAGATCCTCTCTAATGAAATGAATTTAAAATGGTAAAAAATTCGAAAAGAAAACAATAGATAATTTAAAAAATCTCACATATAATTTAAAAAACCTCTGTAGAATTGAAAAAAAAAGGAAATCCTCTATAAATTAAGAAAAATGAAATCTTATGATAAAATAATAAATATTTCTTTGTAGAAAACAGTAGAGACATAGGGTCACTAAATTTATCATAACTCACACTTTACGAACTGGGTATGGCTGAATTTTTTATGTGTTAAAATACTTAATGGCGCACCTTTAGTAAAAATTGTAGAAAGACCCAGATTTGAAAATAAAAGTTATATAAGTCGCAATACACTAGTTTTATTATTAGCATTGTTTGAATATAGTAAATTATTTTAATGTATTAATTAATAAGTATTTAAATATATGTTTAATTATATGTATTATATATATATTTAATTATATATATATTTAAATATATTTGTTTAATTAGTTATTTTGATAGAATAGATATTTTTTTAAAAAAATAAGCCTTAATTTATTGTATGGTTTATATCGAGACAATTGTAATTGGTTATATTGAAGGTTGGAATCTTTTAATAATCATATTAATTTAATTTTTAGATTTTTGGTTTTAGTGAGAACTCTTAAATGATTTTACTTGTGGATTTTAGAATTGTCCAACTAAGAAATATATCTTGATAAAATAGAGATCATTTTATATTCTTCCTTGTGTGGACTTAGCAGGTATGGTTTATTAAATTAAAATCAGTATATTATTGGTTACTTGATTTTTATAATAGGCCTGTGTGATATTCATTTATTGTTGGTTTAGAAAATTCATCGTTTAGATTATGATGTGATAAACCTACCTTATTATCCATTACCATTACTTGATATACTTATACCAATTAGAATATCTGCGAACTTATATTTATTCATTGCAATTATTAATATTGGAACAATAACTGATGGACTATAGTTTTAGATAGCTTTAAGATTCAACCTTATTAATTGCATATATTATGTTAGTTCAATTTATTAGCTATACATGGGTTCTAAAGATGATTGATTGATATGTTTAAGGAAATGTTAGTTAATAGGAGCTAAGAAATAGTAAAGGATAACATAGTTCAAGTGTAGATTACTGTCTTGATTATAATTGTAAATGGTACTATTATATAATTCAAATGTTGATATTATATTGTTGAATTCTCATTTTGAATAACCCTTGAAATATTTTCATACATTAATCATTAATTTGTATATTATAAATTGATATCGTTGAATGTTTAAGTTTTAAGTATTAGTTTATTGAGTAGTGTTTGACTAGTGATAAGGAGTTGATATCTATTGTAAGTTTACCTATACTAATTGTTTGTTTGTTAACCAAGAATGATGTGAAATCACTATTTTCTTTCACGGTGGATAGCTATAATATATATAAGTATATGTTTTATCGTGAGCTATCTAGCTAAAAGGAAATGTTGTTATGCCTTGTGACCTTTCTTGTGCAAGTATGAATAAATATTTGAGTAGGCTATTGTTTTTAATTTTATTTTTGCAAGAATATGCTTGTCTAGTTCAGCAGTCTTCGACTTCACCTAAGTGGGTGGCAGCCGCCTAAGAAACTATCTGGGGTGATGGACCCTAGAAAGGGTTGCATACCCACTCCTCTCATATGTAATTTTGTATGGGTCACATAATGTTTATGAATAGAGGTTTGAGTTTAGCGTGTATTTGTGGTGCTGTGTTACTTTTGTGTTGGAGTAGATCCCTCTTTGAAAGTGTTTTGAGTGAACCCTTGGTTGGTCAGTCAATGAGTTGGAGCAGCTCAAGTTGTCGAACTACGGTGCCTCTGCAAATTATATACGTAGGCAAGGCCATCGAGTGATGAGCTCCCGAGGCATTAGGTCGGGCCCCTAGGACTGTTCTTCTGAGTCTTGTTTGAGATTTTTCATTTATTTTTGATAACGTAAAAACTACCATTGATATATATAGCTTCTCTTAGTAATCATGTGCTAACTATCTTTGATCTGATGTGTGTGCCAAGTCATATAGACCTTGCAGGTATAGACATTGGGAGCAAGGACTTGTCAATAAAATAGAATGTAAGAGGTATGTTAAGCTGACCTAAGTAAGTAGATTATATTGCCAAAGTTAGTAATTCACTTCTATCTTTTCTTGTAGCTTGTGTGATCATTGAATATAGCTATAGGTAGTGAATTGTATTGTTTTTAAAAAAAAAAAATTATTTGTTGTGTGTGTTCTCTGGAGTTTGCATGACGGGTGTTACAGCTATCCAATTATATGGGTAATAGCATTTCATCTATCAACTTCTTTAAGGCACAATAATCATCAGTAAGATGCTCAAGAGTTCTATGAAATACATAGTAAGGCATGCATGTTTGTTCTTTTTCCTCTTTTGTTTTCTCAAATAGGTGGTAATGTAATCAATCCTAGACAAAGAAGTTTATCCATTTTTCATTTAGTCTTGGTTATAGTATGTAAAAATGGTAACTTCTTAAGTTTACAGGTCTTGGGTTTCTTACTTGATTGGGAAATTGGTTGATGTGGAGGGGGTGATATTGGTATCCTAATCCCTTGGTATCTTTTGATGGTTTTTATTTTAGAAATTGATGGATTTCATGCTCATTTTTTATGTCACATCATTTTTTATTTAAGATTCTAAATCCTTGACCATAGATCTCTTCTAAGTTGATGGGTGTATTAGTAACTCAATAGGCATAAGATAGAAGAGTATCAGTGTTGTCATCCTTTCTGATTAATGATTGAGGCTTCCTTTGTGATTCAAATTTGGGATGCAAAAAGTTGAACATATCAAGTGATGGAATGATAGGTGGTGTTGGTTGTTGCATGGAGGAATAAAGGATCCATTGTTATCAAGGTTACATAAGTTATTTTATATGAATTCTTGCATGTTATCTTCATCTTTGCCTAAGAAATACACCTCACGAGGACATTCATTAGGAGGTGAAGATTCATGAATGTTGTCAATTGCATTAGGATCATCACTAAATATAAAACTTGAAACATCAACCAAAGATTTAAAAGGCATCCACATTTGACCAAAACACATATCCATGGTGAAAAGTTTAAATGTTAAATGCAAGTGCAAATAGATGTGTTAATGTAATTTTCAAATATGAAAATTATAATTGACTAATTTTAAATGCAAGGACCTAAAATGATTATTTTTAAATGCTAATTTTGATTTTAAAAAATGCACTTTTTCTCATTAATATAAATAATGTAAATAATTACAAAAAAAATACTATTTTTGAAAATAAAACAAATACCTACATGTATAGGAAAGTGAAGAAAATAGATACTGATAAATATGCAAAATTCTAGAAAATTAATTGTACAAGGATAGGTTCACCATAGGGAAAATGAGTCCTTGGCTAAGGGTCTAAGAAATTAAATTCTAAATGTTTAATTTGATATTTAAGCTCATTATTCCTAACTACAAACAAATTCTTTAGTGATAAAATTACCATAAATTGATATGAAATAAAAATGCAATTTTGTGACAATGTATGAAAAAAATTACAACTTTTTCGAATGAAATTTTTTATGTAATTTTAATCTAAATGAATGAAACACACTTTCATGCAATATAATATGCAAAATGTATGCAATAGTTTTGGATTTTTATGAATTTTAATGATGCAAGTATGCAATATGTAACCCTAAATGTAATGAAAAACTAGATAATGCAATGCCTAGATCTAGGGTTTCAATGATCTCCAAATTAGAAAAGATGGTGTACAATGTTGGGTTCACCAAAATGAAAAGGTGGAAAATGGGGGAATGATTAACATAGGGTGTCCTAGGTTCTTCATACAAATAATGTAGGAAATAATGAGGTTCCTCTCCCTAATATTTCATTGAAACTAAGAGATTGCAAGGTGTAGAGATTGAATTTCAACCCTAAGGTGAGCCAATCAGACCTTAGAAATATCTAGTTTCTTAGGATAGTAGGATTTGGAACTAAATGGAAATTATTTTATGCAAATAAACCTAATGAATAATAATACCTATATGATTAAATGTAAGATCCTGAATATAGAGAAACTAAAATCATAGTTTGCAAGAAGATATGAGAAGGGTATAGACACATGCACTTGGCATTAAAAATTTATTATGAGCATAGTTGAAGGATAGGTTCACCATAGGGTGAATGGGTCTTGGTTAGGGTGTCAAGAACAAGTTTTGATAGTCCTCTAAGGATCTTAGCTTTAGGTTGACATAGGTCTCACTATCATAAAGTTGGAAATAAAATTTGCAATTGAGTTTCCATGACTTAACAACAATGGTGACAACTTATGCAATGTTGCAAAATTTCTCTTTGATATCTCTTCAATCCTTCTTCAACCTATAATCAACAGCTACAAAGAGTGAAAAATAGTTTGTTTTGAATGGGGGTTTTCCTTAGTCAAACCCCATGTCTGGTAATTAAACCTTGATAGAAAGATAGTGACAATTGATAAATGGAAGGAATGATGAATGAAAACTTTCTTGCTACAACTCATCAAACCTTTAATGGCTTCCCTTAGAGGAGTAAATTCAAACACATCACTCCAAGGAATCAAATATTACTTTGCTTGATTTGTGGGATACTTGAATACTTGGATGCTTTAGGATAAAAAATGTATATTAGCCTTAACAAGATGACATGAACACAAATAAGCTTGAACATGATGATAGGATCTTGAATGTTGCAACAAATTATTGAAAAACCTACTCATGAATGTTCTTGACAATAATATTTTTCCATATGAAGTATTGATAATGTTGCTTCTTAAGTATTAGATTTGAATTGATAAAAATACTATATTTATAAGTCTTTATCTAATTTCCCAAAAAATAGATTCTAAAAGCCAACAATTGCATATGAAATTTGTATCATTAAAATACTACCAAAAATATATTAAAATTTCAGACCTAGGACTTAAGGAGGACTCGTTTCCCTTGGGCTAATGGGTCTTGGCCTAAAAGTCTAGGACACATTCATTTTGGGGTGATTAAAATATTAATTACATTAATTAAATGTAGGTTGAATCCATTTTAGAAAACAAGAAAAATGGGGCTTTGGGATGCATAATTTGGAAAATTAGGAGCTTAATTAAGTATAATTAATTAAGGGACCCAAACATGGTGTGAAATTTTAAAGGTATACAATTTCCTACACTACACTTGCATGGTTGATTACTTGAATTTCTTGGAGACCTACATATGGGGTTATCCTTCACAAATAATGATGACATAAAACATGTATAAACTCACATAGGATTTGACATGATGCTTGGATCTTGGATTGCTGAAATAAAAAGCTAAAATGTTTCTCTTGAATTGTTTGATAGTTCTCTTGACAATAACAATTTCTCTCAAATTCTCCTTAGTGCTTGTTATATTTCAAATGATGTAATAACTAGGTATTTATAGGCATTTATTTAGTTTCCTGTAAATTAAATTCCAATAGCTAATATTTACAAATTGAATTTTGAATGTTAAAATGTTGACATTGACATATTCAAATTTGGATCCTGAAAAAATAGGGGGACCCAAAAACCCAAGGGCATCCTAGTCTTGGCCCTATTTTTTGGGAAATAGGGTGTCAGGGGTAAAAAATTAAATTAATGCATTTTTTCAATGCTTACAGTTTCTAGAAAAATGGTAAAAATAGGCTATACAATGCATAATTTAGAAGAATAAATGCTTAATTAGGCTCAATAATTTAGGTGGGAAAAAACATAGTGTGAAATTGTCAAGGGTGACAATTTATGACGTTACAAATAGAAACCAAATGGTGAAATTTTTTGAGACTTCTAATCACAAAAAGTACATTTTTCTCAACAAAAGAGTACCTTTGCACATAACCTTCTAGGCCTTGAATAAAAGAGTCTATTGGCTACTCCCAACCATCGTCATTCTATTGTATCAACATAGCAAGGATGGTATCTATGCTACCAAAATCATAAAGAATGAAATCTTTGGAAAAGTTAGGATTTACCAATGTAGGTGTTGCTGCAATGGCTTCTTTAATGGCCTCAAAACTATTTTTCCCTTCTCTTGACCAGCTGAAACTCATATTTTTCTTCAACGTGGAAAGTAGAGGCTTCGAAATATTTTCTACATCGGCTATAAACTTCCTTACAAAATTAATCCTACCAAGGAAACATTGCAACCCCTTTTTATGAATAGGCAAAGGAAAAGAAAGAATGGCACTTACTCTTTCAAGATCAATGTTAACTCCATTTTTTTAGACCACACATCCAAGGATTTTACCTTCATGGAAAGAAAAGATACACTTTTTTGGGTTAAGGGATATGCCATAATCCCTACACCTATCAATCACTTTCCTCAAATAAAAAATGTGTTCATTAGCATACTTTGAAAAATAGTAATGTCATAAAGATAAATTAGTACCAATATATTAATTTACCTATGGAAATCCATGCCCATTTCCATTTGAAAGGTTGCACCAAAATTAGATAAACCAAAGGATATTTTCTTGTATGTCATTATTCCCCACTTTGTGAAGGTTGTCTTATCCTAGTCTTCTTCTTTTACTATCACATGGTTATACCTAGAATAACCATCAAGTAAAGAAAACCTCTTTGAACCTGTAAAAATTATAAAATTTTCCCCATAGAGGGCAGTAGGTAATGTCTTTGAGTGAGGCCTTGTTCTAGTCCCTAAAGTCAACAAAAAATCTTATCTCCCCACTTTTCTTCCTAACAAGAACAAGGTTGGAAACCCATGAGGTGTGTTTTATTAGGAATATGATATTACCCTCAATCAGCTTATTCAATTTCTATTTGATGAGTGGCTCAAGATTTAGGAACCCTTTGTTTTTACCTTATTGGTTTTGCATTTGGCTCAACCTCAATGGTATGTTGTGAAATTTTGGGTCAAATCCTTTTAAATAAAAATATTCACAAGAAAAAATATCCTAGAACTCTTGACAAATTGAAACAAAATCTTCTTTATCCTCTTGAGAACAAAACCAACCGATATTAAGGAGCTTACCTTTGAGGATTTCAACCTCTTCATAGTGTTCTTGCTTAACATGCATGCTAGTCTTTCCCCTTTTTAGCTGATAAATTGAACTGAAAATGGACTCCAAGTGGATGATGGAAGTGAACTAGGATTGATATTTTTTTATAGATTAAATTATTGTAAAGGGGGAAATGAAGGAATTGGAAGAGATGGATATGGTTTTGTGAAAATTATAAGTGGAAGAAGATGTGAAAAATTGTATGAAATATTCTTATAGAAGTGAAGGGGTCAATAGGATGCAATAATTGGATGCTTATCTAGATGGAAGTATTTCTAGTTGGAGAAAGAATCCTACAAAATGGAGTTACACAAAATTCAAGTTGTGACAATAAATTTTAAATGTAGGGTGAAAATCTACAAGGTGGAAAAATGGGATGAAATTAGCATGATATCATCATGGGAGAGATCACTTGGAGGATGGTGACATCGACACATGACATCAAAAGGAAGGGTTTTGTAGGAAAAAAAATGAATAGGATTTTGGAAAAGAAAGTACAATCGCACTTGGATGAAACATTAATTTTATATGGAAGATAGAATTCCATAAGGAGGAAGAAAGACACTAGGTAAAAAAGGATGTTGAGGTGGAGGTATGCAAAGAAATTATATTAAAATGATCATTGGAAAAAAATGATAATTTCCTTTTTCACTTAAAATATATGTGAGAGGGAAAGGAGAAGGAAAAGGAAAAGTGATTTTATAGGGATTTGATTCCAAAGTGAACTTCTATAGGAAAATAATATTCAAGTGAACATGGATACTAGATGGGAGAATACACAGTTGGGGTCAAAATCTTACAATCCTAACATTGATTATAAAGACCAAAAGGAAAGTCTGTTAAAAAAAGGTGAATAATACATGTAAATGATATCTAGTTGGAGCATAAAATTTCACATCTAGTTGGAAGGTAAAATCTTGTGAACTATAAAAATGCTAGAAATTAAACCAAAACCTCTAGAATTAGGAGTTTTGAGACCCAAGAAACATTCAACAGATGAGTAGGCACATGGATGATGATGAAAGTTAACATTTAGGTAAAATTAATAGATATAATACAATACAAATATTTATCAAATTGGTTATATGTGATGGCTCAAATGAAACCTAAGTGCATAGAGGTACTAGGATTCAAGAAAAGTGTGGCATAGTAGGATTATATGGCACAATTTGGAATTCATATTGCATAAATAGTACATTATATTGTTCTACTAAGGGAATTGCTAAAAAAATATGTTCTTTCAACTCCTCATTTTTATTTAATTTGCATTAGTTGCCTCTAAGTTTGATTTTGCAATTATCTTGGACAACTCTTGTCTTCAAAAAAATTGGTGACTTGGATCTCAATATCAAACTCTTGGATCTTGTTGATCCATCTAGAACTTCTACCAGTCACCTCTTAGTGAGTGAAAATATATTCACATCAACATGTAGTATATAGGAAATGATTTCAGTGTCAACCAAATAGGTTTTGAAGTATTTTGTAACTTTAAAAAGGGAAGTTTAGGAGCCTACATTAAAAATAATAAAATGTGGGATGATGTTATATAGATCTCAGAACACATGAGAAAATCCATCATAAATGATTCAACCTACCAAATCAAACATGTCAAAGATTGATTTGTATCTCTCTCAAGATTGTAATGATAACACATATCCTCTTAGTTGCATGAATGAAAATTATTTCTTCTTGCTTTTGGCTCCTTTTATCAAGCTCACCTCATCTATGGTTACTAAAAGTTTTTTAAGTTATTTGATGCTACTTTTAAACTACTATTCCATTGCTACTCTATCGATCACTATGTGTGAGGAACTAGTTCAAGAAGATTCCAATAGTTGTGAATCTTTGAGAAATGACCATGAGTTATGGCCTATCCTATACAAAGGAAAGCTATACTCATACATTGAAGCCATGAAGGGTCATAACCCTAACCTTTATATGGAATTTTTGAATTCTTGGAAGGGAGGTTTTGTCAAGGTTTATGATGCAAGAGCATCTAGTGGTGTAAGGGCAATCCCACATCACCCAAAAATATGTTTTTCCTTATGTTTCCTTTTGTTATATTTTTGTATATGTTTTTGTATTTCTAGATACCCTTTTCGTCAAATAAGAGTTCCCAACTTTTAGAATTGCATTTCTTCTTTTTCTACTCAATTTCTATTTTTAGTAGTTTTGAATTTGAAGTCATGAGGAGGAAAACATTTATGGGAAGCTCGAGGACAGAAAAATAAGCAATTTGGTGAAAGAATCAGGTCAAGATCATTCATGGTTTGAAAGTTATTATAGTTTTAGTTTCTACTTTTTGCCCTAAAAAATATTTTGAGTCTAGTTTGAGGCACTAAATGGTCTTGTACAAGCCCATAGATTGCCTGAACTAATAGAACAAGTTCTTAGGATGTTCTTCACTCTGAGACCTTTCCAACGATTCAAATAGTTCATCAAACAGAGTCCTGGATCAAAAGTTATGGCTCTCGGAAGTTGGTGCATTTTCAAAACTGTTCTAATTTTTTAATGTAGTTTTAAAATTTAATTTGAAATTGTAATTTTTGGTGCCAAACCACCAAAACTCATAATTCATATGTTGTTTTAGCTCCAAGACTAAAAAGGAGCTATTTATGGGTGGGGTTTTCTAATTTTTTGTAGCTTTTTGGGGAAAAGATCACAAACTGTACGAAAAGGGGAATTTTTGTAGTTTCTATAACTTGCATGTATTGCAAAACTCGGGGATTTTAGATCCTCTACATGTAATATTTTCATATTCAGAATAATAATAATACTCTCTAGTTGTGTGTGTGATTTTCTATGTCTCAGGTTAGCACCCTCCTTAGTTTAGGTCCTTTCCTTTTTTTCTATTTAGAGCTTGTTTTAGTGGCTACAAGCCTCCCTCTTGAGAGAGTTAATATTGTTGTAAGAATGGAAAGATTGAAGGTGTTTTCATTGATGTCAACTAGTCAATTGGTTATCTACCAGTTGTTGTATATGTCGAGGATATTTAGAAAATTGTAATAAAGATATGTTCAAGGCGTTCTGTGGTTGCTCCAGTTTTTGGTTTGGATTTTCTCCTATGGTTGTGCGGTTTAGATATGTTGTTCATGGTTGTGAGAAGGTGTTATATTTAGATTCTAAGTTGTTGGTTCATTGTACAGTGTAAGTTGTGTTCACCAATTGTGAACTATGGTTTTTATGTTTCTGATTGAGGTTCAAGAGAAATGGTGTTGGTCCAGATTTCTCTTTAAAAAAGTCTTATGATGTTTGATTCTAAAGTTGAGTTTCCATGATTGTATTGAAGTTAATTTCAGCATTTGGAAAGTTTGTACTTAATGGTTCTATGTATTACACTGGTGTGGCTGACCTTGTGTGAAATACTACTTTTGAGAATGATGAAGTGTGTGTTTGGGTTGCCCTCATTATAATTCCACCCTAGGATGTTTTGGTTCCAACCTAATTTGAATTTAGATTTGAATAGCCAACTTTGGATATGTTTCAAAGTTGAAGATGGTATAAATAAAACATGAGTTAGTAATGGAAAATATACAAGAGCAAAGAAGAAGCATGATAAGAGAAAAGAGAAAGTGTAGTTTTGTGTGACATAGATTCTATTCAGTAAGAGTGTGTGTTGAGAGTGTGGGAGATCAGTGCGAAGAATAATGTTGAGTTTCTAGATGCAGTGAGTAGAAGGTGAACTCTATCATTCATGCAAGTGGATTGAGTGAATGTGGTGAAATCCTTTGTTGCATTGGAATTGTAGTCTCTATGTAAGAAGTCTTCTTTGTCTTCTTTGTATCTTTATGGTAGTGATCCCTCCGGGTTGTAGCCCTATTAGAAAGTGAGTCCTTTTTCTGGACAGTGAGTTCTTATTTCAAGTAGTGAGCCTTTTTGTAATCGGTTTTGATTTTTTTTATAGTGTGAGTTAATCCCCATTGTGGTTTTTCTCTCATTAGGTTTTCCACATAAATATGGTGTTACTGTGTATGTGTTGGATTTGAGTTTTTGCATTGGCATTTGATGGTTAATCATTTAAGCAGTGTTAGTTTTGGTGATTGAATTAAAGGTTTAATTCTATGACAACTGATTCACCCCCCCTCTTATTTTTACTATTCAACAAGTAGTATTAGAGCACAAGGTTCCTTGGTGAAGAGTTTAACCACTCGAGGAAGGTTCGGGATGGCTGGAAAAATTATTTTTGATTATCCGAGGTTTGGTGAAACTAACTATGGTATCTAAAAAGTATTAATGGAATAATATCTGGAGTATTGTGGATATGATGTGGAGAAATCTTACAAAAATCCTTACACTCCTCATGCAAACGGTACGAGTACACCTAAAGAAATCAAAGCACATGAAGTGAACAATAAGGAAAAGTTCATCTTGAAGAATAGTTTGGTACATTTTGGGTTGATTAAGGTTCAAAATTCAAAAATGAATAAGGAAGTATGGGATGCTTTGGAAAGAGTGCATGGTGGTGATGGAAGATTTAAAGAAATGAAATTATAGAACTTGGAAACACAGTTTGATCTTCTACATATTTATGAAGATGAGAATATTAAAGCTTATGTACAAAGATTAGATGAGATAGTGGCTGGAATGAGAGGACTTAGTGCTACTATAGATGAAGACAAGATTGTAAAGAAGATTTTCAAAAAATTTCTTGATGCTTATAGTGAGAAAGTGATTGTTATTGAGCAGACTATAGATTATAAAAACTACACTAAGGATCTACTATTGGGATTTTTGATCTTATGAGATGAGGAAGCCGAGTCTAAGGAATGGGTACAAATCATAGACTTCTTTTAAAGCTACAAAAGCTGAAGATCTAGATGAAGAAAAATTTGATGAAATAGAAGCCAACTTTGTAAGAAGAATGAGAAAAGGCTTCATTAAGTATGAAGGTAAATTTCCCTTTAAATTATTTAGTTGTGGAAAAATAGGTCATTATGTTGCGAAGTGTCCAGAAAGAGCTAAAATAAATAAATAAAGATATGAGAAAGAAAAGAAAGGGAAGAAGATTAGCAAAGCTTATTATGTGAATGAGAATGCTAGTATATCTGATGAGGATTCATAATATGAATACCTTGATCACTATGAATTCTTGTTCTTGGCGATTAAGGATGAACCTACTTCTACTAATTCTTTAAGATAGATAAAAGAAATCCATCTAGAGAAGGAGAAAGATGAAGGTATGATTATCTATGCCATACATGCTAAAAATAATAATAATTTTTGGGTAGTTGATAGTGGCTATTCACATCACATGACTGGTGATAAGAGTAAGTTTGTTAAGCTTGAAAAATATGATGGAGGCTTGGTTATGTTTGGAGATGATATTGGTGCTAAAATATGTGGGATAGGTTCAGTAAGTTTTGATGGCAAGTATCATACTGATGATTTCTATTATGTTAAGGGTTTAAGGCATAATTTGTTGAGTGTTGGTTAGATGTGCCGAAAAGGATATGATATTGTGTTTAAGGATGAGAGATGTTAGATTTAGAAAGGATCTAGAACATTGATTGCTACAAGAAAGAAATATGAAGGGAATATCTATCAACTTAAGGGTACTGATGGACAATGTTTTATGAATCAGATTAATGACAATTGGTTATGGCATAGGAGAATGTGTCACATGAATTTTGATAAATTGGAAAGGACCAGTGCTATTTAGGTCGTGAGATATTTACAAAGAATTACAAAGCCTATTAATGCTATTTCCAAGAATTTTCAGTTTGGAAAGCAAGCAAGAAATCATTGCAGATCGAAGGAACAATCCACTACTAGACTAGTGGATTTATTTCATATAGATATTTGTGGTCCTACGAGAGTAAAAAGTCTACTTGGTGAAAGGTACAAGCTATGCTTCAATGAATTGGCGATTATTATAGATATACATGGGTTACATTTCTTAGAGAGAAATCATATGCATTAGATAGATTCAAGGCATGCAAAGCTATGGTTGAAAATGAAGTGAATTTGAAGATAAAATGCTTAAGATCTAACAGATGTGGACAATTCACCTCCCATGAGTTTAAAACGTTTTGTGAAGTGCATAGAATAAAGAGATAGTTATATGCCCTGAGACATCCTCAGCAGAATGGAGTTGTTGAAAGGAAATTCAAAAAAGTTCAAGAGGCTTCTAGACTAATGATTATTGAGGCTGGTTTACCAGAAGTTTATTGGAAAGAAGCTATTCATACTACTATTTACATATTCAATCAAGTTCATGCAAGAGAAAATAGTACAAAGACTCCCTACGAGCTATGGAATGGAAGAATTCCTACTATTAAATATTTCAAAGTTTTTGGAAGGAAATACTATATTAGAAGAGATGAGGAAACTTTGGGTGAGTTTGATGCAAGAAGTGATGAAGGAATTTTTCTTAGATATTCTACTAATAGCAAGGCATATAGATGTTTCAATAAAAGATTAAGAAATATTGTAGAAAGCTTGAATGTGAAGGTTGATGAGACAATGAATAATCCTATTGACATTGATGGATATGTATCTAATGAGCATGCTTGTGTAAGAATAGAATAATTTGTGGAAGAACAAGAAAAAGATGAGCAAGGAAATGAAGATGAACATAACAAAACAAAAAAAGATGCTCCGGTGATGTCCCCTAAGACACCAAAATATGTACACAAGAATCATTCAAAAAGAGAGATTATTGGAGACAAGACAAAAGGCATGTTAACTAGAAGCATAGCTATTTCTGAAGTAAATCTATGTTTATTTTCTAAGGTCGAACCAATGACTGTAGGTGAAGCTTGTAAAGATGAACATTGGAAGGAAGCCATGAAAGAAGAAATGGTGCACATTGAGAAGAATCAAACTTGGGTACTGGTCCCAAGATTGGTAGACAAAAACACCATTGGATCAAAATGGGTATTCAAAAATAAGTTGAATGAGAATGGAGAAGTTGTCACAAACAAAGCAAGGCTTGTGTGTAAAGGCTACTCGCAGGAAGAAGGTATAGATTTTTAGAAAACTTTTTCTCCGGTAGCAAGAATGGAAGCTATAAGGATGTTCTTGGAATTTTCTACTCATAAAGACTTTAAGGTCTATCAGATGGATGTCAAGTCAACATTTTTGAATGGTGAACTAGAAGAGGGAGTTTATATGGAACAACCAAAAGGATTTCAATTAACAAATCAACCAGATATGGTGTGTAGATTGAAGAAAGCTTTATATGGGTTGAAGCAAGATCCTAGAGCATGGTATGTGAGGTTAGATAAGTATTTGATTCAACAAGGCTTTAACAAAGACACAACATTTATTAATTTGTACTTTAAGATTGAAAATGATAGAATCTTGATTGTAGTAGTGTATGTTGATGAAATTATCTTTGGAGGAAATGAAACTATGTACAAGAGGCTTGTGGAAGAAATGCAGAAAGAATTTGAAATGTCTATGTTTGGCGAGATGATTTTCTTTCTTGGGATACACATTAATCAAACAGAGAAGGGAATTTTCATTTCATAGTCTAAGTATGTGAGATAAATGTTGAAGAAGTTTGGGATGGAGGGTTCCAAACTGGTAAGTACTCCTATGGTGATTGGATGCAAATTGGGAAAAGATGATGATTCACCTAATACTAATTAGAGCAAGTATAGATCTATGATTTGTGGACTATTGTATTTGACTGCTCCTAGACCAAATATAATGCATGTTGTCTATATTGTGGCTAGATTTCAAGAAAACAATAAGGAAACACATGTTTCTACTATTAAAAGAATTTTTAGATATTTGAATGGCACTCCAAATTATGTATTATGGTATCCTAAATATACTAATTTTACACTTAGTGCCCATAAATATGCATAGTGGTTTGGATGTGTAGATGATAGGAAAAGTACAAGTGGTGGTGAATTCTTTCTTGGATATAGATTGGTGGCATGGTAAATTAAGAAGCAACATTCAATCTCCTTATCTATTGTTGAAGCTGAGTATATTGTTGCTGCATCCTACTATACACAAGTTATATGGATGAAATAGACATTGAAAGATATTAGAGTGGTATATGATGATCCCATTTCTATTTTTTGTGATAATATAAGTGAAATTAAAATTTCAAAGAATCCTATGATGCATTGGAGGATGAAGCATATATCTATCAGATATCATTTCTTGAGAGAGAAGGTCATGGAGAATGAAGTAAAGCTTGAGTATGTTTTGACGAAGGATTAGGTTGTTGATATTTTCACAAAGTCTCTTCCTAAAGATACTTTTGAGTATCTCCAAGAGAAGTTGGGGGTTATTACCCCTCCTTTATTGAACTAGATGCATATGGAGATACATCAACCCTATGGGTCTATGGGTCTATCTTTCTTCTGGGTTGATGTTTTGGTGGCTACCTCTCAGGGGGAGCAGGTAGTATTAGGTTTTTTCATTATGAGTATTATGTTTTCATGTCAAAGGAAAAATAAATGTAAAGTATTCTTTTGAATTTACCATTGATTTCAAAGGGGGAGAAGAATCATGTGAAAAGGAAAGAAAGTTTGGGAGAAGAAGCATGTGAAAAAGGAAAGAAAGTTTGAGAGAAGAAGCACATATGGAATTATCTTCTAAAGGGGAGAAATAGAGAAATGTATTCAGAGCTTGTATGTTTTATTTGATGGTTTTTCACACCATGTCTTTCCATCAATGAAAAAGGGGAAGATTGTTGCAAGAATGGAAAGATTGAAGGTGTTCTCATTGACGTCAATCAGACAACTAGTTATCTACTAGTTGTATATGTCAAGGATATTGAGAAAATTGTAATAAAGATATGGTGCAGGCATTTTATGGTTGCTCTAATTTTTGGTCCAAATTTTCTCCTGTGGTTGTGCAGTTCATATATGTTGTTCATGGTTGTGAGAAGGGGCTATATTTAGATTCTTGGTTGCTAGTTCATTGTACAGTGCAAGTTGTTTTCACTAGTTGTGAATTGTGGTTCTTTATGTTTCTGATTAAGGTCCGAGAGAAATGGTGTTGGTCTAAATTTCTCTTTGATGAAGTCTTATGACATATGATTCTAAAGTTGAGTTGCTCTGATTGTATTGAAGTTAATTTTGGCATTTGGAAAGTTTGTGCTTAATGGTTCTAAGTGTTTTACATTAGTGTGGCTAACCTTGTGTGAAATACTACTTTTGAGAATGATGAAGCACATGTTTGGGTCACCCTCATTCTAATTCCACCCTAGGATATTTTTGCACCGACCTAATTTGAATTTAGATTTAGATCGCCGACTTTGGATATGTTTCAAAGTTTAAGATGGTATAAATACAAAATGAGTTAGTAATGGAAAATATACAAGAGCAAAGAAGAAGCACGATAAGAGAAGAGAGAAAGTGTGATTTTGTGCAACATTGATTCTATTCAGTAAGAGTGTGTGTTGAGAGTGTGGGAGATTAGTGTAATGCTTAATGCTAAGTTTCCAGATGCAATGAGTAGAAGGGGAAATTTATCATTCATGCAAGTTGATCAAGTGACTGTGGTGGAATCCTTTGTTGCATTGGGATTTTAGTTTGTCTGTAACAAGTCTTCTTTGTCTTGTTTGTATCTCTATGGCCTAGTGAGCCCTCTGGGTTGTAGTCCTATTGGACAATGAGTCCTTATTTTAGGAAGTGAGCCTTTTTGTAATCAGTTTTGATATTATCTATAGTGTGAGTTAATCTTTAGTATGGTTTTTCCATCATTGGGTTTTCCATGTAAATATGGTGTTACTATGTGTATGTGTTGGATTTGTTATGCATTTCCATTTAATGGCTAATCATTTAAGCAGTATTAAGTATTAGTTTCGGTGATTGAATCAAAGGTTTAATTAGATGTGACAACTGATTCATCCCCCCCTCTCAGTTTTCCTATTCAACAAATATTCCCAAAAAAGCTAAGGGGAAGTACCAAAGAGATAATGTTAAATTATTAAAAAAGGGTGAGAAATTTAAGTTATAAGATGGTTATAATAGAAAGAATTTTGAACCTCAAGTGTGGAAGAAGATATCCAAGGTGTTAATGAGGTATGTTACCCTTGATGTCATCCTTAAAATATTTTATTCTCATTTATTTCCCATGTTAAATAATTTCCACCACAATATAAAAATAAACTTTTATTTTTGGATCCACTCCTCATTGGAACAATCTGCTAAACTTGTTCAAGAAAATGGGAAGCCCTTACCCCTTCATCATGGTTTGATTTACAGACTCTATTGGTATAATGTGGCTCTTTCTTAGGCCTTATATTCCATACCACATGTTTTTAACCCTACCCTTGTTCACAAGTGTGTTGATATTTTGAATGGTAACCTCATTACCACTTCTTTGACTAATTTTTCCACCCCCTCCATCACCCAAGAGTCACAAGATATAACCCCCCTTGGGATTCAAAAGGTAAAGAATTTATGTCTCAAGCTCTAACTCTCTTAGGTAAGTGAAATGAAAGAAAATGGGGTAGGTGATTTTGTATGGTTTAGGACATAGAGCACACCCACTTTCCAATTATTTCATTCAAGGATAACCCTAGAGATCTCAATGCAAAGGAGAAAGAGATATTGCAATAGGGTTGTCCTAGGATATGATTATAAAATAGTGAGGGGTTCACCACCAAGTTAGGGCTTGAAAAGACAAATACAATGCAAGATGAAATGCTTAACCCTAGTATGATGCAATATTTCACTAAATGACCTAGAAAAATATGTTAAAAAAAAAATTGCAAGATGAAATGTGTGTACCTAGAAATTTGAAGATGAATGGATGGAGCTCTAAAACACTGAAAATAGTGACTTCAATGTTGACTGGGACTCATACGCCAAACTAGGTGAATTAGTCCCAAATTTGGGTTTCTATGTAGGAATAGGAATTTGGAAAATGGGTATTTGAATCTGTAAAAAATTGAAAATTGACCTAAACTAATAGTCATACGCAAAAAATGGTGTATCAATCCAATTAGGGTTTTTTGAAACTTCAAAGTTTGAATCTAGTCTTCAAAATTTTCTATGTGCTTCCCAATTGATTTCTAGATCCAAAACCCTGGTTTGCAACCTGTAGAACTCTTCCAAGTATCTCCAATGCAAGGTGAAAAATTTGACAACTTTGAACACTTTGACAGCTTCTTTCCAAACTTTCTCTTCAATGTGTCTTTGACCTAAACCTGCAAATCACACATTAAAGAGAGGGAAAAATGTTGTTTTGTTAGTAGAAAGGGGTTTTCTTTTGTAAAACCCCATTTTGGTAATCAAACCTTGAAATTTAATATGAAATAGGAATGGAGGATGATGAATGAACAAAATAAGGTGTTACAACTCACCAAACCAACAATGAATTTCTACAAACATGTATGACATGGCTCCAATGGATGTACATCTTGAGTCTTGCTTAAATGTGATAGATCTTGAATTGAATGCTTGATTGAATCATGAAACCATACATCACAATTGTTAGCTCAAAAATAAACATGATGCATGAAGACTTTGACACGATGCTTGATGCTTGAATAATGTTCTAGAATGCTTGATAATCTGCTCTTGAAGACTCTTGAATGCACATGTGAACTCCAATTTTCTATAAGAATTCCCATTCAACTTGCTAGGTGTAAAATGAGTGAAAGAGACTTGTATTTATACTTAATTATACAAAAAATTCCCAAAATTACAACATTACAAGCTGACATCAAATCTAGGAGGATAAAATACTGCCAAGAATTTGAACTAAATTTAATTTTGGGTCACATGAGACTCATATGCCCAAGGTCACATATGAGTCCCATTAGGCATAATTTATGGGACCGTTTTCAAAAATTCTTGGAAAGGTGTGAAACTAGGATTGAGACCCAAAACCCTAGGTAGGAGCCATATGCCCAAGGTAGTATATGAGTCTTAGACCACCAAATCTGGGCCACAACCTAAAAAAACCTAAATTATGATTGGATATTGATTTTTGTTGAGATCATCCTCAAAAATATGCATTAAATGAGGCTTGTAGATGCAAAATAAGGTCAATTAAGGCATATATAGAAACTCAATTATTTAATAAAACCATAGAAAAGTGTGAAAATGTATTACAACACTTTACAACACTCTAAATAAGGCACCAATAAGTTCATTTAATTCACAAGGGTCCAAAACCTAATGTGAATATGTTAGACATATTACAACACCAAATCAAGGCCATATTTGGAGGTATTTTTTCCATCATTACAGTAAAAAATAGGTGTCATTTGAGGAACCCCTACAAATTTCCATTTTAGATGACAATTTTGTCTCCTCTTGGTCCCCATCGCCAGATACTACCCTTAAGAATCCCCTCTTAATTCTCCCTAGCTATGTAAATTTTCTGTCGGTCCTCCCTCTTCCCCTAAGATGGGTGTGGGTCATGCTCAGGAGCCTGAGCATGCTCCTATGGATAACCCTAAGCCCTGTTTGAATTATACCTCCCTAAGGGAGAAATTGAATGAGCTCTACAAATCCACCAACATTAAAAATGACATTCTCAAGTGGTTGCTGACTCGATTGATTATAGTGAAGGATAAAATTCAAAACCTAGAGACTATAATGCTAAAAAATACTAAATATTGGTTAGTTGAAGAGGAGGATGTGGGTCATTGGGAGTTGTTGAGAGGTTTGGCACAAAATTTCAACAATTGGGCTAATCTAGAAAAAGAGATTGGGGAAATAAAAAATTCTATTGGGTCTCTTGAGGAGTATGTGAGCTTGAGAAATGAGGTAGCAAAAATCCACTACAATCAAGACATGGTTCTCCTTATTTTTAGGAGATCATTGAATACAACAAGGAAATGGTGAAGTAAAGGGTGATTACTGTAAGATAGAAAATTGTCACCTATTGGGGTTTTAGGACCTAGGGTGACAAACTTTCTATGCTCCACATTCAAGGATGCCCTAGAGATCTCAATCAAATGATGATAATGGGAGAAAGAGATCTTGCAATAGGGCTGTCCTAGGATATGTATAAAGATTAAAGAGGGGTTCACCACCAAGCTAGGGCTTGGAAAAATGTATGAAATGCAATATATAATGATTGAACTCAATGATGCAAGAAACCTTACTAAATGAACTATATATGCAAATAAATTAGAACAACAAACTGGGAAAGTACAGAGGAGCACCTTAAAACTTGAGAGAGTTTGATTGAAGGCCTAAAATGTTGAATAACCTAAAATTTAGGCCTAGTAGGACTCATTTGTCAGTCTGGGTAAATCATCCCCAGATCTAAGTTTCTACACATGAACATGTTTCTAAAAAAAAGGTTTTTGAATTTACAAAATCCTAAAAAAATACATGTAGTGGGAATTATTCACCACTTTTGGAAAATCAATACCATTTTGTCACAAATTGTCTTAGGCGCAGAATCTTGAATTGAAACTTTGCAAGCCTCTGAAGATGGATCAAATAAGCACTTTCCCATTGATTTCCTACAAATTGGATGGATGTTTAACCCTAGATCTAATTTTTTGTGAGTCTTGACAACTTTTCATGATAACTTTGATGACATTTGCAATTTTGTCATTTTGGTACTCTTGGAGGCTTCAAACCCACTTTTCTTCAATCTATAAACTTACATTCACAGATGCAAAGAGCATAAAAACTTGTTGATTATTAGTGAATAGGGGTTTTCCTTGGTCAAACCCCATTTTTGTAATCAAACCTTGAAATGGAATGAAATAAGAATGGAGAATGATGAATGAACAAAATATGATGTTGCAACTCACCAAACCCTAGCAATGAAGTGATACAAACATGTGTGAGATGGCTTCAATGGATTTAGATCTTGAATTTTTCTTGAATATGATAGATCTTGAATGAAATGCTAGCTTCAATCATGAAACTTTACATCACAATTTTTAGCTCAAAAAAAAACATGATGCACAAAGACTTTGACATGATGCTTGATGCTAAAATAATGCTCTAGAATGCTTGATAATCTACTCTTGAAGACTCTTGAATGCTCTTGTGAACTCAACTTTGCTATAAGAATGCTCATTTAACTTGCTAGGTGTAAAATGAGTGAAAGAAACTTGTATTATACTTAATTATGCAAGGATTTGCAAAATTACAACACTGCAAGCCGACATAAAATCTTGGAGGATAAAATCCTACCAAAAATTTGAATTAATTTTGATTTTGGGCCACATGAGACTCATTCAACCAAGGTGGTGAATGAGTCCCATTAGGCATAATTTATAGGACCATTTTTAAAAATGATTAGAAAGGTGTAAAACCAAGTTTGAGACCCAAAAAACTAGGTGGGAATCATTCGTCCTGGGTGGAAAATGAGTCCCATATCACTAAATCTAGGCCACACAAGCTGAAAACACCTGAATTATAATTAGATGTTGATTTGTGTCAGGATTATCCTTGAAAAGATGCATTAATTGAGGCTTGTGGATGCAAAATAAGGCCAATTAAAGCATAAATAAGCCCTTGATTATTAATGAAAACCCTAGAAAAGTGTGAAAGTGTGTTACAACACTTTATAACACTCCAAATAAGGCACCAATAAGCTCTTTTAGTTCTAAGGGCCCAAGACCTAATGTGAATATGTTAGACACATTGCAACATTAAATCAAGGCCATGTTGGGGAGACCTTTTCCTTCATTATAGTTACCATTTAGGTGTTTCAGTTGGAGCTCAAAATTTTCCATGCTAAGTGTACAAAGGAAGAAAATTTAGAAGCCCCTCTTACCAGCTCTAGGAAAAAAGTAAATATTTTGGATATTGCGCTACCTACTTTTGAGGACAACACATGCAATAAGAATTAGAAAGCTTTGTCTTTTGAAGAAAAAATTTAATTGCTCACCAAGGAGTGGTGGGCCATTAAAGTTCTCCATGTTCTTGGGAAAAAGTAATTGGTCCTAGTTGGTTGTTGGTCCTTGGCTAGTCTTGTTTCTTTTTGTGTTGCTTTTTTCTTTGGTTTTTGTCTTTAGTTTTCTTAGAGTCTCACTGCTTGTGAGACCACTCTATTCTGCCTTCATGGCTATTATGCAATGGATTTGAGCCCTTACAAATTTATCTTAATCAAAAATTTAAAAATGGAATAGGCCTATTTTTGCATGGCATCATACTTTAGTTCATATCCCTAGAGTGATTTAATAAAAAATAAGATGGGTTGTTCATACCCATCTTGATTGCTTTGTGATAGAACATCTATATGTTAACTATGATTTCTAATCATTGTTAAGGATTTATTTTGAACTTTATTTATTTTATTCTTTAAAACATCTCTAGGATTATCCTCCCAAGATTTGTAGGGATCAAATTGTAGAATACATCTACAATGGACCTCTTTCTTCTTGGCATTTTCCAATCTCTAATATGAAGATAGGTATCTCACTACTTGATAAAGTTAGTCACCTTGTCTATGTCTTGGTGAGAACCTTAAGGTTAGGGGATAGTAAAAAAAAGAACAATGGCATAACATATATTGTATTGTATTAGTATAATTAAATGTGTATTATACACATGTAATTATATGTATTACAACATGATATATAAGGATAATGTATACAATAAGTTATGTTTTCTTAATATCTAAAATAGATTATTATATATTTTATAACCTAACTAGCCTACCTTTATAAATATTTCAATATGGTTATATCTATATCACACATATAATATTAAATATTTTTTTTATATACAACTAATTTAATTAATATTACTGTTATATAATGTATGGTTTATGAAGAATGTAGTATTTTATTTATTTTATTTTTTAGAAATATCTAATTCACAAATGCATATTTCTTTCTTAATGATATATCATTACTTATGGAGATATTTTTTCTTCTCTCTTTATCTAGGTGCATCTTAAAGTGGCTCATTTATAAGGTGACACTCCTTTAGGTTGCCAGTTGTGATGGTACACACAAATTAGGATTAATAGTCCTTCATAGTGTTAGGTATACCACATGGATGCATTTCACACATAACATTGTTTTTGGCATGTCCTTATGTGCATCATAAGTTCTAGGGACATTGCATCTATAATGACATGACATTGTTTAATAAAAATATTGTTGGTTAGATTTTTGTTGAGTTTATAATTTAAATTAGACATTACATAAGAACTCTAAACTAACTCTAAACAATATTTGGATAGTCATTGATTAAATGTTGTGACATTAGATTTTAGATTATCATGTGATTTAAATGTGTATTTGACACATTATTTAAATTACGAGATCACTATAGGACATGATAGCATACATGTTTTAATTATATGGTCAATTCAATTATACAATTCTATGGATTGTTAAGTCTATTAATTCTAAAGTTATATATATATATATTAATTTCCACTACACTCAAACATTTTTCTCTACATATTTTTTGTGAAAAATATATAAATTATAATAAATTATTTTTTGTGATTCTCTTTCTTGGTGTGAAGTATATATAAAAATTAATTGAAAAATACTTCTATTAAATTCTTTATGATTTAAAAATGTTCATCTATCAAATGAGAATATATATTCTTTCTTTCTAAGGTATTTGGGTATGTGCAAGGTCATTATGGAAAAACCAGGCCCTTAAGTGGTGATGAAAATTCAAAAAAATCAAAGTTAGGCAACTCGACATAAAAAATTAAATAAGTTATCTATATTATTTCAAAAATATGTAAGAATAGAATCTGTAGCAAATTGAATGTAGTTTCTAAACTATTAGGTTTATTTTAAAAAAATCTATCTGGTGAAAATTGGAAATTTCAATGCAATAATACTTAAATTTAAGGGAAAAAAATAAGAAGTAGGTGTCTGTCTAACCACCCTAACCACAATAAAATGATAATATTTTTTTAATAAGATTTTAGATATAAGTAGAGGACTCATGTCCCGATGTGATGCATATTTTTTTGTAAATTTATGCCAAATAAATTTTAAAAAATTAAAAACTTGTATGTTTGACCACCTTAACTAGGTCAAAACATCATGGAATTCCTTTTTTTAATCCTATAGTATGTGAAGCATAGAATGTGACACATGTTTTGGATTCAAAAAATGTGATATTGTTTGAAAGCTATAGATGTTTTCAATCAGCCTATCAATCAGGACTTTAGTCATAATTCAAATAGAAAATAAATAATATTTATTCATTAAATTCAAAGTAAAACATAATTTATATTGGTGGAAGGTTGAGAATCTTCTTTAAAAACCCTTTTCATTTCATCAATTTTGGGTAAAAAAAAGTCATCAACCACATACCCATCATATCCCCACTTTTTGGCCCATCATGATCCTACGCATACCTATCTAGAACAAATTTACCTTATTCTTCTTCCTAGTGTACATTTTCTCATGAATTTTTCCCCTAGCTCCTTATTTTATTCTTAGAAGACAACTTTTATGTTATAATTTAGAATATTGAATTTTTTAAAACTTACCATAATTTTTTCTCCCATGTATTGTCAACTTCAAAGACATGTTTTTATGTAGTTGTAATATTATATGTTTATTGGAATTGAGGAATAATATTATAATAGATTAAGAATTTTAAGAAAAAATATACAAAGGATATGTTGCATTATAAAAATCCCTTATAGCAATATAAGTTATATGTTTTATCAAAAAATCTATATAAAGAATTGAAATTGTGATTACTATTAAGAAAATTTATAACTTATTTAATTAAATGGACATCTTAAATTGTACATGTTAGGAGGGAAAATTATAATTATGTTATCTATATGGAGATTTTATGTAAACAATTAATAGTGGTAGTGACTTGTTTAAGACCTCCTAGAAGCTACAAGTCATGCTCGAAGCTCAAGATATGAGATATATAATAACATGTCCTTATTAAAATATAATATTTCATAACTTGGAAATCAATATCATAAATGAGTCTCATGTTATCTCTCATATGAAAAAGAATCTCAATGCAATATTGTCCTTACATATTAGTGAATGAATTAGTCTTTTGAAAATAACTAAATTACTAATTCTATTGCCCATAATACACTGGGACCAAGCCACTAACAACTCTAGAAATGCTACAATTACATTTGTGAATTTCCTTTGAATTAGAGATGTATAGCTCCCTCGTATTATTTGATTTGATGATCGATATAATTTTGACTAGAAAGCAATAAAAGTAGTAAACACTAACTCAAAAAAATACTAATTTATGAATGGAATCCAGGAAAACCATTACACAACTAGCACATAGACTAGAAAGAAGAATGGTCATTAAAATAGAAATAAGAAGGATTCATAGTTGGAATAAATGAATTAAATGTAGCAGAGTATATTTCTCATAGAGAATGTTCTCTAAAAATGCACACGACACATTGATCAGTATGATCAACATCACATTCAAGACTCACAATAAACATATTATGAGTTCTTACAACATGAATTAAATTGAAACCAACATGAAGTTGCTCCATTTCTCTGTTACAACTTAGTGCACTCATTTTTAATATATATTTGAAAATTTTGATTTTTTTTAAAAAAGAATAATTTGATTTATGATAATAAAAAATTAATTGCATTAACTTTAGAGAATTTGATTTATGATAATAAAAATAAAAATAATTTTCAATATATTTTATTTTATTAGTCTTCTATAATTGATTTATGATAATGAAAATAAAATATTTTTCAATATACTTGATTTTATCAATCAATTATAATTGATTTATGATAGTAAAAATATAAATATTTTTCATTACATTTTATTTTATCAGTCATCTATAATCATTATATGTATATGAGAACTATATAATCTAATAATTGGTATTGTTAGCTATACCCTACAAGTAATCACAAATATTGTTGGTCTTGTCATTTCCAATGAACTTTGTTTTTAGTTTGTTTTTCTTTATGAAACAAATAACAGTCAAGAAACAATTTCAGCTCGCATAGAAATACAAAAAATTAAAATAATACAAATGAAATAAACAAATTAAAATAATGCAAATGAAAATAAAAGAGATGAATAGAAATACTATGAACCAAACCTAACACAAAAATAAATCAATTTTTAATATATTATCATGTTAAAAACATTCATATCAAAATAAACATAAAAAAATAATTACTATTGAGATTAATAGTAAAAAATAATTACTAGCACTATAGAGGTGTATAATTATTATTTTTTGGGCATCTCAATAAATAAATAAATAGGTAAAAAATAATCTTAGAGGTTTCAATAAATCAATAATAATAATTTTTGAGATGAATAGAAATTACTATGGGTAAAGTATTTTTATTGTTTGCAAATATTAAGATAATAGAAATTGCATTCATATCAAAATAAACATCAAATAAATTGGAATAGAGGTGATTTTTTTATAGAAATATACATTAAAAAATATTAATGGTGGTTAATTTTCAGCCTCGGTGAATTGTTGGTGGTGAATTTTCCAACAGTGAATTATTGGCGATGAATTTGTCATATGTTGGTTTAACCACATGAACTCGGCTTGCACTTGACTTAGTATGTATTAGACCCATTCATTTTCATCGAACATAGGAAACTTCACAATTTTTGTGAACTTCTTCTCTTCCAAAGTCTTGAATTCAGGCCTTACACAAAGATCTTCTCCCACAATGTGATTTGTGTACAAATTTAACAACTAGAAGCTTCCTAACTCTTCAACATTCACATGAATATATGCACTAATATCTTCAATATGAAAAACACCATACGAAATGGAAGAAAATGCACCTAATGGTTTCGTCTCAATAGATTTGAAGGAGTTCCATTTGAATTTTGGGCGTGGTCTATCCTTAATATCAACAACTAATGGAGCAGCCATTTTCAAAAATTTCAAGTTCACAAGTTTTGCAAATAAATACCTTTTTTCATATTAGAATTTGATCGTTGAATCGCCTTCAAACTTGTATCTCACTGAAATTCACTTGTAGATCTCTCCAACCTTCTTCACAAAATGCAATGTGACAAATGAGGAATAGAAGTAACCTTTTATCATTCGCACTGTTGGCCCTCGCAGTTGTTGCCCTTGATGTCAAAGACACACAGCTAGAACTTCATGGTTTTAGTTTTTAGGAATACAAACATTTTAGTCAGTATGTCAAATGCATTATATGACATATTCTTTTCATTTGTGACATGTTTTGGTTTAGTATGACAATGCATGATGTTTGCTACAATGACAGCTCGGTTGGCTTCTTCAGGCATTGGTTTGGTATTGGAATGTATGTGAGAGCCGCATCATTAGCAAGTTATGGCTAACACTTTCTTGTGTGGTCAATGGTCACAAGGCACCTTATTTTCTCTACATTTCATCTTGAAGTTTAATGGTTTCGCTATTTTATTTTTCATAAGTAATACAAGGTTGTTTATCATTGATTTGTGTCTAAGGCAGAAATAATTGTTGAAGTCTTGAGCTGAGCAATTGGGGCCATTCAACAAGCATTATTATAGAGTTACAAGGTATGAGAATGGTGCTTATTGTACACACCTTGATGTATATATCATTTATTGATTATGTTGTTCATGAGGAGACATTTAAAAGATGAACACACCAACAACGTATATTTATGAGGATTAATTATAAGATTTGTTACTTATATTTCCTCCATTTTATATGTGTAAAGAATGATAAGATGATAAGGGTTGTGATATGAACTCAATCAAATAATTTTTAAGACCTAGGACATTGACATATCCTAAGGCATGGTCTTTGGTTTAGACATTACTAATATAAGGTTAATAAACCTTATCACGGGCACTAAAAAGTTGCATGAAGCATATGACATAAAATATAACTAAAGCTCATTTTTATTATTATCGACATGTTATGAGTATGATTTTTTGGATTTTTATTGTCTAATGAATGTAGTTTGATCACTGACACAATGATTGTGCCCTAAATGATATCATTTGGAAAACACAAGGCAACAGGAAGTTACCTAGCAGTTTGTGGAAGCATGGTGAATGATGAAGGGAAGAGGTAGTATGGCGGTCGGACTTGGAAAAAATTGGTTTCAAGTCTTTTTTCATAGCCTTCTTTAAAGCTTTCAAAGTGGTTTCAACTTCATGCTTTTTAATTGGTAATATCTTTCCTATAAAACCCTATGTTGTGTCTTGCATTTATTTGTGTGTCGACTTGGTACTGTTGTCTAAATGTTTCTATACCTATTGCCAAAGTTTCTTTGGAAATTGTAAATGGTCTATGATTTGGTTAGAAGGTCTTCAGTGAGCAAGGGTTGATAGTTACTTGTTTAACATGATTGTGGTAACTACTATGTCATTCTATAAAATGGATGCACACTTTTCCATTTGTGGGAAAAAGTTTGAAAGAGGAATAACTTGAAAGCATATATTCTTTGATAGAGATGATCATTTCTAGTTTATATTGAAGCTTCAGTTTAATATTGAAACTATATTTGATTTATTCTGAAAGCATTTATAGAGGAATGATTCTTTAATATTGAAATCATTTCAAGTGTTGGTTGCACTTGTTTTTATCTAGATACAAATTATTGTGTCTCCAATATAAATGAGACAAACAAGAAATAGAGATTATACTTTGTTTTGCTATTTGAATTTTTTTGACGTGAAAGTTGTAAATGATCATTGCTAGTGAGGCAGATGTTTGTATTCTAGTGAAGAAAATGTGTGTATGTCAATGAGGCATTCTTGTAACTAGTGAGGAGGCATTGTTTTATTGTCAATGTGGCATTTAAAATCTATCAATGAGATAGTATTGCGAGTGAGGCATTATAAATGGAATTTTTTTAGATTAAGCCAATGTGGCATCATTTTTGGAGTAGTTTTTCTACCCCTAGAGGGTTTTCCACTTGTCAAATTCTTTGTCTTATGGTCTCATTGCTTTGATGTGATTATATTCCAAGACTATTATGATCTTTGGTTTTCTTTAATATTTCTTATTTCAATTCTTTAATGACTACATTCAATTCATGAATGTATTTATCATTGAAATATTAAAAGCATAAACTATTCAATTCTTTTTAAGGAAAAAGTTAAAAATTGTTTAAGACAATGATTCACCCCCCCTCTCAGTTTCTTCTTCACTCCAACAAGTGTTATCAAAGCCAAACCCTTGATTTAACAAGCCTAATCAACTTAAGGGTCACTAGTATTGGAGTGTTGTGTCTGAGATGGCAAAAAAAGAAGGAATAGGAATAAGAAAGAAAAACAACCTATAGAAGAGTGTGAAATTGATTTTGAGGGAGAATTATATGCTGCCCTAGATGAGATTAAAAAACTTAGAAAAGAGAACCAAAGATTAAAAGACCAACTTCAACAAGAGGAAGACTCCAAGAAAAAGGTACTTTCTGATCGTGCAAAAGTTTCTTTAGAACTTGAAGAGGCAAGAAATTTTCTTGTAGATTTAAGAGGTCAAGTTGACAATTCAAATAAGCTAACTATATTACTAAAAATAGAAGTTGAGGAAGCCAAGAGAATAGCAAATGCAACTAAATATGATATTGTAGTTAAATCAATAGAATGTCAAAAACTTGAAGTAGTCACCTTGACAAAAGACCTCAAAAATGTCAACGTTAAATTTGGGGGAAAATAGAGATTTGAAAAAGGTACCATTGCATTAGATACTATGTTAGGAAGCCAAATACATTATAAGAATTGTCTTGGCTTGGGATATGAAATAGGACAGAGCTCTAGGGTATGTGCAGGATCATGATGGGCCAGAAGTGGTGATATGATGGGTAAGTGTAGGGTATGTGGCTGACGACTTTTTTTACACAAAATTGATGAAATGAAAAGGGTTTTTAAAGGAGATTCTCAGCTTTCCACCAATTTAAATTATTCTTTAATTTGAATTTAATAAATAATTATTATTCATTTTCTTTTTGAATTATGAGTAAAGTCCTAATTGATAGGCTTATTGAAAAACATCTATAGCTTTCAAATGGTATCACATTTCTTGAATCTGAAACATGCGTCACATTCCGTGCTTCACATACTATAGGATTAAAAGAAAATTAAATTTCATGAATTTTTGACCAAGTTAAGGTGGTCAGATATGCAATTTTTTATATTTTTAAAAGTTGTAATAAAATTTTCATAATTAATTATTTACTTGGAAAAAACTACAAAAAAATATGCATCACATCGGGACATGAGTCCTCTACTTATATCTAAAATATCATAAAAAATAATTATCATTTTAGTGTGGTTAGGGTGGTCAGACAAACACCTACTTCTTATTTTTTTCCCTAAAATTTAAGTACTACAGCATTGAAATTTCAAATTTTCACCAAATAGATTTTTTTTTAAAATAAACCTAGTAGTTTAGAAACTACATTCAATTTTCTACATATTCTATTCTTGTATATTTTTGAAATAATATAGATAACTTATTCAAATTTTTACGTCAATTTTCCAAACTTTGATTTTTCTAAATTTTTTGCCACTTAAGGGCCTATTTTTCCATGATGATCTTGCATATACCCTCTAAGTTCAAGAAAACCCCTAGGCAGAAAGTAGATCTCTATGATTGTTTTAGAAAGTAAAATGAGAAGGGAGAAGCATCTAATAGCCAATCTACTCAAGATGATAAGAATATTAGTCAAGGACAATATGTTATTGCTCCAAAAGTTGAGGACAAGAAGAAGACTAAAGGAAAAGTTGTTAATGACAGAAGAAGAACTCCATCAATTAGGAAGAATCATTCAATAAGGTATAATTATTCCCAATTTCATGGTCACTGTTATTCATGTCATGCTTATGGTCATAGAGCTAGAGATTGCAAAATTTATATTAGAAATGATTTTGGATGGAATAATGATAAAAATGATTATAAGCAATCAAATCAAAACAATGGCATTATATGTTATAATTGTCACAAAACTGGTCATGTAGCAACAAAATTTTGGTTCTATAAAAGAAATCATCATATAAAGAAGGTCAATAAAATTTCTCACAAAATATTTAGAAGAAGCCATTCTTCTTTTGGTTTAGACTACAATACTTTATGTTATAGGTGCAATATGTTTGGGCACAAAGCATAGTGGTGTAGAAGAAGGTTGATGAAACCATTTACATGTTCAAGCAAAAGAAAGAGAATATCTTGAGCAAGGAAAATAAAAAATCCTAAGTTAGTGTGGAGAAGAAAACAAAGTCAGAAAAAGAAGGATTCTAAACTTGTGCACATGTTGCACAAGACACCTCACCAATTGCTTGAAAAGTGACATGAAGTTAGGGGAAGTTGTCCAATATCATATTTCTTACCCCCTATGAGGTTCAACAGGTTTTTTGATGAGTGCTTGTTAAAATGAGTTCTTACTTGATTGATTTAGTACATGAGTTTTCAAAGGTGGAATTTGGTGTTTGTAATGTTCATTATGCTTAAGGAACACATATGCCAAGGTTGATTAACAAGTTGCATGATCAAGTTGTATTCTCCTTTTCACATTCTGTAAAAACTTGTGGTGTTTGAGTTAAATTGATGATTACGATCTTTATCTATGGTCTTCATATGTCAAGAGTAAGGTTGAATGTCATATTTTTGATCCTTACTCATGAAAAAGAGATCTTTCTAACTAGTATCATGATGATAAAAGTTCTATGCTAATTTTTTTCGCAGCCTTACCAAACAAGTGGATAGTCATTAGCCATATGGATAATCACTAAGTGCATTTGAAAATACTGTGATGCTCATATCTTTCTTAATACAATGACAGATTTGGTTTGATAACAATGAATCAGTGACAATTGTATGTATGGTGTTTCTCAAGCACAACATTATGTATGGAATAACAGTTTGGGTAGAGTTTTTTTTATTTTATATTTTTTTCTATAGTGCTTATAAGGATGGAGGGTGTACAAGTCTTCAATATTGACAATAGTTTATCATGCTTTACCTTGTGCTGGAAGTGATTTGAAAGGACAGTGACATTGCTAATGCTTTATCATTAAAATCCTACATTCAACAACAAAGGGTTGTATCTTAATAGAAGTTTGATATTCTAATGGGGGCTTTGGTTGATGGTTCTTAATGTGATGTTTTGTATTGATAACAAAAAAAAATAGTGATATACTGCCAATTATAGTAAAGGACTCTATCTCCAGGATATGGTTACACTATTAGTGTCTTGACAATGTGTATGTAGATAATAAATGTTAGTATTGCATAGCACTGTGATGATTATCTTGAGACACACAAGTATTTGATAATAGGGCCTATGTTGTTAGTGTGTACCAACTATGTTTATTATTGCTGCTATAAAGAGACCATCCATTGAGTGACAATACTTGATGATAATGAACAATACTTGAAGACATTCCCTTTGAGTCTTCACATTTATGGACTTGGCTAGTTGTATACCATTTACTTCATTTACTTTCTTGGATAGTGGTTCATGCTAATATTATTATATTTGTCTAGTGAGCAGTGGTTTTGGTGAATGTATGTTTCTTTATGCCAAAGTGATTGTTGGTCATTCTCATATTATTGTTAATGATCAAAGTTTGTAAGTATTTGCAGTCACTATTGTATAAAAGGGTTATAGCCAGCTTCATTTTTCAATGATTCAACTGTTGGTAGTCACAATGTGACAATAGGTGCAATGAGTTCTTTGTTGATTCAAAAGAAGGTATAGGGATAATCATGGTTTGTTGGGTATAGGGATCATTTGGAACAACAAGAGTAATGGTCAGACTGTATGCTTCTTGGTCTGGCTATATGGTATTGTTTTTACAAATAAAAGTGAATGAAGTTAGAATTTTTAGTCTTCTTTTTTACTTTGATGTCTTGTTTCCATTCAAAGATATTGGTTCTTTATATTTCTTATCTAACCATGGAATGATAGGAGGTTTTTTTGTGCTACAAGTGGTCATACTTGTCTTAGGGGGAGAAATATTACAGTGATTTTTTCTTTTGTGTGTGACAGTGTACATATATATAGTATACAGTGCATTCTAGATAGTAGTATGATCTAGATTTGGTATTTGACATTAGTAGGTTAATTTTATTTGGTATGAAAATGGGATCTACAAATCTTGGATAGGTATCTTTGTTAGAACTCTTGCGCAGGTATATTTGGTGGTTCACTTTGCATGTTTCGATTGATTGGATGATCTCATGTCAGTCTGGAATAGTGCTCCTTGTTATGGGTTAATATTTATAACAACATCATTGTTTTCTTATTTTATGATAGCACTATAATTCTAGTTGATGGACTACTTGGCACAAAGAGTGGTATACTTCAGTGTTTCATTTGTCAACAAATATGATTGGTATATCATCATGCTGCATATGGATAGGACTAATCAGCCAAAGGTTGAACTATATTTTGATTCTTTATGATGTTCCAAGGTTTCATTGAGATAATTCATTCATGTTCAGTAAATTCCTCTAGTTCATGGATTCAAGGGGAGAAATGTGCAATGAGTTAATGAATATTTAGTTATCTGATGATATTTTTGGGAATTTTATGTATTCATGATCAGTGAATTCCTTTCATATTTCTTTTTGGTATCTAACTCATCTTCTTTGAGGTGATAGGTATGTGTTGAAATTAGTGGTATATGCAGAAAAGGATTTATTGCTTCTGCATTCAGTTGTTTCCCTCGGTGTCTTATGGTTGTTCTTCAACTTTCATATATGCACACTAAATTGGTGTTTCATCTATTGTGTATTTTTTCATGCCTATATTTTATTGATTCACATATTTTTATGAGGCATTTATTTTTCTCTTGATGCAAAAATGGGGAGATAGCCATGGTGTTTTTCCATCAAGGCTAAAGGGGGAGTTTTTTGCCCCTCATAGTTGTTTCCCTTGATGTCAAAGAAACACAGTTGGCACCTCATGGTTTTATTTTTTAGGAATACAAACATTTTAGTCAATATGGAAAATGTATTAAATGACTTATTCTCTTCATTTGTGACATGTTTGGGTTGAGTATGACAATGCATGATGTTTGTTACAATGACAGATTGGTTGGCTTCTTCAAGCATTGGTTTGGTATTAGAATGTATGTGAGAGCACCTTCATCAGTAGGTTATGGATAAATCTTTCTTGTGTGTTCAATGGTACAAGACACCTTATTTTCTTTACATTTAATCCTAAATTTTAATGTTTTCATTGTTTTATTTGTCATGGGTAATATAAGGTTGGTTATCATTGATTTGTGTCTAAGGTAGAAATAATTGTTAAAGTCTTGAGCTAAGCACTTGGGGCCATTAGACAAGCATTATTATAGAGTTATAAGGTATGAGAATGGTGCTTATTGTACAAACCTTGATGTATATATCATTTATTGATTATGTTGTTCACATGGAGACATTTAAATGATGAACACACCAACAAGGTATATTTATGAGGCTTCATTATAAGATTTGTCACTTATATTTCCTCCATTTTATATGTGCAAAGAATGATAAGATGATAAGGGTTGTGATATGAACTCAATCAAATAATGTTTAAGACCTAGGAGATTGACATATCTTAAGGCATGGTGTTTGGAAGACATTACTAATACAAGGTTAATATACCTTATCACAGGCACTAAAAAGTAGCATGAAGCATATAACATAAAATATAACATAAGCTCATTTTTATTATTATCAACATATTATGAGTATGATTTTTTGGATTTGCATTGTCTAAGGAATGTAGTTTGATCACCAGCACAATGATTGTGCCCTAAACCATATCATTTGGATAACACAAGGCAATAGGAAGTTAGGGTGGCTTGTGGAAGCATGTGAATGATGAAGGGAAGAGCTAGTATGATGGATGGACTTGGCATAAACTAGTTTTAGTTCTTTTTGATAGCCTTCTTTAAAACTTTCAAAGTGGTGTCAACTTAATGCTTTTTAAGTGGTAATATCTTTCTGGTAAAACCCTATGTTGTGTCTTGCATTTATTTGTGTGTCAACTTGGTACTACTATCTAAATGTTTATGTACCTATTGGAAAAGTTTCTTTGACAATTTTATATGGTCTATGATTTGGTTAGAAGGTCTTTAGTGAATAAGAGTTGACAGTTACTTGTTCAACATCACTGTGGTAACTACTATTTCACTCTATAAAATGGATGCACATTTTTCCATTCATAGGAAAAAGTTTGAAAGAGAAATAACTTGAAAGCATATATTCTTTGATAGAGATGATCATTTCTGGTTTATATTGAAGCTTTAGTTTAATATTCAAACTATATTTGATTTATTGTGAAAGAATTTATAGAGGAATGATTCTTTAATATTGAAAGCACTTCAAGTGCTGGTTGCATTTTTTTTTTATCTACATATAGATTCTTGTGTCTCCAATATAAATGAGAAAAATAAGAAATGTTTCATAGAGAAACATAGATTATACTATATTTTGTTATTTGAAGTTTTTTTGATGTGAAAGTTGTAAATGATCATTGCCAGTGAGGCAAATGTTTGTATGCTAGTGAGGAAAATGTGTGTATGCCAGTGAGGTATTCTTGTAACAAATGAGGTTCCTTGGTTAGTGAGGCAATTTTTTATAGTGAGGCATTGTTATATTGCAAGTGAGGTATTTGAAATCTATCAGTGAGATAGTATTGATAGTGAGGCGTTGTAAACAAAAAAATTTCAGATTAAGCCATCGAGGCATCATTTTTGGAATGGTTTTTCTACCCCTAGAGGGTTTTCCACTCATCAAATTCTTTGTCTTATGGTCTCATTACTTTGATGTGATAATATTTCAAGACTTTTACGATCTTTGGTTTGCTTTAATATTTTTCATTCCAGCTCTTTAATGATTGCATTCAATTCATGAATGTATTTATCATTAAAATATTAAAAGCATAAACTATTCAATTATTTTTAAGGGAAAAGTTAAAACTTGTTTAAGACATTGATTCACCCCCCCCCCCTCTCAGTGTCTTCTTCACTCCAACATGCACACCTAACTTTTTATCACAATAAATGCTTTTTCCCTAGGTCTTCTAGATACCCTATTTTCATAGTCTGTGAAAGAAAATTCTTCTACAAACCTTCAATTTTGCATCAATTTTCTCCACAATTGTTCCTAAAACATATGTATATAATCAATGCAACCATTGCAATTTTACATATCCTAGTACCAACTACTAGTGAGGTGTTAAAATATTTTCTTGAGAACTCCCCCTAGGCCGGAGTCCTTAAACTAGTTCCCAAAGGAATTTCTAGCACTAGATTCTGGTTTGGACTCATTTCCTGCATCAAAAGAACTCTTCTTCACCCATGTCTTCTTCATTTGATTCTTGATCTCATCCGTAGTAACTTTTCCTTTTCCCTTATCATCCTTTTGCATATTTTTCTTTTTGTTTACTGGACCCTTCCTACATCTACAGAGTCTTGCAATGGGACTGGATTTATTACAATTATTACAGCACACAACATTTCTTTGTCCAAACTAGTTATTCCATTGATTTTCTCTTGATCTACACTTGTTAGCAATATGCCCAAATCTATTGCAGGCATAACATCTAACATTTCTATTGAATTTTTTTGTTTGTCATATTTCTACATTCAACTGACTTATGACCATACTTATTGCAATTGTAACACTGACCTAAGAATGATGGACCAGTTGAATTCATTATGCTTCTACATTGAGCAGCCATATGGCCAAATTTATTGTGAACAAAACAATATCCATTGAAATTTTGAGCATTGGGTTTTCTTACCAGATACCTTCTAGCTTTTTTCATCTGATTTCCTTGCCTAAATTTCCTTTGACCAGATCCACAACTTTCTCCTTTCTCATATCCAAGACCTTGCTTGTCACCTCCAATCTTCTGACTTTGAATAAGTTCATCAAGCTTGGCTGAGCTAATCTTGAACTTATCCTTATATTCATTTGCAGTAGCAAGTTCATCCCCAAGAGTAATAGTTTGTCTTTCAAGCTCTTCATTATTTCTGGATTGTTGCAATTTGGGTTCCAACTGATTGAATCCATCATTGATTCTGTTGTATTCATTAGATTTTTCTTTCAAGGACTAAGCAAGATTCTCTTCAATCTCCTTGGTCATCCTCATCACAATAGATTCCATCTCATGCTTTAGGAAAACATTATCTCTGGTGAGCTTTTCACATTCTTCTGTCTATTCCTTCTAGGCTTGACTTATGTGTTCATTTTCCATGCTTTTTCTCTCTTTTTGCTTGATTTGATCACATAGTCCTTTCTCTTTTCCTTGGACTTATTTATTTTATCTTTCATTGATTGAATGAATTTCTCAGCATTTATGAAGCTTTCTTGCAATTCTTGGACTTCAAATTTGGATTGATCAAGATCATATAGTGCCACCAAAAAATGTTGTTGAAGACTGCTAGAATCCATTGAATCGCTTTCCTATATCTTCCCCATGCTATTAAACTTCTTCCAAGGAACTAGGCTATGATACCAATTGTTGGAATCAAGGAACACTAAGAGGGGGGGTGAATCAGTGTTCTACAAAATTTAACTTTATTAACTTGTTCTTTGAACCACTTATATCATTGAACCAAAAGAAAGATGCAAGAACACAAGAAAATCAACCACAACACCATAACACAAGGATTTTTTATGTGGAAACCCTATTAGGGGAAAAACCATGGTGGAGGTCAATCCACAATATGAGTATACTCAAAATAAGTGTTTAAAAATGGAATGCACATGCATTCAAGCATACTGCCTAGAGCTCACTACTCAAATATAAAAAAGCTTACTACCCAAAAGAAAACTCACTATCTTATAGACATATATAGACAATTGGAGTGGATGAACTATGAAATAGCATATGCTAATGCCTAAGTATAGTTTTGGTTAAGCATGCATTGAGAGCATTCTTCACATTTTGTCTGATTCTACACTTGAAACTCTGTTTTCTTCAATTCAGATCACCAATCTTTGTTTTGCACAAGTGAAACTGCACACAATTGATCTATATTCCTTCTAACTTTTACATCATATCGCAACACACATCAAAATGATATGAGTAATCTCTTATATTTCCACAACTAACGATTAGATCAACTGCATGTCAGCTTTAACAAAATATAAAATGTACACAACTGTTAGCTCAATCCATAAACAATTATCAATGTGAATCAACCAATGTCGGCCAAAACATAGTGAGTACCCAAAACAATATCCTTGAATACAAAACACCTTAAACAATTATGCCTCGAAGACCCACAACATGCTATACTCACTTAGTTGGCCTTTATGCATTGTTAGATTGTGAATTAATAAACCAGATCTTCTAACTTGCACACCAATCAATACAAGGCTCTATGATTCAAGGATAAGATAGTTCATACATCAAAAGGCCTTCCCTGAGATCCAAAACAAAAAATGATAACAAGAAATTACGTATGAGCCAATGTCCACATCTCTGTCAAATGCCCTATTTTAGCTTTGATAGTTAACACATATCTTCAATCTAACTTCCGGTACGAGCAAATATTGAAGTGCGGATCAGATTACTGACGAGAGTTTCCATCAATGACAACACCAAAGGATTTGTGTAGTGTATCTTTCCAACAAAAACCTCCCCACTCTCATCCTCCTCAATGTCCCCCTCAACTGCAGTCCCCTTAGCATCAACAATTACAATGCCCACTCTCACTATTCTGGAGGCCTTTGTCCAACATATGTAAAATATACCTATGGAGCTCTCTAGAGTACTAATGAACCCTATAGTACAAGCTACTCTAGCTCAAGTTGTTTCTTGTATCCCTGTCCCTCCTCTAACAAAACCACCAAAAATGGAGATGACCATGCAAATATCAAAAGAGCTGGAGAGAAAAGAGGAGGAATCTAAAGAAGGAGATGACGAACCCAAGGATCCATTCAAGGATGACTACGATGAGCATCCAAAACATCAAAATATGGTCATCGATGAGGTAGTATATGAAGAAGAAAGGTCCCAGTCCTCAAAGGAAGATGTCAAAGAACCTGTTTCGAAGTATATAGTAGAGTCCTCTAACCAAGAACTTGAGGAAGAGTTGCCCAAACAACTCAAAGACATTGGAGAGGGAGCTGAAAGGTAGTATTCTAAGGAAAAGACAAAAAAAAATGAAGACATGAAGGTATTTGTAAAGCCTTCGACCAAGGAACAAGACGAAGGCCTCAACCAACAAGAAGAAGCACCTCTTGAGAGGGAAGAGGAGAAGAAAGAAGATGAAGCTGAAGAAGAAGATAAGCTTGAAGAAGGGGCTAAAATGTAAAGAAGCCTTGAGCCAGAGCACAACACATAACTTGGGAAAGAAGAGGAAAGGGCACCTAAACAGGAAGACAACCCTAAGGAAAATATAGCTACCATTAGGTTGCTCAAAGGGAAAACTATATTCATCCATGATTCAGATGAAGAATAAGAAGAGAAAATAGAGCAAGAAGCTTTGGACCATGAGGAAAGGGAAATCCAGCATGCTCAAAGAGAAGAAGGTGATCATGAATCACCAAAAGGTGGATCTCAAATTCTTGAGTGGTTGGAGAAACAACTACAACAAAGACCCTCGATCTCATGGACCCCAAGGAAAGGCTAGAAGTTATCCTAGCATGAGCTCAAATAGGAGTAAAGAAAGAAAAGAAGTTGAGGGTCCAATCCCACATCATGATGGATGCATCAGGATCGAGAATAGTAAAAATTGATACTCCAGTAATGGACAAGGGAGAAGGAGTTAGCTATAATATCTCCACCATTGACCTAGTATAGCTATGAGAGAAAAATATAGATCATCTCTAGGGGTTCATCACCACAATCGTGCACCAGATGAACAAGGATCAATCCTCAAAGGAGGAGTTGAAGGAACAAGTGGTAGACCTCACTACCTACATACAACAATGGTATTCTACTAAATATCTACCTACAACTTCATCAGCCCTGTCACTGCTGTTGTCCAAGGATCACATAAGCAAGTTGGAGAGAAGAAAGAACTAGACCAAAGCTACTAAATAATGGTTATGATGAGTAATCTATAATGGTGATATGGGAATTTGTCACACTGTTCAAATAGCCAATAAGTTTTAGGAAGTGCAAAAGCAGCTCAAAGGTATAGAGAATTTTTTTACTGACTTCACATAATCATATAGGATTATGTATCCTAAGCTCAAGGCTATCCTCAAGATGCTCAAGAAGACTTGGGAGAAGGAGATAAGTTTGGAAAAGAATGATCATTGGTTGGTCAAGACATGGAAAATGGGCTTAGACCATAGAAGAGAAGTCTTGGAGCGAGTGCTCCATGAAGTAGAGGCCACTATAAAGAAAAATGAAGGAAAGCCTGTCATTGATTATGAGTTCCTCATAGTGTAGCTACATAAAAAGGGAAATCAACTAGAAGACAAAAGTGCTACAATTCCAAGCACTAGAGGAAAAAATAGGGATAAGACAAGAAATGTAATTTTAAATTATAAAATATTGGGGGTAGGTGAAACCCTAGTTTGTAGTGAATCTTGGCCACATAATGAGATTAAATCTTGGTCATTCATTTTTCTTTTTGAAAAATATAAATAGGGTGTCTCCTTGCATTTTCAAAGAGAGAGTTGAGTTTTTGTAAAGACATGCTATTGAAATTCTAATAAAAATTCATTTTTTTGGTGGATTCTTGAGTTTCCTTGATGTTTCATGATTCATCTCCTCATATTAGATAGATTTGAGTAGATTTAGTTTGTTGTTCTATGTATTTTACATGCTTTAGTAGATGAGTAGATGTTTTTCATTGATGTTGAAGAATATTGTTGTGTTGATACCCTTCCTTGTTCATGCTTTTTGTTGTTCGTTGATGATAAATGGCAGTGTAAAGCTAGTCTGAATATGAATTCATTGTTGCACTTAAGTTTCATCTTTTATTCATGCTTCATGGTGAATGAATAGTTGAAAATCTATAGACCTTTGAAGATAGCACTAGTTTCATGATACTTCTAGTTGATTTGTTAAGTGGAACTTAGTTTCAGGAAGGTTGTCCACTGTAGTATCCTCCTTTGTCACTGTTTATCGGTAGTTGCAGGTCTAGGAAATTCCTCCTTTCCCTTCCCTTTTGAATTTTCTTTGAAATAGTAATTTAGGAAAATTTTAGGCATCATTGTAAAGCCAAATCTGACGATAAAAGTGGAGTTTTAGATTGTTGTTTTCAACTTGCAAAAATTGCACATCCTCTCAGAATTCCACAAACTCCATTCAAGGAACTAATCTCCCTCCAACTTGACATACATGAGGCTTCCCTAATTACCAGCAAATAACATAAACCAACTGAGATATTCCAAGCAAGTCATGACCTGACATTCGAGTGACCTTGGGATAGTTTTCTATAATTTTCTTGCAGGAAATTGTCTTTCAAGAGAGGTGATGTACTTATGCATTACATGTGTTGAGAAGTGCAAAAACACCCATCAACAGTCTCTATTTATAATGATAATGATAATTTGTATTTAATAACTTTAATATTATCATATGTTATATGTTTCATATTCTTATAGATTGGTTTTGTGGGTTTATCTTAAATATGTATATTTGTAGTACTTATTATGATGATTATAATGTTTAATCAATTAGTATTTGTGTTCTAATACTTATACCACAATAATTATAATTATGATATTGTCTTTTGAAAATTTTAATTATATCAAATAGCAAATATTCTTAATATGCATTTTGTTACCTTTAGAGTCACGATTCTAGGGACATGACAAAAACCCTAAATGAATATTTAGGGAAAAACTTAGGAAAAATGCCCAAATTTGTCTCCAAAAAACTCTTACACCTTTCTAGATCATAAATCATGCATCCACAAAATTCATGGCCAAAAACATGACATCACATGATCTCTACTCAAAAATTATGCTTGCAATTAATTGTCATGACCTACAAAGATATAGATTTCAGCCCAAAGGGTTAAAGCCAAGTTTATACGATACACAAAGGAGGGTTATTGCTGCCCACAAAGATAAAATCATGGCCCTGATGCAGGAGCAACCAGTGGTGTGAGGGCAATCTTGCATCACCCAAAAAGATGTTTTCCATTTATGTTCATGTTGTTTGCTTTTTGTAGATGTTTTTTCATTTCTGGATACCCTTTTCGTCGAATAAGAGTTTCCAACTTTTAGAACTGCTTTTCTACTTTTTCTACTCAACTGCTATTTTTAGCAGGTTTCAATTTGAAGTCGTGGGAAGACATAAATTTATGGGAAGGTTTAGTATGGAAAAATACACAGTTTGGTGAAAGAATCAGGTCAAGATCATTCACGATTTGAAAGTTATTCAAGTTGCAATTTCTGCTTTTTGCCCTGAAAAACCTTCTAAGCTCAATTTGAGGCACTAAATGATCCTGGATGGGCCTGAAAATTTGTGGAAACACCAAAGTAGTTTACCGAAGGCCTACTTTGTGGAAAATTGTCTTTTTGAGAGCTTTCCGAAAAGGTATTATCATTGAAGATTTGACGATCGGATTAAAAGTTATGGCTGCCGGAAGTTGGTGCATATTTTAGAAATGTGCTAATTTTTGAATGTGAATTTAAACTTGAATTTCAAATTGTAATTTTGGCGCCAAACTACCAAAACACTTATCTCGAATGTTGTTTTTGGTTCCAAACCAAAATGGGTCTATTTATGGGCTAGTTTCTGATTTTTGAGTAACTTTTTGGGGAAAGAAGTTTGCATGCTGCGAAAGGGGAATCTGGGTAATTTGTGTAAGTCTGTAACTGCATGTATCTCAGAGCTCGAGGATTTGAGATCCTCTGCATGTAAGATTTCAATATTTTAGAATAAAATATTATTCTGTGAGTATTATTTTGTGTCTCAGGTTTGCTCCCTCATCAAGCCCCCACAAAGAAATTGTTGCCTCCACATAGAAAATTGCACTCATACACTGGCTGCAGATTCAATCACTGCTTCTAATGAATGGTGACAACCTCTGATAAAAACACCTCATCCTCCTTGTGTTTGTGGTCACACAATCTCTCTGCTACCTCCTCCAAGAAAATTTCTCTACTCTAGAGGGACAAGTTTACATTTTGGGTAGCTGAAAGACAACCCAACAGCAATATTCATTCACAGTGCAATAATTCATCTTCTTTTGTTGATTTCTTACGCACAATTGGGTATGTGCAGGATCATCATGGAAAAAGCAGGCCCTTAAGTGGCAAAAATTCAGAAAAATTAAAGTTAGGTAACTTGACATAAAAAATTGAATAAGTTATCTATATTATTTCAAAAATATATAAGAATAGAATTTGTAGCAAATTGAATATAGTTTCTAAACTACTAGGTTTATTTTTAAAAAATCTATTTGGTGAAAATTTGAAATTTCAATGCAAAGAGTACTTAAATTTCAGGAAAAATAAGAAGTAGGTGTCTGTCCCACCCTAACCATAATAAAACAATAATTATTTTTTATAACATTTTAGATATAAGTAGATGACTCATGTCCCAATGTGATGCATATATTTTTGTAATTTTTTCCAAGTAAATAATTATTTATGAATTTTTTATTACAATTTTTAAAAATATAAAAACTCGTATGTTTGACCACCTTGGTCAAAATTCAATTTTTTTAATCCTATATTATGAAGCATAGAATGTGACACATGTTTCAAATTCAAAAATGTGATACCGTTTGAAAGCTATAGATGTTTTTCAATCAACCTATCAATTAGGACTTTAGTCGTAATTCAAATAGAAAATGAATAATAATTATTTATTAAATTCAAAGTAAAGCATAATTTATATTTGTGGAAAGTTGAGAATCTCCTTTAAAAACCCTTTTCATTTCATCAATTTTGGGTTAAAAAAAAGTTGTCAGCCACATGGGCCATCATATCAATTACATATCGCCACTTTTTGGCCCATCATGATCCTACACATACCCAGCTTCAATGATCACTTCAATGGATAGGAATTGCAGTTTGAGAGTGGTGGTTTCAAATATTACACCATAGAATTTACAATAAAACTTGCAAAATTCATACAAAGGTGTCTTATACAATGTGTTATGGCCTCCTTGCTAGATCTCCTCGATAAAAACTCTCTTGAAGGGTGATCAAGAGGAGGAGCTCTAATACCATGTAGGAGATGGAAACTCCTTCCCAAGATCCTCAACTTGTGAAAAAAAACCACCCTCATAGATACACAAGACAAGCACAAAGACTATTTTTCCAAATATCCAAGATGACATTTAGAAAATGAGATGAGATGCTAAAATACATAGTGTACAAGCCTTTTAAAGGCATGAGAAATGAGACAAGTGAAAAGCTACCTAATATGGGAAAAAACTACCTAAGTTATTATCCCTAAGTTAAAAAACTAACACTAACATTAGGATGGAAAATTATAATTATGTTATCTATATGAAAAAATTATGGAAATAATTAACAATGGTAGAGACTTGTTTAAGACCTCCTAGAAGCTACAAGTCATACTCGAAGCTCAAGGTATGATATATATAATAACATGTCCTTAATATTAAAATATAATTGTGCCAGCTTGGATGTCAATATTATAAACGAGTCACATGTTAGCTCTTGTATGATAAAGCATCTCAATGTTGTTGGAGTATGTTGAGATGAAACTGATTGCTTGTTGTCATTAATGGTTGTCATTGATGTCAACATATATTGGTTGTTTGACCAAAGTTCTATTTTGGTGCCTTGGTGATTCTGATTGGCCTGGTTCTAGATGTCATGTTGTAAAGATCTATCTTGAGTTGTATTTGTCCTGATCTCATTCCTCTTGTAACAAAATAAGATACATTCTTTTGGGTCTAGACCAATTTGGCTGTTGGTTAACATGCTTTTGCACATAGTTTGCATTCTAACATGTATATATTACTCTGTGGTTCAGGATATCATGTAGCATGATTGATTTGAGCGAGGAAGTTATGTTTGGTCCACATTTCATTCCTCTCCACTATGGGAATATTTTGTGGTGACCTATTTCAAATTGTGCTTGGCCGACTTGAGAGATTATGAAGACTTGCAATGGTATAAGTATAAGATGCTTTTGTTCGATGCAAGCAAGTTTGATGGACGTGAATCTAGATATCTAGACATTGGTAAGTGTGTGAAAGTGTATGATCAAAGGAAATAGACAGTGAAATCATATCCGGTGTTGTTGGTGATAGTTCTTTTAGCTGTGGATTCCCTTTCATCATTCTTCTATTGACAGCGAGCCATTTTTTGTAGGTAGTGAGCCTTTCTATTTTGGCAATGAGCCTTTTGTATCTTGGGCTATAATAGCCAGGAAGTGATCCCAACTAGTAGTGAGCCACCCTACAGTGAACAACTTGGAAGCAAGCCTTTGTAAAAATCACCTTAACTAATGCTTTATAATTGAGAATTATGATTCTCCACGGTTTTTCCTTTCTTGGGTTTCCACGTAAATTTTGGTGTTCATTGTGGATGGTGTTGTTTTGTGCTTTCATGTTCATTAATATCTAATTGGTTTAAGTTTGATCCTGATTAATTAAAGTGAAGAAAATTGTTTGAAGATAACTGATTCACCCCCCTCTCAGATATCCAAACTATTTAAAAATTGGTATCAGAGCTTTGGTTCCTCGACGAAGAGCTTAATCACTTGGAGTAGATCCGATGGTGCACAAATTAACAATGCCTGTGTTTGATGGATCTCACTACAATTTTTGGAAAGTGTAGATGAGAGGTTACTTGATCTCTCTTGGTAACAAGACTTGGAAAGTTGTTGAGATTAAATATGTTGACTCAGAAAGTGGTCCTTCTTCTATAGATGAAAGTTTAGCCTATGAAGAGAATGAAAAAGCAAGGTATGCAATCTACAATGCTTTATTTAAGATTGAGCTAACGAAAGTTATTTCATTAGGCACAACTTATGAATTTTGGGAAAAGTTGAAAGAAATTTATGAAGGAAATGATAGAGTCAAATTATCAAAGCAGTTGACAATTAAGCGCAAATATGAGAACTTGAGAATGGAAGAAGGTGAAGATATAGCAAGCTACTTTTAGAAGGTTGAAAATGTAGTAAATGAAGTCAAAAATCAAGGAGGAACTCTGACAGATGAAGATGTAATGGAGAAAATTATGATGACCCTACCAGAGAGCTATGGTGACAGGATCTCAGCCATTGAGGAAGTCTATGATCCAAATAAATTCACTAGAGAACAACTATTTGGCACCTTGACTGCATTTGAAATTAGGAAATTTGGAAAGGAAAAGAAGAAATCTAAAACAACCTTTAAAGCGACAAAGTTAGAAGATGATCTGAATGATGAAAGTTTAGAAGAGTTGGAACAAAATTTCACAAGGAAACTAAAGAAAGGTACTGGCAAGTACAAAGGTATGTTACCTCTTAAATGCTTTAGATGTGGAAAGATTGGTCATCTAGCAACTAAGTGTCCAAAGAAAGAAACAGGGAATTTTTTTTAAAAGATCAATAAAAAGGCCTATTATGTCAATGAGAATGTTGGAATTTCACATGATGAATTAGATCATAAAGATTTTTTGTTTTTGGTGGAAAAGGATGAATCAAGATTTGATATCTCTAATATTTTTCCATAAGCTACATTTTTTGCTAAAAGAAATAAAGATGAATGGTTGATTGATAGTGGATGTTTGAATCATATGACTAGTGATAAAAGTAAGTTTGTGAAGCTTGAGAAATATGATGGAGGTTTTGTTAGATTTGGTGATGATAGGACAACACAGATTGTTGGAATTGGTTCAATTACCTTTGAGGGAAAACATAACACTGACAATGTTTACTATGTGAAGGGATTATATCATAATATTCTGAGTGTTTGATAGATGTGCAAAAATGGCTATAATGTGGTGTTTTAGTATGATGGTTGTGAGATCTGAAAGAGATCGATAAATGTTATTGCAGCTGGAGGAAGAACAAGTGGGAATACATGTATCAACTGGAAGGATCTACAAAAAGATGCTTAGTATCACAGTCCAATGACAGTTGGATTTGGCACCGGAAGATGTGTCACATCAACTTCAACAATTTGGTAAGGATAAGTTCATCAAGAGCAGTTAGAGATTTCCCAAGACTAACTAAACCAGACAATACTATCTACAAAGGATGTCAAGAAGGAAAGAAGACCAGAGAAACATTTCGAAGAAAAGAAGAATCATCTACTGGATTGTTGGACCTTGTACACTCTGACCTATGTGGTCCAACTAGAACAAGAAGCTTACAAGGTGAGAAGTATTTCATGCTTTTAATAGATGATTATTCCATATTTACTTGGGTTACATTTTTGAGAGAAAAATTAGAGGCATTGGAAAAGTTCAAGATTTTCAAAGCAAGAGTTGAGAATGAAGTTGATAGAAAAATTAAGTTTTTAAGATCTAATAGAGGAGGAGAATTTACTTCTAATGAATTTAACAAATACTATGAAAAGAATGGCATTGAAAGATAGCTATCCATCCCTAGAGCACCTCAACAGAATGGTGTGGTAGAAATAATGAACCAAACAGTTCAAGAAGCAGTCAGAACAATGATCATGGAATAAATTTTACCACAGGTCTATTGGAGAGAAGTAATACAAACAACAGTATACACCCTTAACAAATTACTATTCTAGAGGAAGTATGGAAAGACATTATATGAGCCATGGAATGGAAGAACTCCCACAGTAAAATACTTCAAAAAATTTGGAAGCAAATGCTACATCAGGAAAGATGAGGACAATCTTGGAAAGTGTGATAGTATAGCTGATGAAGGCATATTCTTGGGTTACTCTACAAAAAGTAAAGTGTACTGGTGTTACAATAAGAGACTGAACAAGATGGTTGAATGTGCGAATGTGAAAGTAGATGAAGATGTTCAAATAATTCCCGACAGGCATATTGAATATGAATTAGATAACTCGGATGAAAAATGAGAGAAGGATAAGAAAGAAGAAGAAGAAGAAGAGAGATAAAGGAGGCTCTAACAACTAAAACTAAGACACCAAGGTATGTGTACAGAAAACCACTTAGAAAATAGATTATTGGAGATAACAATAATGGAATTATCACAAGAAGAAAAGAAGCTCAAGAGCAAGTATTATTGTGTTTACTCTCTAAAACTGAGCCAAATACTATGGAAGAAGCATGCAATTATTAGAATTGGATGTAGGAAATGAAAGAAGAACTTGATCAGATAGAGAAAAATCAGACTTGGGAACTTGTGCCCAGACTAGTAGACAAAAATGTAATTGGAACTAAGTGGGTGTTCTGGAATAAGTTTGATGAAAAAAAAAGGTAATCAAAACTAAGGAAAGATTAGTTTGCAAATGTTACACTCAGATTGAAGGTATTGATTTTGAAGAAACATATGCCCCTATTTCCTAGATGGAAGCAATCTAGATATTTTTGGCTTTTACAACTTTTAAGGATTTCAACATTTATCAAATGGAAGTAAATTTGTATTATTGAATGGAGAACTAAATGAATAGGTTTACATTGAGCAACCAAAGTGATTCAAGTCCAAAAGTGACCTAGATGTTGTTTGCGGGTTGAGGAAAGCTTTATACTAATTGAAGCATGCACCTAGAGCCTAGTATGATAGGTTAGACAAGTACCTGATTGGACAAGGATTTCAAAAGGGATCTACTCATAGTAATCTATACTATAAAACTCACTCGTATCAAATGCTGATTGTTGTGGTTTATATTGATGACATAATTTTTGGAGGTAATGATGATATGTGCAGAAAATTTGTAGATGAAATTTAGAAGGAATTTGAAATGTCCATGATAGGTGAGCTGAATTTCTTCCTTGGATTACAAGTAAATCAAACCAACAAAGGAATTTTCATTTCTCAGTCCAAGTATACAAAAGAACTATTGAAAATTTTTGGATTGGAAAACTCTAAACTGGTTTGTACACCTATTGTTACTGGATGCAAGTTGACAAAAGAAGATGAATCACCTAAAGCTAATGCAAGCATGTATAGATCAATGATTTGAGGATTATTATATTTGATTACCACTAGACCAAACATTATGTATGCAATTTGTTTAATATCTATATTTCAAAAAGAACCAAAGGAATCACATGTTGCAGTAAAAAGCATCTTTAGATATTTGAAGGGTACATAGGATTTTGGGTTGTGGTATCCAAAGGACTTAAATTTTACTTTGACAACCTATACTGATGTTGATTGGGCCGGATGTGTTGCTAATAGGTGGAGTACATGTGGTAGATTGTATTTCCTTGGCTCCCAGTTGGTTGCTTGGTCAAGAAAGAAACAATATTGTGTATCTTCATCTATTACTAAAGCTAAATACATTGTAGCATTCTCATGTTGCACTCAAATACCATGGATGAAACAAACGTTGAAGGATTTTGGCATACCATTTAATGAACTGATCTCAATTATGTGTGACAATACCAACACAATAAACATTTCTAAGAATTGAGTACAACATTCTTGAATGAAGCATATATCCATAAGATATCATTTCTTGAGAGAGAAGGTGTTGGAAAGTGAAGTGAAACTTGAATATGTACGTACAAAAGAGTAGATTACAGATATTTTCACAAAACCATTGAGCAAAGATACTTTTGAGTATCTCTGATAGAAGTTATGGGTTCTACCCCCTCCTAATCTAAAATAACATGCACTAGGGTGTGCATTGGTCCAAGGTATTATATGCTCATTTTTTATTTGGATCAATGTTTGGTGGCTTCCTCATAGGGGGAGTGGAGTAATTTTTTCAAGGGAGTTTTGTCATTTGTCTTTGATGTCAAAGGGGGAGAAGGAAAGAAGACAAGATGATCCTTGATGCTAACATTAAGTTGATTGGTTTGCTATTGATGAATGTTTCCATCAATGACAAAGGGGGAGATTGTTGGAATATGTTGAGATGATGTTGATTGCTTGTTGTCATTGATGTCAACATATCTTGGTTGTTTGATTGAAGTTCTATTTTGGTGTCTTGGTGATCCAGATTAGCCTGGTTTTGGATGTCATGCTATAAATATCTATCTTGAGTTGTATTTTTCATGGTCCCATTCCTCTTGTAATACAATAAGATACATTCTTTTGGGTTCAAACTAATTTGGTAGTTGGTGAATGTGCTCCAACACATAGTTTGCATTATAACATGTATATCTTACTCTTTGGTTCCAGATATCATGTAGCGTGATTGATTTGAGTGAGGAAGCTATGTTTTGTCCATGTTTCATTCCTATCCACTGCGAGAATGTTTTTGTGGTGACCAACTTCAAATTGTGCTTGGTCAACTTAGGAGTTATGAAATTGTGCTTGGCCGACTTGAGAGATTATGAAGACTTGGAATTGTATAAGTATAAGCTGCTTTTGTTCGATGCAAGCAAGTGTGATGAACATGAATGTAAATATCTATACATTGGGAAGTGTGCAAAAGTGTATGACTGGAGGCAACAAATAGTCAAATTCTATCAAGTGTTGTTGGTGATAGTTCTTTCAGTGGCAGATTCCCTTTCATCATTCTTCTGTTGGCAGTGAGCTATTTTTTGTAGATAGTGAGCCTTTTGTATCTTTGGTTGTAATAGTTAGGAAATGAGCCTAATTGGTAGTGAGCCTTTGTAGAAATCACCTTAACCGATGTCACCTTAACCAGTGCTTTATAATTCAGAATTACTATTCCCCATTGTTTTTCCCTACTTGGGATTCCACATAAATTCTGGTGTTCATTGTGCATGGTGTTGTTCTGTGCTTTCATGTTCATCAATATCTAATTGATTTAAGTTTGATCTAGATTAATTAAAGTGAAGAAAATTGTTTGAAGATAACTGATTCACCTCCCCTCTCAATTATCTAGACTATTTAAAAAATGTGATATTGTCCTTACATATGCACACAAATTATTCAATTTTGATTGACATGAAACAAAAATTTGTGATATTATTGTAATGCATTAATAATCTCTTAAAGGAAGTCACAAAAATATTAATTTCTACACTATTAAGTGTGATTATAGGGGGATTCACTACTCACGAGTTCTCTTCACTCAGAAATCCTCACGGGGTGAACTACCCTATATCACCTCAATAGAATAGCGGTGAGAGTTCTAGAATTTGAAAGAACAGGTCGCAGAGGTTTTCTGGAAAAAATGTCAAGCTCTCTACCAAAGGACATTAGCACAGAAAGTGGATGACAACACGATGTGCTAGGGTCTTAGAGGTGCGTTGGAATCTTGTACAAACCAAAGATCAAGTTTATCATAGAAAATTCCTAAATGACTACTAGCAAATGGATTACTAAGAACTAACAGAGTGTGATAAAATAGTAGAGTTGAAATTACGAAAAGAGTAAATGATAACAATAAGAAGAAAGGAAAGAGATTCTTATGACTGTGTGGGTGATGAAGCCTCCACCAAACAAATGTCTTCAAATCCTACACACAAGAGGGAGAGAGAAATTGTCGGGTGCCTGTATAGGGGCTTTCCTTAGTCAGACCCCATTTTGGTGTTCCCACCTCCATGGACAACTAGATAGATAGAGAAGTAGAAATGAATTAAATAGAACTAAAGCACTACAAGACAATCTTATGCTACTCAACCAAGTAATAGATGAGAGGAGTGAAAGTGTAACACCTCCACCAAGAGTGCTCAAGGCTAATGGGGGAGAAAATGAGAGGAACTCAAGCCTCTGTTGCAATGGTGTTTTGTTCCACACTTGCTATAGTAATGTGGTGGAGTGTTGATGTTGTTGCTATGAAATGTGAAGTGTTTGCTAAAATGCTCAGAGCTGCCATGAGTGAGCTCAATGCTTGAAAAAAAGATTGTGGATGGAGTCCAAAAGTGGTGAAGAGATCTTTCAATCTTTCATCCAATCTCCTAAAGTAAGTTGAAAGACTGATTATGAAGGAATGCGAAGGAAAATGGCCATATTCGGGTTGGTTGGATGAGGAGGGTGTTACAAATCAACCCCCAATTTGAAGTGTAACACCTTTGTAGGCTCTAGATGCGGGAATCTTTTAGGGACGTAAGCGTGCAATGCATATGTCTACGTGCCACATGGGAATCCCTGAAAGAAACACCTCCACTGACACTCAAAATAGGTGCTAAGTGTGATGCAAGCATAGGGCTTAGGTGGAATTAAGCCTCTGAACTTGGTTTTCTAAGGTGGATAAAGGAAAAAAGGGGAATTGTACAAGGGGTGCAAGTTCACTCTTATACATTTTGCCCCCACTTTAGCGAGCATGGATACTGATGAGTGCTCAGTAAAGTAGATGAAGAAAGGTTAAGGTTAGAAATGTATACCTAAACTATTGAGGAAATAAATAATACATTAGACAATAAGAACTTGCAACAGATAGGAGTGTTAGAGCATGAAAAGCTAAATGATTCAAGTCAACATAGTGAAGAGAACTTGTTGTAAAAGGTGTCTCGGTACTATGTGGTGTCCCTAAATAATACATAGAAGAATTCAAAGATGAAGAGAGGAGTAGCATTTACTCAGGATGAAGAAGATGCATATCTTCAATCTGGTATATGCAAGAGATAAGAGAGATGAAAAAAGCATGTGGTGAAAGAAAAACCTACTCAGGAGTAGAACCCGCACCACAAAAGAACATGATAAAAGAAAACCCCACTCAAGGAGGAAACCCATATTACCAAAAAGCGCCTCACAAGCCTGAAAACTTGCAAGGAAGGCAACCCCCAAGATCTCACATGGGAGAGGCCAAAAAAGTTCCTTGCAAATCCATAGACCTATAAGGAAGGTGTCCTTCAAAAACTCTCACATGAAGGAAACCCCAAGAAGTAGACTCTATAGAGCCAAGAAGCGACGACACGTCTATCTATAGATAGAACATGTCTAAAGCATCAATACATCTACCCATAGATAGGACACATCTAAAAGCAGTGACATGTCTACCCATAGATAGGACATGTCTAAAGCATCAATATTTCTACCCGTAGATAGAACACATCTAAAATTGGTGACATGTCTACCCATAGATAGAACATGTCTTTAAAGTTTCAATATGTCTACCCGTAGATAAGACACATCTAAAAGAGGTGATATTTCTACCCACAAATAGAACATGTCTAAAGTGGTTAGTCATGCAGATCATAAAGCTTTCAAAGGGCTCCCTCGGGAACCCAGCATAAGAAGAGGGTTCCACTCTACTAAATGTTGTGGATATGGTTGTTGATATGTGGTTGTCATTGATTTCATAACTATTAGCATTTGGTGTATCAATTTCTATATATGTCAAGGATATTAAGAAAATTGTAAAAGAAAGTGTTTTGTGTTCCTAGTGGAACTATGGAGGTCAAGAAGGTGTTGTGTTCTGTACATTAAAGATTAGCTTATGTGGATTAAAGGGTTTAATGTTGAATGTTTCTAGATCATGTACCAAAAGTTTTAGAGGTCCGCGTGAAGTTTTGAGTATGTTGTGTTTTGATAGTGTTTTGCTAGTCCCTATCAGTGTTTCTAAAGGAAGTTTGTGTAATTCTTATTATTTGAGTTGTTGTAGATGCTTCTCTATTGTTTCTTGGTGTTCTATGGCATCTCTAGATCATTCTTTATCTTTATGGTGTGTCCACATTATTCAAAGAGTTCATGGTTGAAGATATTTTTGTGCATGTTTGGTTTTCCTTGTTCCTAGCTGACATGTTGGTGATAGCATGTTGTGGATCTTTGAGGTGAAATTAATTTGAGTCTTCTCACATTGGAGATGTTAATTTGGGTCTCCACTATGTTGTGGATGACCTTGGTGGATTCACATTAAAATTTTATTTGTTAAGATGGGTCAACATTGAAAATAATTAAAAATATGTTTTATTTTCCTAGCCAACTAAGTTGAATTGAAATCCCATGCAGCAGATATATAAGGGAAATTATTTCATTGTTGAATATGGTGCTTCATATGCTCCTATGTGTATATGTGTGAATATCATTTGATTACAGAGCAGAGTGAGAAGAAGATTGTGTGAAGTGGGAAGAAGTGTTGAGCTTAATTAGAATTGTAATCAGGTTTAGAGAAGAGGCTATTTTCTCAGTTCACAAATCTTGGATGGTTTTAATCCAAACCCTATTGTTGGATAGTGAGTCCTCTTTTTTAATTGAGCAATGAGCTCTAGGCAATGTGCCTGAATGCATGTGCATTCCCTTTATTATTTCTCTTATACTTCTAGCAGAGTATAATCTTGTGGACTAACATCCACCATGGTTTTTCCCCAACAGGGTTTCCACACAAAAATTATGTGTTTTATTTGTCTCTTTGATGTGTTGATTGTTTACGGTTAATTTTTTATTCATCAGATCTAAGATTAAGTTAAGATTAAGAACAAAATTTTTTGTTTTTGTTACAACTGATTCACTCCCCCCTCTTAGTTGTGTGTCCTTTTTTTTTTTCCAAAAATTGGTTTCAGAGCAGGTTCCTCTGAAGTAAGTGTAATAGCTTGAGGTGATCCGAGATGGAAACAACATTCAAGAAGGACAGTCCTAGATTTGATGGCTCTAACTATTCACTGTGGAATGTTCGGATGTAATGCCACTTAATGTGTATTGGTGATGCTATCTGGAAGATTACTAAAAATCAATATGTTATTCCTCAGAATGGTCCCTCTACTGTTGATGAGATCAAATACATTGAAAGCAATATTAGGGCTATTGAAGCATTGGTGAGTGCCTTAATAGATTCAAAGATGGCTAATGTGGTAGGTCTACATACAGCTCATGAAATGTGGACAAAACTAGAAATTGTGTATGAAGGAGATGCACAGGTGAAGATGGCTAAGCTACAAATCTTAAAAGGAAAGTATGAGAATCTAAAGATGGGTGAAGATGAAAATATCACTTCTTTTATGCAAAGAGTAAATGAGATAGTGATGGGTATTACATGTGTCGATGGTTCTGTCGATGAAGATGAAATTGTGGCTAAAGTACTCAGATCCTTGCCTCCCTCCTACAAAATGAAGGTTCATGCTATTGAAGAGTTCAAATATGTAAACAAGTTGACAAGAGATATGCTAATTGGGAAGCTTGCTACTTTTGAGATAAGTGAGTTTGGTGAATCCACACCAAAGACTAAATCTGCATTTAAGGCTACTATGTCTGGAAGTAATAAATTGAGATATAGTTTGGGAGAGAGTTCTAGGAAGGTATCCAAGTATGAAGAAGAATTGAAGAAACTCAAAGATAAAGAAAGAGCAGTAGAAGAACTAGAAGCAATGATTGCAAAGCAAGAAAGGAGAGGAAAAGGTAAGTATGAATATGTATTACCTATTAAATGTTTTTCTTGCAGTAAAATAGGTCATTTTGCATCTATATGTCTTGAAAGAGTTCCTAGATCTAAACCTCAGAAGTCTAGATTCCCAAAGAGATGCTACTTTGTTGAAGAAGCAATGACTGATGAAGAATCTAATAAAGATAATGGAAAATAAGATGAATGGGCTTTCATTGCTACCATTGAAAATAATCCTATGGCTATTGAATCTTCTAAAGATGAAAAAGCTCTTGCAGCTCAAGTTGAAGAAAAATATGAGTGGGTAATTGATAGTGGATGCTCACATCATATGACTAGTGATAAAAGAAAATTTGTGAGTCTTGAACAGTATGATGCTAGAGTTGTAAGATTTGGAGATAATAATGCTAGTGTGATTCGTGGCAGAGGATCTATTTTACTTGGTGGTAAATATAACACTGATGATGTCCTATATGTTGAACGGCTCAAGAAAAACTTGTTGAGTGTTGGATAGATGGTTCACAAGGTATATGATTTACAGTTCAAAGATAGAAGATGAAAGATACATGGAAGTTCTGAAAACCTAATTGCAACAGGAAAACAAACACACAGTAACATTTTTCATTTGAATACTACTAGTGGAATTTTTTTGATTGCTAAAGTAGATGAAAGATGGTTATGGCATAGGAGATTGTGTCATGTAAATTTTGACAACATTATCAAGATAAGTTATGTTCAAGCAGTAAGAGATCTGCCTAGATTAGTGAAGCTTGCCAATATAATCTGCAAGGAATGTTAGATGGGGAAACAAACTAGAGTCTCCTTTGAGAGAAAACATTTTCATTCAAGTAATTTTTTGGAGTTGTTACATACTGACCTTTGTGGTCCCTCCAAAGTCAGAAGTATTCATGGAGAAAGGTATTTTATGCTAGTTATTAATGATTATTCTAGAATGATTTGGGTTTCTTTCTTAAGAGAAAAATGTGAAGAATGTGAAATGTTCCAAAGTTTCAAGGCTATGGTAGAAAATGAAAAAGGGATAAAAATCAAGTGCTTGAGATCTAACAAAGGTGGTGAGTTCATGTCTAAGGAATTCAACTTTTATTTTGAAGAGCATGGAATTAAAAGATAGTTATCTGCTCCCCGAATCCCTCAATAAAATGGAGTTGCAGAAAGAAAGAATAGAAGAATTCTGGATGTTGCCATAACCATGATGACAGAAGGAAATGTGTCTCAAATGTACTCGAGTGAAGTGGTAAGTATTGTTGTGTATACCTTGAACCGAGTGAATGTGAATGGAAATTATGGTAAGACCCCTTATGAATTATGGTTTGGTCACAAGCCTACTATTAAGTATTTCAAGATCTTTGGAAGTAGGTGTTATATCAAGAGAGATGATGACATAGGAAAATTTGATGCTAGAAGCGATGAAGGGATTTTCCTAGGTTACTCTACTAAGAGCAAGGCATACCAGTGTTATAATAAAAGACTGAGAAAGATGATTGAAAGTGAAAATTTTAGAGTTGATGAGGACTCTATCAAATCATCCAGACATTGTAGTTATGATTCATATGAAGATAACACAAGTCAAGCAAGAAGCACTTAGACACCAAACTACTTTAGATTATTCCATATGTCTCGGTGAAGCAACCTCAATCCGTTTCGGTGAATCAAGTTAATCAGGAAGCTTATACAAGTGCAGAGGCACAAACAAGTGGAAGTGTAGAAGAAAGATCTGAAGAATTAGAAGACCAAGTAAGTCCCAAAACTCCAAGGTATTGAAAATTGAATCATTCTGAAAATAAAATCATAGGAGATAAGAGCAAAGGAGTAAAAACTAGAATAAAAATTGTAGAAGAATATTGTCTGATATCCAAGATTGAACCAAAGAGTGTAACTGAATCATGTCAAGATGAACATTGGCTGGAAGCTATGAAGGAAGAGTTGACATAGATCGAAAAGAATGATACATGGCTATTGGTTCCTAGGCCTAAAGACAAAAATGTGATTGGTACCAAATGGGTATTCAGAAACAAGCTGAATGAAGAAGGTGAAGTGGTCTAGAATAAAGCAAGACTGGTATGTAAAGGCTATTCTCAAATGGAAGGTATAGATTTTGAAGAAACCTTTGCCCCTATAGCTAGAATTGAAGCTGTGAGATTATTTCTTCCTTATGTTGCATACAAAGACTATAAAGTCTATCAGATGGATGTGAAATCAACATTTCTGAATGGAGAACTAGAAGAAGTGTACATCAAATAGCCAGATGGATTCCAATTGATAGATAAAGGAGATATGGTTTGCAAACTAAAGAAAGAACTATATGGAATTAAGCAAGCCCCTAGAGCATGGTACGCTAGATTGGACAAATATCTACTAAATCTTGGATTCACAAAAGGTAGTTCTAATAGCAACTTATATTTCAAATTAGATCATGAAAAGGAGCTGATTATAGAAGTTTTTGTTAATGATACCAGTTTTGGAGGAGATGATAATCTATGTATGAAGTTTGGTGATGAAATGAAGAGTGAATTTGAAATGAGCATGATTGGTGAGATGAATTTCTTTCTAGGATTACAAATTACACAATTGGACCAAGGAATTTTTATATCTTAGTCCAAATATGTGAAAGAGCTACTAAATAAGTTTGGAATGGATGACTCCAAACCTGTTGGTACTCCCATGGTGACAGGATGTAAGTTGAAAAAAGATGATAATTCTCCCAAAGCAAATCAAACTTGGTACAGGTCAATGATTGGTGGATTGCTCTATCTAACTCAAACTAGACTAGACATTATGAATGTTGTATGTATGGTAGCTAGATATCAAGTCATTCCAAAGGAATCACATGTGACTATTGTGAAGAGAATTTTCAAATATCTGAAAGGAACAACCGAATTTGGACTTTGGTATCTAAAGGATGACGATCTTACTTTGTGTGCATACACTGATGTAGATTGGGCTGGTGATGTAGATGATAGGAAAATTACTAGTGGTGGTGCTTTCTTCCTAGGGAAGAAGTTGGTGTCCTAGTTAAGCAAAAAGCATAATTCAATTTCTCTATCTATTGCTGAAGCAGAATACATTGTTGCTGCAAATAACTGTACTCAAGTGATATGGATGAAACAAAAGTTGAAAGACATTAGGGTGGTATATAATGAATCTATTGCCATATCCTGTTACAATTCAAGTGCAATAAATATCTCAAACAATCTAGTACTGCATTCTAAGACAAAAAATATATCAATAAAGTTTCACTTCTTGAGAGAGAAAGTGAATGAGAAAGAAGTCAGATTGGAGTATGTGCCTACCAAAGAATAGATTGCAGATATATTTATTAAACCATTGTTGAAGGATACTTTTGAGTATCTCAAAAGAATGCTAGGGGTAATCACCCCTCCTGAGAAAAATTGAAGATGCATTTATTTACATCAATCTTAGAGCTTCATTGCTATATTCGGATATGGATTGATGTTTTCATGGCTGCTACTCAGGGGGAGTAGTCAGATGTGTAGATATGTGGTTCAGAGTGTGTGTTTTGGAAAGGTCATGGTTACCTTTTCCATTGATGCCAAAGGGGGAGAAGTGTAGTGTGAAAAATATTTCTGAGAGAAGTCTTGTGGAGAAGTACAAAAGAATTCACTGTGTTGGGTTGATGATATTCTTTTTCACATCATGTGTTGCCATCAATTCCAAAGGAAGAGATTGTTAGATGTTGTAGATATGGTTGCTGATATGTGGTTGTCATTGATTTCAACACTATTAGCATTTGGTGTATCAATTGTTGTATATGTCAAGGATATTGAGAAAATTGTAAAAGAAAGTGTTATGTGTTCCCAGTGGAACTGTGAAGGTCAAGAAGGTGTTTTTTTTTGTGCATTGAAGATTAGCTAATGTGGATTAAAGAGTTTAAATTTGAATGTTTCTAGATCATCTACCAGAAGTTTTAGAGGTCTACATGAAGTTTTGAGTACATGTGGTCTGACAGTGTTTCTAAATGAAGTTTGTGTAATTATTATTATTTGAGTTGTTGTGGATGCTTCTTTGTTGTTTCTTGGTGTTCTACGGTGTCTCTAGATGATTCTTTATCTTTGTGGTGTGTCCACATTATTCAAAGAGTTCATGGTTAGATCTTTGTGTGCATGTTCAATTTTTCTTGTTCTTGGATGACATATTGGTGATAGCGTGTTGTGGATCTTCAAGGTGAAATTAATTTGAGTCTTCTCACATTGGAGATGTTAATTTTGGTCTCCACTATGTTGTGGCCGATGTTGGATTCACATTCAAAGTTTATTTGTTAAGTTGGGCCGACATTGAAAATAATTGAAAATATGTTTTATTTTCCTAACCGACTAAGTTGAATTGAAATCCCATGCAATAGATATATAAGGGTAATTATTTCATTGTTGAAGATGGTTCTTCATGTTCTACTATGTGTATATGTGTGAATATCATTCGATTGTAAAGCAGAGTGAGAAGAAGATTGTGCGAAGTGTGAAGAAGTGTTGAGCTTAATTGGAACTGTAATCAGGATTAGAGAAGAAGCTATTTTATCATTTTACAAATCTTGGATGGTTTTAATCCAAACGCTATTGTTGGACAATGAGTCCTCTTTTTTAATTGAGTAGTGAGCTCTAGGCAGTGTGCCTGAATGCATGTGCATTTCCTTTATTATTTCTCTTATACTTCTAGCAGAGTATAATCTTGTGGACTAACATCTACCATGGTTTTTCCCCAACAGGATTTCCATGCAAAAAAAATTATGTTATTTGTCTCTCTAATGTGTTGATTGTTTATGGTTAATTGTTTATTCATTCGATTTGAGATTAAGTTAAGATGAAGAAGAAAATTTTAAGTTTTTGTTACAACTGATTCACCCCCCCTCTTCATTGTGTGTCCTTGTTTTCCCAACACACTCAATGGACACACTATTTGAAAAGTGAGATCTAGTCAGGTTGCCCCCAAGCTAGACATGAAAGAGTTTATTTGAGATAAAAAAAATTCAAAGGAGGTCACTAGAGAGCCCTTCAAAAGAGAAAATGGGTCCACTCAAGGGACGCTTCATTTGAAAGACATAGAAAAGAGAGGGGTCCTTAAGAAAGACACACATCTCTGAAATAAGTTATCATTGCCCCCAATGTACAAGGGGGAGAACTATGCAAGATACTTTAAACAGGATAAAGGGAAACCTCGATATCACTTATCATGCAAAGTAAAGGTAGGTATGTCAATCAAACGGGAGTTTGATGGCACCTGAATCACAAAGTTGTTGTATCTTGTCTTTTAAGGCCTTACATTCCCTAGTGGAATGGCCAAGCACTCGATGGTATGCATAGAAATAATGTTTTTCTTTGTCATGTTTATGAGATTTTTTGTGTGTAGGAGAAGGAAGAGTAATCAAGAGGGCTTTTAGAAGCTGCAACAAGATACACTCTTGCTTAGATAAAGAATGAGGAGTAGGAAGCAACCCTTTCTCTTGTGGAGAAAAGTTTGACTTCTCACCAGAAGAAGAAGAAGATACGAAGGTGGAAGACAAAGGCAGATAACTCAATCCATGAGAGAAATATTGAGTGGAATTCATGTCACCATTCAACCATAGTCTTGTTTCAGATTGTTCATTAAAAAAACCAAGCCCTATGTTATGCTTACGAGGCACAAATTCTATAGGGACCTAAATGCCTTGTTCGTTGCACCCACAACCTTTACGCTCATAGCCATATTTAGAGATGAGCCTAAAGTTGGGGCCATAATATGTTTACAAATCTTGAAAAGAAGGTGGATCCTTATAAAGAACATTTTCCCAGCAACGGGGATCACACTCCTCTATGGGATCACCATCATTCTTATTAATAGGACTGCCAACACTATCCTCCTTATTTCAAGTGTAATCCTCTTCCTCAGAAGGAGGATCAATACTAAGGATATTACAATGATTCCTCGCCCTACTCTGTGATATAAAAGAAAAGTAATCTTTGATAGAGGGGTATGTGCAGGATCATGATGGGCCAAAAAGTGGTGATATGATGTGTATGGGTAGGGTATGTGGTTGATGACTTTCTTTTTACCCAAAATTGATGAAACAAAAAGGGTTTTTAAAGGAGAATCTCAAATTTCCACCAATATAAATTATGCTTTACTTTGAATTTAATAAATAATTATTATTCATCTTCTATTTGAATTATGACTAAAGTCCTGATTGATAGGCTGATTGAAAAACATCTATAGCTTTCAAATGGTATCACATTTTTTGAATTTGAAACATGCATCACATTCTATGCTTCACATACTATAGGATTAAAAAAAAGAATTTCATGAAGTTTTGACCAAAATTAAGGTGGTTAGACATATGATTTTTTATATTTTAAAAAGTTGTAATAAAAAATCATAATTAATTATTTACTTGTAAAGAAAAATATGTATCACATCAGGACATGATTCCTCTACTTATATCTAAACTATCATACAAAAATAGTATCATTTTATTGTGGTTAGGGTGGTTGACAGACACCTACTTATTTTTTCCCTAAAATTTAGTACTACTGCATTGAAATTTCAAATTTTCACAATTTAATCGATTTTACTTTTTTAAAAATAAACCTAGTAGTTTAGAAACTACATTCAATTTGATACAAATTCTATTATTACATATTTTTTAAATAATATAGATGACTTATTCAAATTTTTATGTCAAGTTGACTAACTCTGATTTTTTTGATTTTTTTGCCACTTAAGGGCCTATTTTTTCCATGATGATCCTGTACATACCCAGAGGGTGTAGGAGATGTTGTTAGAAGATCTAAGTGGATCGAGTTGACTTTATATTCTCCAATGAAGGACTTTGTAAAGTCTAAAGGGCCCCGATCACTACCAAGACATGCACTCCTCTAAGAAGATGTAGGAGTGCACTTAGGATTCCTTGTTTCTGAAGGATCTTCTCTAGGGACGTCTACCTTGAGATTATCCTTTGTAGTAGGTACAACTAGGGTAAACATCGACACACTAGAAGATACTGAGGGAATAAGAGTAGGTGCAATTGGAGTTTGACCAGTAGCCACTATCTCACATAAGTGCATAGCCTCAGGGTCAATTTTAATTGTGACTACTTGATTGTTACAAATAAACTTAATAGATTTATGCAAGGTGGAAGGGACTTCACCCATAGTGTGAATCCACGGTCTACCAAGAAGAAGGTTACACAATTTTTTTTTCCATGACATATACAAGGGTAGGAATAGTAATAGGTCCCAACCTCAAAGGCAAGACTACCGTGCCTAGGGATTGTTGACCGACATTATCGAACCCACAGAGGACAAGAGAAGAAGTGTTAAGAGAGGATGGTTCAATATTAATCATAGGTAGAAGATGTCCAGATACTACATACATTGAGTGTCAAACCAATATCAATGAGAGTGTGTCTAATGCTTATCTTATTAATATTGACTATAATCATTAGAGGATCTATTTTCTTGTGTACTTCCAGGGGTGGGAGCTCTTGTGGATGGAATGTCACATTTGGTGAATTTGTATGAATATACACTATCATTGCATTAGCATCTATTAGCCTAGTGGAAGAAGGCAAGAGGATCTTTTGCAAAGCTTCTTGAAGCATACCTTGATAAACTGGAGTAGACTGAAGCAAATCCCATAGTGAGATCCTGTCTAGAGTAACGTAAGGTTTCCCAACAAAATCATCACCACTAGGTGCTTTAGTCATAGGTTTAGGAGTTTGAGGAAGTCTTGGTCTTTTATTCATACTATTTTTGTAAGTATAGGCTACCACTCTATGAGAGGGAGCCTTAGGAAGATCAAGAGATCCACTATTTAATGGAACACCATCGATAGTGCAAATCCTTTTAGGAGTAGGACTAGCTAGAGTCACATGAATGATCGACCTCTTAGGTCCTTGAGGGGAAAAGAAGACATCTAGACCACGTTTATAGACTCATTACAACTAGAAGAATAATTACATGAATATTTATTCTCAACATCAATCCAAACATGATCAAAAGTGGAATAGTTACTTAAAGAGACATTCTCAACATCGATCCAAGGAGAATCAGATATGGAAGGGGGTTCATCATTTGCTAATGCATCATCTCTAGAAGAGGGTCCATTAGAACAAAGATGAGATTGATCATTCACAAATGCATCATCTCCAAAAGAGAGTGCATTGGAATGAGAGGTAGATTCATCATTCACCAATGCATCATCTCTAGATGAGAGTGCATTAGAATGAAGAGTGGGTAGAGTAGAATTGAGAAAGGTATTAATGATTTGGTCTTCTTGCAATAAGCTATCCTCCAAAGAAAGAGGAATCTCGTGAGAAGGATCAAAGATACCAAGTGACATGGACAAATCCAGGTCACTATCACATGCATTAAATGGAATATCATTAATATTTTGGATCCATAATATTAGATATGAAACTAATAAAAGAACCTATTAAATCCATTTACAACTTTTTGAAGAACAATGTTCTTCATGTCTAGTTCACCAAAATGTGATATAGGGAGATTCACTACTCATGAGTTTTCTTCACTTAGAGATCCTCACGGGGCAAACTACCCTATATCACCTCAATGGAACAATAGCGAGAGTTCTAAAATCTGAAAGAGCATGTCACAAAGGTTTCTTGGAAAAACTGTCAGGCTCTCGACCAAAGGACATCAGTGTAGAAAGTGGAGGACAACGCGGCGGACTGGCATCTCAGAGGTGCACTAGCATCTTGTATAGACCAGAGGTCGAGTTTATCATAGAAAATGCCTAAATGACTGCTAGCAAATGGATTACTAAGAACTGACAGAGTGTGATAAAATAGTAGAGCTGAGGCTAAGCAAAGAGTAAATGATAACGATAAGAAGAAGAAAGGAAAGAGATACTTATGATTGTGCAGGTGATGAAGCCTCCACCAAATAAATGTCTTCAAAGCTTGCACACAAGAGGGAGAGAGAAATTGTTGGGTGGCTATATAGGGGCTTGCCTCAGTCAGACCCGTTTTGGTGTTCCCACCTCCATAGACAGCCAGATAGATAGAAAAGTAGAGATAAAGTAAATAGAACTAAAGCCCTACAAAATAGTGTTATGCTACTCAACCAAGTAATAGAGGAGAGGAGTGAAAGCTTACCACCTCCACCAAGAGTGCTCAAGGCTAATGGGGGAGAAAATGAGATGAACTCAACCCTCTGCTGCAATGGTGTTTTGTTATACACTTGCTCTACTGACATGGTGGAGTGTTGATGTTGTTACTGTGAAGTGTGAAGTGTTTGCTAAAATGCTTAGAGCTGTCAAGAGTGAGCTCAATGCTTGAAAAAAAGATTGTGGGTGGAGTCCAAAAGTGGTGAAGAGATCTTCCAATCTTTCATCCAACCTCCCAATGCAAGTCCAAAGACTGATTATGAAGGAATGAGAAGGAAAACAACCATATTCAGGTCATTCGAATGAGGAGGGCATTACAAATCGACCCCAATGGGAAGTGTAACACCTTTGTAGGCTCCAAATGTGGGAATCTGTCAGGGATGTAAGCATGTCACGAGGGCATCCCTGAAAGAAACGCCTCCACCGACGCTCAAAACAGGCACCAAGTGTGATGCAAGCAATGGGCTTAGGTGGAATTAAGCCTCCGAACTTGGTTTTCTAAGGTGGATAAAGGAAAAAGGGGAATTGCACAAGGGATGGAAATTCACTCTTATACATTAAGATATCAAATTGGTCAAATTATGTTCATGCTTATAGAGGCAATAGAATATGCATGAATTATACTAGATTTGAGCAACATATTGGCCACACATCTCTAACTCATGTTGTACCTTATGAATATAAATAGGGTATTAGAGTTATATTGAGCTAACAAAGGTTGGATGCATACTAAACTCATTTTATATGTCTCAATAATAGAATGAAAATGAGTATAAGGACCTCCATAATGATATCCTCTTCATTTTCGTGCACCATCTCTTTTCTTCTCAATATTTTTGATCAATGGATATTGTTATTTCATGTTAATGATAACATAGAGAAATGATTATTTATGTAGGAAAGAAGGAATTACAATATACTCCAAATTATTTTAGTTTTTTGCATGGGAGTATATTGATCGCAGATTTCCCTCCACGTTAAGCTAGTTTGGAGCATCCATTGCACACTATTATTGCATTAGTATGATAAATGAAAGATATTTTCCCTATCATGTTAATGGAGGGTTCAATTCCTATGTAAGATATTAAGTGGGCATGGGTTAGTCATTTTTTATTGTTACTTCATCAACCATCTAAATGCACACCTCATGTTTGATCATAATAATTGGGGCTACCATTATCGTGCATAAGACCATTTTAACATATTCAACTAGTAGTTAGAAAGAACCCATAAGATAAACATTACCACTTAGTTTAAAATATTTGGAGAATTTACAACACATAATAAAGCGCATTTTAGAAAGATTTTGTAACTTGGAAGGTCATTTTCCAAATTTGTAAGTATAATGTCTCACTATCCCTAAAGGGAGGGGCACAAATAATTCCACAATTTAGTTATGAAAAAAATTGGGGATGTAGCTATCTGAAGTGGTTTCCTTGGTTGGTCATCATATTGATGTTTATTTTGTTGACCTAGTGAGAAATAGTTGTACATTGACTAAGGTTCCTAGTTCTATATATCACTAGAGGCCAAATGGTTTATGGATTTGCATTATAAAAATGCCCAAAACATATTATTTAGTGGATTTCAATTATATTAGTATTATAATAATCTTATAACTAAATGAATTCAACTTTGAATTTGTAATTTTCAATAATACCAATATCTTGTTTGTCATAATCTTGATTCATATGTAAAATATTTGTATCTACACACACACACATACATATATAATATACATACATTGTAAATTTTTAATAAAAATCATGATGAATCCATTATGTTTAGGAGTCTTTAATTTTTATTATTTTCATATTGAAAATCAAATTTTAAAGTGGATAGCTATATATATAGTGATTAAAAGTTTAAATTTTCTATCAATATATGATTTTGAATAATGATATTTGAAATAGGACTACTATAGAAAACAAACAGAACCCTTGATAAATTGAAAAAATTATGATCCAAATTTTCATATATAATGACATATAATATACATATATCTAGAAACAATTAAAATTTATAAATCAAAATTGATTCTATTTGTGAAATCAAAGAAAATCTATCAATTCAAACAAATTAAACATTTCTTTTGTTTTTAAATTTATCTAAACTTAAAATTAACAATATGAAAAATGACGACAAATAACCACTAAAAAATTCCCATGCATTCATCTCCACCACAAAATAAAATGGTCAAACATCATATCAGATACTGAAAAGAAAGGCCACTCAATGAAAACCTGGCAATTTACTTTTCTTATCGATTTATTCTCAATGTTTTCGTCATCCTTTGACTTAAAAATCATCCTATCAAACTTATTCTTGGGAATCTCACTCTAAAAGCTTACTGGACAAGAGAGGCATCAGCTCAGATTACCATTCCAAAAAGAACAACGCCCATGTCAATCTTCATTCATATTATTTGGCTTCACTATTGAAAAGGCGATGCCATCAACTTTGGTAAAGAGAGGAATATGCTGTCAGGGAATAAATAATTCCACAAATATGCCATCAACTTTGAGAAACAGAAGAATTCCAGAAGTGTGCCATTACCTTTGATAAACAGAAAGAATTCCATTTTATCTTAAATGTATTCCTCTTATCTTATGCCCACTATAAATGGGCATTTGTTTCAATTCCTGCATACTCCATGTTTTGCTGGTGCATTCCCTTTCTTGCATGATTTTATAGGTGTCAACTACTTGAAATTTAATGCAGTTAAACATGCTCTTACGCCAAGAATGATTTGCCCCCGCAGGTACAGTGAGATAAGCTAGTTATTTGTGGGGGGATCACCTTGGCAAAGAACCTGTTTTGCTTATTACAGAAGATCTCACATGAGGAGAGCTTTACTTGTTTGAAGGTTACATCATACTTGAAGATAGTCAAAATTATAAGATAGTAAAATGATAGTAGACGATTTTTTTTTAAAGTAGAGAAAATTTTTATAGGAAGAAGGCTTATTTGTATGAATTTGATATATATTGGAAGATATAACTTATTGAAAATAGTCAAAATTACATGATACTTTTGTATTTTAATCTTCAAAAATATTTAAATAATACTGATTTTAATTTTTTGGTAAAAAGATGTCAAAAATCTTGATGAAGAGGGAATTCATTATTTTAGTTTGATAAATGTTGAAGATTATATCTCATTCTTTGTGGATGAAGTCCAATGTAGTTGGTCATTTCATGACATTCAATAAACCCTAATAATATCTAGAGAAAATTAGATTTGAAATGTAACTTTTTCCCCACACACACATACCATTCTGAAACAAGTCTCATGCCTGCAAATCATTCTAAAACAAGTTTCAATTTCCCTTTAATGATAAACCAACTCCTATTTAATGGTAAAACCCTCCAAAATATCAAGTAAAAACTTCCAAAATCTCACTTATCACATAAAAACCAGATAAATATAGATTTGACAACTGGATGGGAACATAGTATTTTCATTTGTAATGTTTTTTTAGTCAATTTGATGGAAACATTCTTTTTTTCATTTGCATTGCTTTATGGTTTAAATCTGTATACAAATATTTCATAATCTAATAATACTTAATTTATTTAACCAAAAATTCTAGATTTGTCTAAGTTTATTTCATTCCATTATTAGCATTTATTATTAGAAGCACTCTCTAACATATTAATATACATATAGTTTTCTATGGGTTGAACAAAATAATCAAAATTATAAGAAAATTTCATATTAATAGCATGAAGTTTCCAGTCCATGATAAATTAGAATGCAGATTTTTGGATTGAAACTGTGTGTAGTTTTTTATATCAACATTTGAGATTATACTCCATGATACATCATTAGGATGGTGAGAAAATAGAGAAAAGAATGTGATGGCGGATCATGGAGTATGATCTAAACGTTGATATAAAAAGCTACACACAGTTACAATCTAGAAATATGCACTCTACAATTTCATATATTTATGAAAAAATGATTTTAATTATTATTTTATTATTTAAAATAAAAATAATATATAAACCATAAAAAATATATTATATAATATACATTTACTTTCAAAATGAATTTTTGATTATGATTGACAACATAAATATTTTCAATTGAAAAACTATATATATAAGTGTGAAATTTAATTTTTTGGTGGTTACAATATTAATATATTTTTCCTTATAAGGATGGTAGAGTTTACTTCCTCCTAGTAGTTTATATGATGATATTAAATATTAGTACTTGTCCTTAGGCAATATTTTTGCAATAATTTTTCTTAATTAGTTACTAATAAATTGGTTTTGAATCAATTAAAAACTAAAAAGATTAACAAAACTAGTTAAGATAAAGTATTATTTTGACATTTTTTTAAGAATGTGTTTTACTACACTTTTAATTTTATAATTCATCTCATTAAATCTAGATAAAATAAATAAATGTTAGCTTACTTAATATAAATTTTTAATATTTATATATTAAAAAATATGTATATTAAATTAAAATAAATAAATCGTAATAAATACACATTTTAATATATAATAATATTATATTAATAATTTTAAAAAATTCTTAAAAAGTGCAATAATATTATTCACTCTAAAATATAAAATATAACATAATAATAATCTTATAAATATTATAATATAAGAAGAAGAAGATTGCAAATATATATATATAATAATATGATATAAGTTTAATTTAATTATGATACAATAATTATAATATTTAAAATATTATAATAAAACTATACAAATAATAATGTTATAGAAACATAATATTATAATACAATATAATAATGATAATAATACTATAAAAATTAATACAAATTCTACTATAATTTTTTCTTGAGAGCATTATACATTGGCATCAATTACACCTTCATTAGAAAAAGGGGCAACATTACACACTAGTTTAGGATGGAAGGAAAAGGGTATTCAGCTTTTTTATTTTTCTTGAATTTATAATATTATAGAAACATAAATCTAATATAAAAATACAATCATAAATCACATAAAATAAATTTAAATATATTATCAATTATACAATATACATAATTTAAATTTATTACAATAATATAATTAAAGTTGTAAATATATTATCTAATATAACTAAAAAATATATAATATAATAAAAAATAAACTGCAAGCACATTTTACCTTTTCCATCTTAGATTTACCTTGATTTGAAGAAGGTCTACTATCTACATTAGACGTAGATGAAAATGCATCTGAAGCATTTCTCCTTGATTATCTTTTTTCGTACTTTGTTTGTCATTATCTTTCTAATCTTTAGTGCCTTGAATTACAACCAAAGCATACTTAAGATCAATTGTTTATCATCTTTCGCAATTCCATGATGTTTCAATTGCAATCTTATGGCCTTTAGTTTGGTGAAGAAGTCATTTATGGTATCAAAAATTGAAGGAATTAGACCTATTAGGTCATTATATAATTGAGGACCTCTTAATTCATCTTGTGCACCAAATATTTTTTCTAATGTTTTCCAAACTTCATTTGGTATAGACAAAGATTCAATATAAAAGAGAAAATATGGAGATACAAAAATACATAAGGTTCCAAATGCTTCATCACACTTATTAAACCATTTTATCTTTTCTACATCAATTATTGGTTTAGTTTCTAGTCCTGTTGTTACCCTATGCAATCCATACTTTTTCAATTAGAGTGTCATTTTAATTTTCCAATCGAAATAGTTGTAGGGTGTTAACATAGGAACTATTGATTGATCCATTTTAGGTAGAAAAAAAGATTATTTGTAAGTGCACCAAAAAAAAATGCAAAAGAGAAACCAAGAGAAACCCCCTTTCTAGTAGTCTCAAAAATCACCCCCCCAAGATATTACAATGTTGGAACTTTATGAGTAGTGCATTTACAAAGCATTTTCCAAGATAGAATGCCCACTAGGCCCACAATGGCCAAAATTACAAATTTTGATACATATGAAGTGAACTAAAGACAAAATCTAGAAAAATTAGCCCTACAACAGTGTAGTGCTCTTCAATACCTTTCCAACTTCTATTCATTTCAAAAAATTACAGCACTAAGGTGAAAGTTATGGGATGTTGAAGAAAAAAACAACAAATAGCTTCAACAAACAATATCTAGCAGAAACTAGCGAAAATTCTTTTCAAAACCTCCATGGATAGAAATTTCTCATCTCTAGCTTTTCACCAATATCTCATTTGTGATAAAAAAAACATCGTGGTGAAAAGTTATACAAGTTTGAAAAAAGGCCCAATTTTTCCTTTTGGAGGGCCCTAGTGCCCCCCTAGTCGTTGTTGGGTAGCATCGCCAACTAAGGTGGTTGATTTTGTGGGGGATTGGTGGTTGGAATTCCAATTTTAGTGGCAGTTTGTATCTAACTCCTAGTGGTTTACAACTTTGACTGTGCAGTTTTAAAAGAATGTTAGGAGTTTTTGTTAACACTGCCCACTAGGAGGTTTGTAGAACCACTGACAGTTAAGTGGCTTGACCACTGCTACCCAATGGTTTGCAATTTGCAGGTCGCTAAGCGGCTAAGGAAAAATCCTTAGTGCTAGCACTTAGCACTTTATTCCAAGTGCTCAACACTTTAGAAAAAGCACTACAATTTTTTTTTGAAATTTTTTTAATAAAAAAAAATATTGAAAATGAAAAATTTCACATGGTCCTTCTAGCAAACAATATTTTCCTTGGCGGCTCTCAACATGGAATATAGGAAAAGTATCTATCAAATTTCATCTCCTTGGCCTCTTGAATGCAATGGCAAGGTCCTTTTTGGCCAAAAATGCTTTGATAAAAACTTGTTTGCCAGATTTGAGCTTCAAACTCTTGTTTTCTATTGTGTCATATGGTCGCCAAATTGAGTGAAATGAAAGCCAAATCGAATGTTTTTGAGCCTACTAGACAAAATGGGACAATAAAAAATGTTGTCACTATAACCAAAATAGATGCAATCACTAGATCTCACAAAAAACACACATGAAAATATAGGATTAACAGATCTTCATAATTCTTTTCTAATTATCTAGATCATATTGAAATGCAAGATAAGAGCATATGGGAATTTACAAGATCATATTAAAAACTCTATTTTTTGAATCAAGAATCCAAGTACCCAAAACTCTCAAAATTTTAGCTCTGATACCATGTTAGAAATTTGAAATAGATTTAATAACCAAGGTCTTCTATGAGAGAGATAAGCTATGAAATTGATATGAAATAACACAATTACATACCAGGGATTCCAAGAGATGTGCAAATGTCAAGATGACAAGGTTACATTAGGAGATCAAAGAAAATTTGTAGAACAATGACTGCATGCATCAAAGTACATGTATGCCAAAGTATGCAAGAATATGCAAGATTATATATGAAAATAAAAGCTAGGTAGTGAGTTTATATAGAATTAAGGAGATGATGAAGGTGACAAAACCAACCAATAGGAATTAACCACCAAAAGTGGAAAGTGTTCACCCTTTAAGGAAGGGGACACCACATCACTTATCTCTTAGTTATAAATGATAAATTCACTTTATTATCCTAAGAAAACTTAACAAAAGTTTAGGAAAAACCTAGGACTAAGGGAAAATAAATTAACCCACTAGGAAAATAAATTAAACTACACTAACAATTTGCTCATACACAGCACACCCCTTTATTTCCTCTTCATACTATATTGATCTTACCATTTATTCTCTTCTCCTTACATGTGCATGGTCTCCCATGGTTATCTTCTTCTACACACATTTTATTTATTTTTATATGCAGCCTTCTCCCTATGGAATGACCTTTTGTCATCTTTGTTTGACACTAACTCTTCTTTATTTTTTTGAGATCTACATACTTACTTGGTAGTCTCTTCCTTTCCCTTAGACTGCACAATACCTCTCTTTACTCTTATCTTTTGAGTTCCCATGCACTTGGTCTTTTCTTTTCTTTTCTTTTATTTTTTATTTTGTACATATATCAACCACATCATTTTTCTAATATTACTTGTCTTTTACTCTCTTTTTCCAATTGATGTGAATCCTCATTCTCCCTTGTGCCTTTCACCTCCTCAACACCTCCCTCAACTTGCATTAGAAATGAGGAGTTTTTATTTTTAATTTTATTCCAATTCCAATGAAAATGCTTCAGGTTGGAAAAAATATAAAAAATAAGATTCTTCTTCATTGCTTGAGAAAATGAATTTATTTTTCATTTGAAAAATTGCTAGCCACCTACACATACTTTGAATTCAATATTTATTAGACAATATGAAGGAAATTGCACCTAGCTAGCTAAATGGTAAATGTTTTAAAATTCACTACCATAATGTAATTTAAATTAAAAAAAAAACACAAGAGAAAATCCAAAGCTGGAGACATATATTGAAACATGACCAATCTCCTCCACAAACAAAAACCAATTTAAACTATAACTCCAAACATAAAATTGAAATAAAATGAATGAAATTAAATAGAGATGTTTTTGGGATGTGGATTGCCCATTTTCTACAATACTCCTACATCATATAGATTCTCTTTTCTTTGTCTTTTGGATCCCCTTTCACTCCCTTAATATACCAATTTTTCATTCCCCAACCATTATTTCCATATAACTAAGTATTATCCTTTAAGGAAAATTCTCCAGATCATAGTCCCCATCTTAATCCTTCCATGGGTACACTTCATCTTTCCTCTACCATTTCTCATTATACTATGCATTTCTTCATTTCCATAAATAACCATTATCAAGAGACCTAACTTGACTTCCAACAATGTATGAAAATTATTTCACAACTTCAAGAAGGTAAGAGTGCTATGAACCTTGAGGTTGGCCCTATCTCATTTAATATTCTCAATTATTTGGGAAAATATCATACCAATGTTGTGGGCCTTGAAGTCATGAATTCTCAACATATTATGCATGCTCATACTAACCCTTACCATAGCTTTTGACCTACTAAGATTAATTCAACTAATTCTATCCTTATTTATCCTACCTCCTTTCACACATCTTCTATACTATCTCCATCATCTATCACTCCTCTCTCTCCTATTATATCTCCTATCCAAGCTATTCTCCAACATAATATCCAATCCCCTATGTTTCCTTCTATTACTTTCACTTCTTTCTCCAACACTCTCTCTCCTCATTTTATTATTCCTACTTCCCCACCTATTTCTCATCCTACTTATATTCCTTCTTATACTAATGTAGTCCTTAACACTACAACTTATGCCAACACTATACTATGAATCACCCTTCTTCTATCCTTATTCCTCATTACACCTCTTCTATCTTACCCTATGTTTTCTCTATCTTCTCTATTATTTCCTCTTTCCTCCTTCCTCTTTTCCTTCTCCTTAAGAATCTTATTATCCTTCTCCTCCTCAAATACCTCCTCATCCTTCATCTAACCCTATTATTCCCCATGTGTTACACCATTTTCAACAAATTCAATAAAAATAATTCTTTTCATATCAATTATAGAGAGATAAACATGAATATTTATCATAAACCTTTATCCTATAACATTATATCTCATTCATTTCCTCCTAATTTTAAATCCCCTCATCATCCCTAAATGATGAAAAAGGAAATTCTACTACTCATGTATTAACACATGTAATATTTATATTTCTTGGATTATGTTTATGATGATCACATCCTTCATTAAAGGAACATTCCCTTGAGAGTTTTACTCTTTACTCCATGATTCCATGAAAATATTTCAAATTAAAAACTAAGAATTAATTAATCATTTTCAAATTGAAATATCCCTCAAATCTAACTTTACTTTAAACTGATCTTAGTCAAGATGCACTATCACCTCCCTAACATATAAATCCAACTATTGTTTATGGATAAGTTCATTTCATCTACCCTAATGAAGATAATTCTTTGAAAGTACAAAAAAAATAGTACCTTTTTGTAACCCATGGGTATAATGAGACAAAAATTATAAGATTAACAAGAAATTTATAAGGATGCCTATTTATACCACAACTAAAAAACCCCAAAATAAATTATAAACCTTAAAAGAAAACTTTTAAACCAACCTAACACAAATAAATTTGTTAACATGATTATATCCCTAAACCTACCACATCTAACTATGGTTGTAACACTATCCATAACTATGTTGTAACTCTAACCCTAACAATAAAGAATTGTATTGGAATAAATATATTAGATGAATAAATTTTTGGAGCATTATATCTATTAATCATATTTAGTGATTTTAGTTTATTTTAATTTATTTATTTTAATCACATACATGAAAAAAATCATTCTAAAAAAATTAAAAATAAGTGTTTTTTTTTTTTTTAGAAAGATGTAATGAAATGACTTTATAAAGCAAAAAATGAAAAATCATCTAATTTTTTATTTTTAAATAGTTTATATTGCTTTCCCTACAATTTTTCCCATAACACCCCAAAATTTATTTATTTTAGAAAGATGTAATGAAATGACTTTATAAAGCAAAAAAATGAAAAATCATCTTTTTTTTTTTAAATAGTTTATCTTGCTTTCTCTATAAATTTTCCCATAACACCCAAAATTCCTAGCCAATTATGTTAAAAAAAAAACAATTACAATTTTTAAAGTTAAGTATTTAACATATTCACTTTAAAAAAGCTTAAATTATATTTGAAGAACATAAAATTTCATTTTTTATAACTAATTAATAAAATGAATTAGTGCCGCGAGTACTTGCCTTTGTATTAGAGATTTGTAGAGTTGGAATAAAAATAAATGTAAGTTTAATTAATGTGAATAAAATTAAATGTAATTTTTTTTAATTGTTGTATTTTGGTTTTGACTTTTGTATTTTGTGTTTTGTTTGATTAATACAGTTGGTTTTTTATATCTTGTTTGATGTTAAATATTTGAAAATAAAATAAATTGGAATAAATGTTTGTTGTTTGGTGTTCTTTTTTTTTTAATAAAGTTGAATACATTTGAATATTTATATAATGAACCCATTTATTGAGAGAATAAAGTAGTTTATGAATTATTTGTACTAGACATAACTATGACTAATAAAGTTGAAGTTGAGTTTGATTTTGAATTTGATAGTGAAATCTCCATATTATAGTTGAAGTTAAATATACTATTATATAATAAATATATATATTATAATTTAATATTAATAAGCTATAAATTATATTGTATAAACTAAGTAAATAGGTAATATTATAATATTAATATATTTTAAAATATTTTTATAATTATTAATATAGTGATTTAATATAATATAATGATATTAATATTATAATTAACATTATAGTCAATTAAGATAGTTTATTAATATATATAAATATATATGAAAGGAGAACCTACAAAATAAAATAGGGTATATTATATAATATAAATTAACATTACATATAATTTAAATTATTATTAAAAATATACATGATAAAAAAAACTTATTAATGAAAAGAAGAAGTAGAATATATATAATCAAATTATACCATAAAATATTTAAAACATAGATAAAAATATTAGTTTAATGGAAAGAACAATACAATTTTTTTTAGTAGTGTGAATCCAAATCTCTATAAAATAGTTATTTGATTTTTTAAAGAATTTCTTTAATAAAAAAAAAATAACAATTACATACATAAAAAAATAATTATTAAAAAAAATGTCAAAATAAGTAAAATTTATTTATTTATAGAAATGTTTAATTTGCTTTATCTGTGAATAATTATAACTTTTTTAACCAATCATATGCACAAAAAATAATTTTTATAATTTGTAAAGTTAAATATTTTACAAGTTGACTTTACAAAATTGAATTTTATTTTAATTTTTGTTTAGATATTTTTTATTGGTTGAAAACTAAACTATTAATAACTAGTTAATTAAAAAAAGTCAAAATTATAAGAAAATTTTATATGTTTATGAAAAAATAATTGTAATCATTAGCTTTAATATTTAAAATAAGAATAATATATAAACCATGAAAATATGTTATTGATTATGATTGACAACATAGACATTTTTAATTAGAAAACTATATATAAGTGTGATTTTTTTTTTTTTGATGGTAACATAATTTATCTATTTTTTTATATTATCAAGGATCATGGTAAAATTTACTTCCTTCTAGTAGTTTATATGACGATACTAGTACTAATATTATTAATTGCTATGTTAGGATACTAATAATCTTATGATTAACCTCTATATAAGGATACTAGTTTTCGAAAGTATGTTAGATGATAATTAATGTTTTAATATTGATTTTTCATGTTTAATTATAATTTTATGTATGTTAATTTATAGACATGATTTAAAATGGAAATTAAAAATATTTATTTTTTAAATAGAATATAAATGTTGTGTGTATATATAATTTTAAGTTTAATTATGTTTTAGTTTAGATTTTTATCTTTTGCATGACACAATGTAAGAAAGAGTTTTTAATGATAGATAGTCTAATCTAGTAGTAGCTTATAGCAACATTAGATTATATGTCAAGTGAAAGTAAAAATAATACTATCTTCATTTAATTTTAATATAATTTTTTCTTTGTAGGGTTACAAAGGACTAATAAGAAGTTTAACTCAATACATATTTGATTCCTAATGATTTTTCAACTATTTCTTACAATAAAACATCTCCATCCTACAATGTTGGTCCAAGTCCTAGACATAGACATGATTCAATCCCCTATTGTTTCTTCCTAATATCTAATCATAGACCTATATTTGTAGTTTCCTTCAATGGTTGCACTCTATACTATATCTCATGATTTCTTAATGCATTTCATAAAGGAAAAATGATGGTTTTATTCTCCTTTAGAGTTACCATAGTAATTTTCATCTATTTCTTTTTACTCTTGAATGAATAAAATTTGTTTAAATTCTTGGGTAAAAATTCCATCATTCTCTCTACAAGCCAAAAATTCTTATGATTTACACAACCAATGCCAAATATCCCCAATAAAAATACCTACCTATGAAATTATGAATAATTACCACCTCAAGAAATTAAATACTTGTCAAACTATAAAAGTGAATATTCACAACCCATAGAAGTTTAACTGTCATGATAGGAAGAATAATAGTTGTCTAAAATATAATAACCAAAGTCCTTATTTCACCCCAATAGAAAATTAAAATGTATATCCCCATTAAGAAAGTAAATTATTTTTCAAAAGGATTAAGGTTGTTAATAGTTGTACACAAATGCCTACATAAAACTAGCAAAAGCACATGTTCTAAATTAACAACCTAGAGTAATTAAATTATTTGACCTAGATAAAAAAGGATTCTAGTTTCTAGAAAATTCAATATTATTATTGAGTCATCACTCCCATATATATCATATTTTCCTTACTATTGAAGATATTTTACATGCTATATAGAAGTCATTATTATTGTTGAAGTCATACCAAATATTACCAAAGATGATAGTTACAACTAAAATTATTTATATTATTGATGTCACACAAGCTAATGCTTGAAAATTAACTTAGTCTAATGTTGTTAAAGTGACATAGGATGATACAATTATATTATCTTTTGTTGGTAAATTCAACTAGAACATTCTTACACCTCATGGATCATCTAAATCATGTTATTTATTTCTCAAAGACACACATACAAATCAAAAAAAAAAAATAGTCATCTTTACTCTATTTTTGGGTGATATAAAATTTCTCACAAACCTAGATGTTCCTCCTATTAGAATAATTACCAACATCTCCCTTCAAATTTAGGACATGGACTAACTGCCTCCCATGGATCCGTTTATCTCTAGCATTTATATCAGGCATTAACAGGTCGATCTTTTAGCACAACAACAAACATGTTCCAACAAAATGCTATCAGAGCCATAGTTGTGGGTTTAAATCCCCTCAAGTGATGTTGAGGGGGGATTGTTGGACTAATCACCATCATCTCCCTTTGAACTTGGGACATGGACTAACCACCTCATGTGGGTCCATTTATCTATGGAATTTGTACCAAACTTTAACAATTTGATCTTTTGGTGCAACGACAAAAAATTTTCAACACCTTCATCATACATACTAAATAAAAATATTTTGAGAATATTTCTCCTAAAGAAAAGTTTAGTGGTAGAATCCCTCTTTCAAAATTTGTACACAAGCTACAACTATAATAATAAAAATTAGATACACTTATTTATTTTATAATAATTTTCACCCATTTGAGCATTCCTTTAAGTGTGTCTTTTAGTATTTTTTACCCATTTTTAGCCTTTATTTTATTCTTATCCCCTTTGCTTTTACTATTCCCATGTGTTATCTCTTCTCCCATGTATTTCATAGACCTCAATTAAACCTTATTTATCCTTCCCATGTGATAGTTATCCTCACCTACCCATAATTTAATGTTTGTAGCTTCTCAGGTAGTATGTGTTTACTTTGCAATTAACCCATTTCCCCCCTCTTTTATTTTATCCCATGTATCATATTTTTGTGCAACCACATTGACTATTCTTTAGCCTTTCCTTGTTACATTTCTTGAGATTTTTTGGGAAATTAGAATTAGAAAACAAGGGTGCCACCATTTTTTTTTTGTAGGAATCTTTCCCAAATTTTGATGGTTGATAGTTAATGGAAAAAATAGGATATTTTCTAGCCATTTTCCTAAAATCCTTGAAAAATTATAAATAGATTCATCTTTTAATTTTTTATATTTGAAAATTATCATTTCTTTTTGTTCTCTTGACTTAGATTTGTGCTTATTTTTTGGGTTTTTTTTAGATCTTGGAGCTTAGAGTCCCTTTTATTATTTCCTTATTTTTATTGAAATGAGAGAGAAAAAAGAGATTTCTCTCAAATTAAAAATCGTTCATTCAGATTACACTAAAATCTATTACATAGAATTGGCTTTAAAAGGCCATTATCCCATATGAAACTAATTACAAGAATATAATGTACCCAAAAAAAAAAATTTATTAAATTAACATTAGTATGTTAATTAGTTTATTTATTTAACTATATATACATACTAAATTCTAACATCCCTCCTTAGTACTGACATAGAGAAAAACTATAAATTAGTACTAATTTTTTTTCGATTGAATTTGTCTTCTTATCAATAAGGGTCATATCTCATGGACATGAAAAATTGTATTTATTTCTTATGGATTCCTTTATAATCCCCATAAGTTAGGCCACGCTCTAGCAGTTCATTCTTGTCAATCATTGAAAATCATCTTTACCAACAAAGTAGTAATCCTTCCCATCAATTTCTCTTGGCCGCATTGCACAAGTTGTAGCTATAACTAAAAAATTTAATTCCTTTCCACACTTGTTGCAGTCTCTTAATAACAACACCCTTTCCTACTTTACTTGATCCAATAATGACAATAACAAGTGGTTTGGTAGGGGGAACTTGACACCCTGAATCAAGAGGGAGGCCTGGTGATGCCTCCATCTCTCTTAGCATTTCATCCTTATTTGATTTCTCCATGCCTTTTGCAATGGATAAAGCATCTATTAGCAGTAGTTGGGATATCCTCCTTCAAACCAGAATAAAAACACCATGTTGATTTCTAACACCCAGATATAAACACACTTTTGCAGTAGATTGGGGGATATATAATTTTTTATTTTTATTTTTTTGAATGACAACAATGAATAGAGTGAAGTGATAAACAATGGCAAGAATGAACATGGTGGAGAGAAAGAGAAGAAACGTAGATGAATTATGGAGTCAAAAAGGTTTTTGCACATGGTCTACATTTCTCACCTATTGATGAATGCAAGAATGGTATAAAACAATAGCAGTTGCACATGGTCTTCATTGTAGTACCATTGTAAATACCACTGTGAAAAAAAAAAATGAATGGAGAGATATCAAAGAGAGGTCCAAGAAAAAACCCACTTTGATACCATATTGAAATGAGAGAAAAAATGAGATTGCTCTCAAATTAAAAATTGGTCATTCATATTACACTAAAATCTATTACATACAATTGGCTTTAAAAGGCCATTATCCCATATGAAACTAATTACGGGAACATAACTAACAAAACCAAATTTATTTATTAAATTAACAATAGTATATTAATTTATTTATTTATTTAACTTATATGTCAAGTACTAAATTCTAACAATTTTGGAGATTCATTTTATATCCTTTTTACAAAAATTATTGGATCCTACCTTATATCTTTATTTCCATTTCATATGTTACTTCTATACCATTACTTTATAAAATTTTCTCCCCTATAGCCTTTAGATCCCTATTTCCCTTTTTATTTATATATTCTCCCATCCTTCTAGTGTAGTAGCATCTAGTGGTGTAAGGGAAATCTTGCATCACCCAACAAAATGTTTTTCCTTTTGTCTACAGGTTTCTTTACTTTTTTTGGATCTCATCATGCCACTTAAGGGGTGTACAATAGTTTGAAGTCCAAAAAGGCCAAAAATAGTCACCTGCTATTTTTAGTAAGTCGACCTCAATATGCATATATGGACCTAAAATTTACCCCAAGGAGTGGAATTGAAAACTAAAAAAAATGGTGAAATAATCATCTCAATATCATGTTCCATTTGGGAGATATATAAGTTTCAATCCTAGGAAATTTATCCTCTAAAATTTCATACTCACATTTGAAGCCCTTAGAATCCTTATAAAAGCTCAAACAATGGACAAAATGATCTCCATATGTTTTAAGAATTGTATATCTCTTTGTGATATTTCTAGCGATGTATTATAATAGTAAATTCGAACCCTATGTCAAAATTTATGGCTTCAATAAGTTGTTCTAGACCAAAATTAGAATTTCAAATGAAATATCTTCGTGGGCTAGAAAATGAATGGCTAGACCTTTGGGTGCCAAATAAAAAATAGGGAGTTACAATTTCTAAACATTCTAAGGTAGTTATTAATGCCAAAGAACTAGATGAATGAGGGTTACAGAAGGAAGCTCCATTAGTGTATGTTGTGGCTATGAATTATAGAGTTCTCCTAGAGGATTTATTTTGTTTGTAGTGGCTCAAGCCCATGTGGTTGTAGTATTGTGATTTTTGAGTCTTCAATTCTATTTTTTGGAAGAAATAAAAAGTGGGTTTTCCTTCCTACATTTTCTATGTTAATATTTATTGTTGTTGAAACCTACAAAATAGTTGTTGTGTGTATGCTTTGATTTAGGAGATACAAAAACCAATTTTCTATAAGTTTCACTCAAGGAAACCCTAGAGATCTCAATCCAAGGGTGGAATGAGGGAAAGAGATCTGCAATAAGGTGTCCTAGGGTGTGATAAAATAATAAAGAGGGGTTCACCACCAAGCTAGGGCTTGGAAAGACTAGGAATGTAAAAGATATGCAAAACCTAACTATGTGACCTAGATTATGAAACTGAAATAAAAAATAAAAGACTGAGAAATTATAGAAGTGCACCTAGAAACTAAGGAGGCTTGAATGAGGACATGAAATTATGAAATTTTTTACTTTAATCCTCACTAGGACTCATATGCCAAGTTGGGCGATTTAGTCCTAGATTAGGGTTTTTGATAGAAATTGGAATATAGGACTATTGAATAAGGATCTATAGAAAATTTCTAAATTTAGGTATATTGGGACTCATACACCACAAGTGGTGATTTAGTCCCAATATTAGGGTTGACATGAAACTTTGATATCCTCTAATGACTTCATGTAGCTTCCTTCCTATCAAATCATTGAGCTGGATATGAAATATTGTAACTCACCAAACACTTGAATTAGATGCTACAACCTTGTATGTAATGGTTAGCATGAATGTAGATCTTGATTATTAGCTTGAATGATATGGATCTTGACTTGAATCATAAAAACCTACATCACAAATGTTAGATCAAAATCAAACATGATGCATGATGACTTTGACATGATGATTAACACTTTAATAATGCCCCAAAATGTTTGATAATCACTCTTGAATGCTCTTGAAAGCTCTTGTAAAATTTCTAAGTCACAAGTGATTTCTTGTTAGGGTAAAATATGTGAAATAACCTTATATTTATACTTGTTTATTCCAAATTTCCTAAAACTACAACACTACAAGATGACATTAGACTTAGGAGAATAAAATCCCACCAAGAATTTGAATTTGAATTAGGTATAAGCTAAGTAGGACTCATATGCCAGTTGTGGTGTATGATTCCCATTAGGCTAAGCTTGGGACACATTTTTCAAGAAATTCTTAGTTTAATGTGAAATTCAGATCTAGGCCTCAAAACCTAGGTGGGATCCATATGCCCAAGGTGGCATATGAGATCCAAATAAATAAATCTAGGCAATACAATCGTCACTTGATATATGTCAAAGTTATCCTCGGAAAGATCATTAATTAAGGCTTGTGGACACAAAATAGGACCAACTAAAGCATAAAGAAGCCCAATTTTAGCAAGGAGAGCCCAAACGAGTGAGAAAATGTAAAGGATGTCATTTTTCTACACTATGTTTAGTCCCCACTTTAGTGAGAAGAGGAACTTGCTTCAAACTCATACTAAAGTAGACAAACTTGCATCAAGAGGGGCCCAAGTGTACCAATGCTAGTAAAATAGGATCACAATGATCAAGAGGGATGATCAAGCCCCTAGGATAAAGATCCTATGGAAAACCAATATATGACAAAAGAAAACACATGAAAGTAATATGAAGCAATAGCAAGGAATAAGAATACACTGCAAAAGGCATAAAGAAAGAAATACAAAACATGAGAGGGTGGATCAAGCTTCAACCATTTTTTCTACACTCAATGGATTAGATCTAAGTTGTTTGTCCTAGAAAGTTTACAAGTAGAACACGATGTCCACTATGCAACCCAAACACATGCTTAGAAGGACTAGTGTAACCTCAAGCCATCCACTAGGTAAGCCTCCAACGAGACACATACGCATGTGGCCAGTATGAGCTCACACAAACAAGCAAGTGGCTATGGGAAAGTTATGCCTTAGTTCATATCCCATACATACAACCATACCAAAGCTATAAGTCTTGATAACTTTGACAAGGTGCCACACAACAAGGAACTTCAAGCTTCATGAGGCAAGAAAATATTTGTATGCTTGAAACTCATGAACAAACAAGATGGCACCACAGGAAAGCAAAGTGTTGAACATGATGGGTGTTTTTTCACTTTCTCAACATAGATAGCACACAAGTATGCTATCTCTCTTGAAAGGTAATTTATACAACTAAGTTTTATAAATCACCCCAACGACTCTCGAGTGTCAGGTCATGACTAAGCTTGGAATAGTTCAATTGGTTGACGTGATTTGTTGGTAATAACAAAAAGATTTTATGGTCACTAAATGTGAAGGGAATTGGGTCTGCAAATGGAGTTTATGAATTCTAAAAATGGATGAACAGTTGTTGCAAGTTAAGGATAGCAAGCTAAAATTCCACCTTTCTCATTAGATTTGGTTTTGCAATGATGCTAGATTTTTTTTTTTACTTCAATTTTAAAGAAAGGTTAAAAGGGAAAAAGGGTTAGAAGTTTCCTAGACCTAAAAATAATGTTGAATAGTAACAATGGAGGATGCTATAGTGGATAGAATTCCTAAAACTAAGTTCCATTTAACCAAGGTCAACCCACAGTCTCATGAAACTAGTGCAATATTCTAAGGTTTGTATACTTTCAAACCATTCATTCATCATTAAATTATAAATAATAGTTGAACTTAACTGCAGCAATATGGAAAATGAAGACTAACTTTACACAATAGTCTAGCATCAATAAACCAAAAGTATGAGCTAGTAAGACGTCAAACCCCATAGCATACTTCACCATTAAAGCACAACATGAACTACTAACTAACAATAACTCAAAACTAAAACTACAAAGCTAAAATCCACTATTTAGAGATTGTATCATGCACACATGGAGAAGAAAACACAAGAAACCATCAAAACAATGCTTTTATCATTAATTTTCTGCAACATGCCTTTACACAACTCATCTCTCTCTTTGAAAATGAAAGGATGACCCTATTTATAGTTTTCCAAAAGAAAAATGAATGAACAAGATTCATTTACATTGTGTGGCTTAGATTCATTTTACATTAGGGTTTCACCCACCCCCAAATATATATGACAATATAAAAAATACTTTTTTCTTTTCCCATATTTCGGGCATGTGCAGTATCATGATGGGCCAAAAAGTGGCAATATGATGCGTATGTGGCCTACGACTTTTTTTTTAACCCAAAATTGATGAAACAAAAAGGGTTTTTAAAGGAGATTCTCAGCTTTCCACCAAATATTATGCTTTACTTTGAATTTAATAAGTAATTATTATTCATTTTTATTTGAATTACGACTAAAGTCATGGTTGAGGCTAATTGAAAAACATCTACAGCTTTCAAACAGTATCACATTTTTTGAATCCAAAACATGCATCACAGTCTATGCTTCACATACTATACGATTAAAAGAAGAAAATTGAATTGCATGAAGTTTTTTCCAAGTTAAGGTCAGACATCTGAGTTTTTAATATTTTTAAAAGTTTTTAATAAATAATTCATAATTAATTATTTACTTGGAAAAAAATTACAAAAAAAAAAAAATGCATCACAATAGGACATGAGTCCTCTACTTATATCTAAAATCTTATAATAAAAATATTATCATTTATATTGGTTAGGGTGGTCAGACAGACACCTACTTCTTATTTTTCCCTGAAATTTAAATACTACTGTATTGAAATTTCAAATTTTTACCAAATAGATTTTTTTTTTAAAGAATCCTAGTAGTTTAGAAACTACATTCAATTTGTTATAGATTCTATTCTTACATATTTTTGAAATAATATAGATAACTTATTCAAATTTTTACGTCAAGTTGCCTAACTCTGATTTTTCTGAATTTTTTGCCACTTAAGGGCCTATTTTTTCCATGATGATCCTACACATACCCTTTCATCATGTGTTTTATTTTTTCTTGTAGTGACTTCCAACCTTTTATAACTATTTCAGCAAGTATTCTTCAGCAATGACTAGATTTCCAGGTTCCTTTTGCTTTGTTGCATACTCCACAAACTTTCTAATCATGGAGAGCAACTTCTTTTCCTCAAAGAGCTCAAATTTGAGGATTTGAAAAGAAATCCTCTTGGCTCTTTCAATTATTTTCTCCTGATTCTCAAAAAAAATTGATACAACCTCAATAATTTGCTCCATCTAAATGAAATGCATTGCAGCAAAATCCATAAAATCCATTGATAGCATGTCACTAGCTCCTTTCTCCATTTTCTTGTGGAACAAAGGTTTGACTCTCTTTGTATCCAATTCTAGGGTGGGCACCTCAAAATCAGTCATCAACTTCAAATAATCCATATTCACCCAATGCTCGGCAACCCATTCATGATCAAGTTCTAAATTATGCAAGAGCTTTTCTAAAACTTCCTTTCTGCAATCAAAATTCATTAGCCAAGTCTCAACCAACCAATGATCTTCCTTTGGTATCCCTAGTTCCTTTTCCCAGGTTTCTTTGGAAAGCTTGAGGATGCTCTCTAGCTTAGGATAAGTAACCCTATGCAACTCTAGGAACTCCTTACAAGTATTCATCATGCCTTCTATGTCCTAAAAGCTTTGATACCTATTGTACATTGTGACTGCATGGTTGATTCCTATGTCAACATTGGATATCACCTTGTTGAACCACTCATTCATGGACTTGGTCCAACTCATTTTTTTCTCCATTTTTTTTATGTCTTCTTTGGATAGGAGGGAAAGCATCAATGATTCCACTAAAGTTTCTTCCTCCATTGACATCCACTATTGAATGTAGGTGGTGAGATCCACCACTTGTTATTTCAACTCTTCCATAGTGGATTGGTCCTTATTAATTTGTTGTATTATGGTGGAGAGGATCCCTTGAAGATCATCTATCTTTTGCTCACAAGTCGTTAGGCCCAAGTTGATTGTGGATATCTGATATTCTTGCTCCTTTATGGTTCATGCACCTCCACTAGCTATTGGGGTGGCAGCTTGTAGCTTCCAAGATCTAGAGGCATCAATCGTGATATGAGAGAAAATTTTGGGATTCTTCTCTTTTTGGGTCCTCTTTTGAGCTCTTTCCAAGATAGCCTCTAGTCGGGCTTTGGGGTCAGTGACCATAGGAACTTTCTTTTTCAATTATTTTTCTAGCTATGCAGGAGCTTATGTTTGTCCCTTGGGTGATTCATGATCACCTTCCTCTTCTTGTTGAACTTTTGAGGTTGATCCTCTTCATCACCATGAGTTTCCTCATCTTTCTTGTCTTCCTAATTTAACTCCTTTACTAGTGTGGCTTTCCCTTTATCGATGTTAATGATCTCCACATCCTCTTTGGCAATAGTTTCTTCTAATTGTGCCCCTTTTGTTACTTCAAGTTGATCCTCAGTATTCCTCTCTAGGGACTTGGTGTCTCTCCATATTTTCTTCTTGCTTCAATACCAATTTAGGATTCTCATTCACTAAAACACCAATCCAATCCTAGCCCTATCTATCCTCAACTGGCTCAACATTTTTCAAGTCACTTCCTCAAAGAATTGGCTAAACAATTTTCAAGTCACTCGGGTGCATGGATAGATATCGTGTGTGTACCTCTAATACTAGCTAATCCACTACCTTCAATCACTTCCCCGAGAATCTAGGAACTTTCCTTTCTTCAATATGAACTGAAGGACCCGAGGCCCAATACCAGCCCTTGGTTTTTGAATCTACCTCCCACCCAGAGTGGTTGTGATTCCCCCTTGCAATGCTACATCAAGATAGTGTCGGTAACTAGTGAGATATTCCAATAGTGGGTTGAGTGTTTCGTACAATCTGTTTCTCCACTTTCTGGTCCACCCAATCAACTATCTCTGCTATCCTGCCATGGATTCAAGGTAAACAACTTCATGTGCTCCCTATTATAGGTGGTAGCTTGGAGGTGGAATATGATAAATGGTCAACTGCTCTAGCTACTTCTTCTGATAGAATTACCCCCCACCCGCCCTTCAGGACCTAGGGTTTTCCTTCGACAGCTGACCATATTGGCCAACTCTATAGCCTCCCACCCAACCCCTACCAAAGGCAGACAACTCTATATGGCCCCATAGAATAGTAGGGGCCCACCCAATCCAAAAGTTCCATTGGGATGGGAAATTAGGAGGATATGGAAGATCTGAGAAGGCTTGGTGAGAAAGGCTATGGGTCTATAGGATATATTGGGTCAAACACTTCATTAACAAAAGAAACTTATGCTACCTATTCTCCTGCCTCTACTCTTGTTGTCCCTTGTTGGATATGCTACTGATGCATATACAAGCAGGGATCAAATCAATAAATAGAATTAGCAAAATCAAGAGACTATTGGATATACTACCACTTTTGGCTATGGATTTCTATTACGAGCATAATAATATAGCTCTCAATTAGGTTATGTGTCGTTGCACCACCCTTGCCCTCAATCCCCCACTAGTTCTGCCGTTGTTGGTGCTAGATCAACCGCCTCCACCCCTCTTCCAAATATGTTATTGGTGCTACCTTCTCCTGCTACTGATGGATCAAAAGGAGCCTACTATGTCTATATTGGTGGATAAATTTCCTACTACTGTCATTGGTGGTGGGACTTGATATGGATCCAAATGCCTCTACTATCAATGCTTCAGGTGGGATGGAATTAGAAGCTACCAATTCTTTGACCAGGGCCCTACTATCTATAGGCAGATCGAGGGGAACAAGTTCATAAGAATAATCAACTACTTAGGGAGTATATGAAACAACTAGATCTACTTCTTATGTTGGTGCCAAAGGTAGTGGTGGATAAGTACCAAATTAACTACTTAAGCAACACAAAGGTTGAACCACTACTTAGTGGGATTCTAATACTACTATAATCCCCCCACCACCATTAATGTTACATAGAGAATATCAAGCTCAAAACAATTATCTTCTTTCCTCCCACCCACCCTAAGACAACTTTCAACACCAACCATATGGCCTTAGGTGGGGTTGGACTGACCTATTCACCTTAGCCACCGAACATAAGGAAAATAGGTTGGTCCCAAAGGGCAGGTCGGTCCTCTCACCCCACCGGTTAATTAATGCCTATGCAGTTCATGTGGGAGGCAATAGGAAAGGGGTGGTGGGAGATATAGTTCTCTAAGGCACATATGGTCAGTGGCACAACCACAAGTCGGTGGGGTTTCCTACACTATTGGATCGATCAATTGAATGGATAAAGGCAATCCTTCTGGCCTACTATTCTAAGGCCCTTCCTTCCATAGATAGTAGTTGTTGTTAACTCATTATTCCCTTCCTCCCATCCTACCCATACACCCCCATTAGGGAGTTAACACCCTCAGTCTCAACTAAGTGGGGCAACCACCTTCTCTCCTCATGCAAACACCACCTCAAGAACGAGGGAGAACACTCCAACATCCAAAAGGACTACCTACTGAGGGAAGTGGTAAAGCATGGGAAATTTAGATATCTTAACTAGCAAGATCTCCTTGGACTAGTCTCACAGAGCTATTACCATTTCTCAATCTCCCCACTATCCTATATTCTCCCACCATTCAGAGGTGAAGGGAGAAAAAGTAGGAAAGCTATTTCTTGAAGTTCACTTTCTACCACAACAAGGTGTTCATGGGGAGGAAGGATTGATTACACAACTTGTTAATCAAGTGACCTAATTATAGAACTATTAGTAGGAGTGCCTCTTTCTTTTGAGTAGGAGCCCAACCCTCTTCCTTCTGGCATCTTTCTTGAAAGTTAGTAGGGGGGACCAATCTTAACTTCACAATCCAACCAAATGGAAAAAGCAGGCCCTTGACCATCTAGGTTTGTTCTCTTCATGTCCCATCCTCTCTCTTCTCATGCATGAATTAGATGGATTGATCTTTCAGAGCTAGATTAGTTGAACAGGTGGTAATTAATTAACCTGCTATAATATGAGAACTCTAGTTAGGATGTAGCATTGATGTTCTCGAAAGCAACGAGAAGTTCCTTCCCTCACTCAGATGGATAGAATATGTTCAAGCAATGAGAACCAAAGAGTCGCAAGGAAAGAGAAAGTTCTAGTTGCATTGACACAAAAGCATGGGACAAAGGGAGCAGCAATTATAGGAGAACTCCAAGCTAGCCTACAAGGGGTTCAAGGAGATAAGAACCATCCTAACTAGTTATCCATCGGTTAGAATTTGTTTAGATTCCTTTGGGAAATCAATTTGTTAACTTTTTTCCTCTCAGTGGGGGATGGAGCATCACCATTTGAACTATCCCTCGCATTGGGAGTGATGATCCAACGAACAGTCTTGAGCTATCCAACCCATGCATGCATGTAGGAGTGAAGTTGTTAGCAGGAAAGAAAGCCTTCCCTAAGTAACCCACTTATGTTAGCTTATACTAGCAAGTGCATTAATGAATGACATTAATTAAGACCCCTAGCATTAATGTATAACTGCTTTCCAGAACTACTAGATTAATGCCACTTGCTAACCCCACCTAAGGCTAATATGGCTGACTGCTAAAGGTAGGAAACTCTATAGCCTCCCACCCTCCCGAAAGGCAAGTGGCATTAATCCTGAGGATAGCCATTATCACTTCATTTAGTGAGTAAAGGAAGATTCTAATTTCTCATAATTCAAGAAAGAGTAGGGTATCATGTAGATAGATGGTGGCATCACTACTCTATACGTTATAGACTTAATTTCCCCCCACCACTTTATAGGGAATATTCTTGAACTCTATTCAGTAGGGATTTTGATTTAATCAACTATTGGGCCCCTACTTAGCTAATGGGGAACTATATTTGATGGTGGGAATCACCCTACCCTTCGGGTTCACCTAGGTGGGTGGGTCCCCCCACCCACCCTCTATAGTTTAGATTATTCATCGCAGGTGGCATTAATTAAGAGGTAGATTATATTCGTGGGAGGCCAAAAGAAGTCACCACCCACATGAACTACATAGGTGTGCCTTTGACACTGCCCATATTGGCCTTACCAATGGGGTGAGATGAATAGGTTGGTCTCAAAGGGTAGGGCGATATCATATATAATCGACTATAGTGACCCATATTAACTATAGTGACCCAACAATTTATAGAAGGGGTGGAGCTTATTACCTCAAGGAAAAATACAATAAATTTGGAATTTGAAAATACAATAGTGACACATGTCCCTCAACCTATGAAACTAAGGAGTAGACAACTATTAGGCAATATTTCAAGAACACTAACTTAGTCGAGGAAAAATAATCACTTTTTGTACACCTGTGAGTGAGAAGGGCTCACTTAACACTCATAAATGGATATGAGGATCTTGATTTTTATGACAGGGTTGTGTCCTATTGTCACATCTTAACATGGGTGACATCATGACATACACAAGCCCATGTGCTAGCATTAGAAAGGGATAGTATTAAGTAGTTTCTCAGGTAATGGGGTAAAGATGACATCCCAATCTTGGGAGCGATCCTGGAAAAAATAATCCAATTGTACCACATAATCTTATGAATATGCATGATCTAATTCAATTATTCTAGCTAATGATGCTAGCTTAAGACATATTTCCATATTTTCAATTTAGACTTTAGCCTCCCATCTGGCTTCTAGAGCATAAAACTCAATTATGGGGAATTCATATCCAGTTCTGGGATAGTGTGTTAAATATTGTTCCATACTTGAGAGCATTCTTTCCCAAAGGTGAGGATGGATCAGATTGAAAAATTCTTTTAAATCTAAATTGATCCTTGCACTGACCAGGTCCGTGTATTCTTCAAAAGAATTCTGATCAAAACTTATCCTACTAATGAAACCATATTTCAAATTTTTAAGCAAGTTCATTTATCTACATTTTGACTAGTTCATTCCAAAGAATCCTCTTACACAAATATGCAAAGCTCTGTATCTACTACACCAATGAGTAGGAGCTTCATCCAGGCACAAGAGTTCCAAAAGTTCTTTTTCTTCACCTTGGTCCATTATGCCTTGTCCATGGTGCTAGAAAATAGTCTCCCTTAGTTCTTGTAGCCATTTATCCAACAAATATAATTCAAGGAGTAATTCCACAATGTTATTGGATAAATATGGTAGAGTGGTGTAAATTCCATTTCCATCATTTCTATGGAACATAGGGGTTCCATCTATTCTATAAAAATTAGGTTCTTTAAAAATAATTCCATTATAAATGGATCCTACAAGCTCTCTTGTTAATGCATTTTCTAATGGATTATTTTCTCCTTTAATCCATTCTATGGAAAAATTATATCTGAGAAATTAAAAATACCATCTAGCCACTCTTCCTTGGGAAATTTATTTCTTGGGTTTCTTTTCAGGAAGCTTCTCATTGCTTGACTGTCTATACAGACATTAAATTTTACTGGTTTGAGAAAAATCCTAAATTTCTCCATTCCTTTCTTTAATACCAATATCTCTTTCTCATAAATATGGTACCTACATTCGGTATCCATGAAAGTTCCAAACCAATAGCCATAGATACTCCTTTTACCATCTTCTTCTTCTTTTATTAGAATATTAGACCATGTCGTATCAAAATCATCAGTATACAAGAATAATGGTAAATTTTGAGCTAGAATTTGGAGAGAAAGAAAATTATGGCATTTGGACTTAATCCTTTGGACAACTTCTATAGCTTTCAAAGACCATCTTTCTTTCCTTCTTTTAGGTTTTCTTGGATAGCTTTCCTATCTTTAGCCAATCCTTTATAGAAGGGTGATACATAGTTCAGACATCAAGGAACCTTTGGATTTTCTTTTTATTTTCTAATATATCAGGAAACTATTGAATGCACTAAAGAATGTTTGGTTGAAGTTGAAATTTCTCTTTATCAAGGTGAAGACCAAGGAAATCTACCTATGATTGTCCAATTACCATTTTATTTGTAGATAAACAAATCCCATATTTTTTGATAGATGTATAAAGCTCCTCCAGGTGCTACAAATGATCAGTTTCAAATTAGAAAAGACAAGAATATCATCAATGTAAACTACACAAAATTCTTTTAAATGTTTTAGTGCCTAGTCCAGTCTTCTCTAGAAATAAGCTAGAGTTGTGTAGAGACCAAATGGCATAACATTCCATTCATATAATCCCTACAGTACAAATAATTCCATTTTAGACCTATCTGATTCTTTAACCTTGATTTTACAAAAGCTTGATTTGTACTCAAACTTGGAAAACACTTTCTTATTTGTAACTATTCTAATCAAATATGAACTAAATGGTAATGTATAATTGAATGGAAAAATAATGTCATTAAGAGGTTTATAATTGATGCAAAATCATTGTTTACCTCTTTTCTACTCAGCTCTTTTATTTACCAGGAATGTTGGGCATGAGAATGGAATTTTATTGGGCCTAATGAAATGACCTTCCAATAATTCATTGAGATGTTCATCTATTTATTTTGTCTCTATAGGGCTCATTAGATATGCTAGCTCATGCGGGATTAGAGACTGACATTTTGGTCAAATCTATATTTCGCATTCTGCTTATTCTTGTGATCAAAACTATAATGGATTCATACTACAACAATCTTTTTCAAATCTACTTTTGATTTCATCAAAAATTTATTAAGATTACTCTATTAGTTCTTTGACAGATTCATTTTTCTCCCTTTTCCCACTATTTTCAAACTTATGATTGACTATCTTAAGTGTAGGTATTTCAACTTGACCATCTTCATGTATGAGAGATATCTTGTGTTTCTAGAATTGAAGTGGTTCATATTTAGTGAGAAACAAGAATCCTAATAACACATCTTCTAGATCATTGTACTCAATGAAATTAGTCACAAACATCTTACCCATGATTTCCACATGCACATCTTGTGCATATCTACCCATATGAATTATTTCTCCATTGATAGCATAGTTGTGTGGTAAATTTGGCCTAGGCTTCCAAAATTTTGTAGGGATAGTGTTCATCTTGTCCAATGACCTTGAAGATCATGTGCCAACAAAGGTATCCATAGGAATATTTTTGAAACCTAGAAAAAAAAAATTAATTCTGATATAATTTCCATTATTTTCTAATAATACAGATGTATATTTTTCCCCATTTTGTTGAATAAGGCTACTACTACTGCTACTGCTCTCCTTTTCTAATTCTTCCTTTTTAGTTTTAGGCTCAGGTTCTAATTTCTCTAAGTGTTGCTATTCTGATTGTTGATATGATTTAAAAAAAACTCTTTGATTTCTCTTGTTGTGGTAGAAAGATTGCATATTTCTTTTTGTTGGGTTTTGATAGCTCGTTTGAGCTTAGTTATGTCTTCCATAATAAGATCAAGTTTTTTGAAGACAACAATAATATCATAATTTGCAAATATGTCTTTATGCTTTGAAGAAGATGGTTTACTCTTTTGTCATGGAAGAATTTTGTAATCATGGTCAATGTCTTTAGCAGATCCTTTTTTGGGTTTCTTTTGGTGTTTCAATTGTTTCTGGATTTCTTTTTCTATCTCCAATTTTTTGAGTTTTTCCAAATGTTGCTTAACAAAATGTTTCCTTTCTTCCTTTGTTCCTATGGTTTTATAAGGATCTTTAGATTTCTCAATTTTAATTTCAAGCTTCACATCATCTAAAGTGTGTTTAAGCAAGGAAACCAAATAACCTTCCTCTTCTTCAGAAGCAAATTCTGATTCAAAAGATGAAATTATTTTGTCATAAGGTCTTTTCCTATCTTTAAGATCCTTAGATCTCATCATATAGCTAGTGTCAGAAAAAATTTCAATTAATTCATACAACTCATCCATATCAGGGGAAATAGTTTTGCTATCAATTATTTCCCAATCCTAGTTTTTATATCCAAACATTGCATAAATCTTTGTACTAGGATTTTTCTTCTTCAGACAATTTGTTGCATAGTGAGGTCCTTTACAAATAAAACATTTAACACCTCTAGGGACCCTTTTATTTCTTTTCTTTAGTAAGTATGGTGGTGGTTGTTTAGTGAATTTCCTTTTTTTGTATGGAACAACCTTATACCTTTTCTTGCCATACTTTCCAAATTTGCTTCTTCTGAATGTGTGTTCTCCTTCACACCTATTTTTGGAGTAGTTTTTGCATTTACATTTTTTCCCACAACTTTTCTTTCTGAATTGTTTGAGTTGTTGGAAATCAACAATCTAGTTAACAGGTGGCTAGTCACATAATTCATTCAAATTGCATGTATAATTAGGGTATGGTAGGATCATGATGGGAAAAAAAGTGGCAATATGATGGGTATGTGTACGGTATGTGGCTGATGACTTTTTTTTTACCCAAAATTGATAAAATGAAAAGGGTTTTTAAAGGAGATTCTCAACTTTCCACCAATATAGATTATGTTTTACTTTGAATTTAATAAATTATTATTATTCGTTTTCTATTTCAATATGGCTAAATTCCTAATTGATAGGCTAATTGAAAAACATCTATAACTTTCAAACGGTATCACATTTTTTTGAGTCCAAAACATGAGTCACATTCTATGCTTCACATACTATAGGATTTAAAAAGAGAATGACTTTCATTAATTTTTGACCAAGTTAAGGTGGTCAGACATATGAGTTTCACATTTTTTTAAAGTTGTAATTTAAAAAAAATCATAATTAATTTATCTTTTAGAAAAAAATTACAAAAAAAATATGCATCACATCGGGACATGAGTCCTCTAATTATATGTAAAATATTATAAAAAAATATTATCATTTTATTGTGGTTAGGGTGATCAGACAGACACCTACTTCTTATTTTTTCCTTGAAAATTAAGTGCTACTGCATTGAAATTTCAAATTTTCACTAAATAGTTTTTCTTTTTTAAATAAACCTAGTAGTTTAGAAACTACATTCAATTTTCTATAGATTCTATTCTTACATACTTTTGAAATAATATAGATAGCTTATTCAATTTTTTACGTGAACTTTCCTAACTCTAATTTTTTTGAATTTTTCACCACTTAAGGGCCTATTTTTTCCATGATGATCCTGCACATACCCATTATATTCTTCCTTATTGTCTTGCAAGGCTCCTAATAAGCATTGTTTTTCAAGATTGTAGCCAATAACTCCTTTTAATTCTACCAAAGTACATTCTTCTACTCTCTTATGTCATTTTCTTATAATATATTCTTCTACCCAAGTTCCTAAACCACAAGGTAATGAATTTAGGTAATATTGTTTAGTGGTTAGGTCATGTAATTTATTGGATACTATCATGAAGGCTTCCAATACTAAATTGTATGAGTGGAACTTGTCCAAATTCTTTAACTTTAGAGTTTGGAATGTCTTATTGGCCTCTATTATATTTGATTTGAGGTTTCACCACATAAGAGATTAATCAGTAATGACCTAAATTCTTCAAATCCTGCAGCAAATATATCATACTTTCCCATTTCTTTGTGCTTGATATAATTAGTATTCTCATCAAGGGAAGTCCTTTTATCATGATCTGATAGATTGGTCCACTAGTTTATGAGATTTCTATAGAGTAATCAAACTACATATAAAAATTTCACAGGTTTATTCCATGGGCCACTCCTATCAAACATGTTTTCAAGTGTATTTGCCCAAGTGTAGATAGTATCAAAGGGATCCACAATTTTATCAATATTGAGAATATATCTGCTTACAACAAATGGCCTAAGCTATTCAAGGTTAGCATTTTTTGTTACATCTTTCATTTCAATTTCCATGTCTGCAAGATTTTTCATGGATTCCCAAGGCTCCACTTGCACATTGTTATAATAAAAAAAATCTAAATCTAATTCCTCAAAATTATCTACATCAGTATTTATAGAAAATTTAGACTCACTAGCAGAAACTTCAAAGTTATTTTCATCAAATTATTCTTCTGCATCAGACTCTTTATTGGAAAAACCAAGCTCATCCATGTACACAGGTTCCACTTGCTCTTCTTCTATCTCCAATTCTTGCAACCAATCTCAGATTTTTTCCTTTTATTCTTTAGTGGCCAAACTGCATTCTTTGAAAAGTTGGGCATGGAAATTTGTGTAGATGGTTGATTTTTCTTAGAGGATGTTTCAATGATTTCCTCTTTTTCATCCCTCCTTTTTCTTCTTTTCACTATATTCTTTTTTGTTTTGGGATGGGTTGCTCTTGTGCTTTACCTTTCCTTTCTCTCTCTTCTTCCTAAGAATTGTCTCGACCAGTTTATGTTTTCCTTTATTTTCTTAGCTAATAGCTAGATCTTTTCCAACTTCTTGGCTACTACATCTATGAGTAACCTTTGATCCTCTACATCTTGTTTCCTTGAGGATTCATGATTCTTTTGCTTCTCATAAATGGCTGGAAGGTAGCTATCTTTATGTGTTTGATTTGAAATTATGGTTTTAACATCTTGGTGTGTCTATCACACTTGATAGCTGACATTGGATAAATCATTAATCATTATGGAAGAGTACTACTCAATATTTGTGACAAAAGAAGAAAAATTCTTTAATTCTACTTGCATCTTTAAGCTATTATTTCCAACACTTATAATGTCTACAACCATATCATTTAAGTTTTCTTGTGTAGAGAGATCATCCATTGGGATAACCAATTTATCTAGGCTTCAAAGTTTTTTTTTTCTCCTAGATCAACATGAAGTTTGGTTTCATATCTACCCCAGAGTTTTTTAGCCAGATTAACAACTGTAAATGTTTCAGGGGTTGGCCATCTACTAGGTTCATAGCCTACAACTTCCTATTCCATTCCCTTCATTTCCATTTTATAAATACTCTTCTTTTCAGCTCCTGCTCTAGGAAGCTTTTATTTCATCATGCAACCCTTTTCTCCCATCTTAGTTAATTTGATCCCTTTTCTTTTCTAATCCTGTTGTTCTTCGTCTTTGGGTGTCAAAGACAATTTTTTTCTGACTTGTCTAGCTAGTCTATCCATTAGCTTAGGATTACTGCTTAAGTCAGAGAGTGTAGCTAGGGAAGCTCTGGAAGGATAAGGATTAAAAGAAGGTTGTATGTACAAAGGGAAATGGTTGGATGATCCTAAATATTCTTTAGGATTATAGTCCATGTATGGCTTGTTGGAAGTAGTTGGAAAATTTCTTGTTAGAGAATATGACCTTTTGGAAAGGCTAGGTCTACCATCGGTGAAGGCTTCTGATTACTCAAAAAGAGTCCTTCAGGTAGATATCTAAGATTTATGCTAGAGACTCTTCTACTTTGGATTTAGGGTTTACTGGACCATAATTTATGAGATGGCATTGGAAGTTCTTGGAATCTAGGTTGTGGTTGATTTATCAATCTCTCAATGATGAGGAAACCAATAAAAAATCATGTATGGTCTATATGTCGACCAAAATCTAGTATATTCAAGTTTCCTTCTAGGTAACTTACCCTAGATGGAAAATTTGAAGGTGGAAACACAGTGTTTAATAATCTATATATACATCTCCCACCAATTGTAGCATAGAAAAAGTTAGGTTGAAGCTCAACACCTTTAACTTGCAAAAGTAGATAGAAAGTAGACTATATGTATTTATCTTCTAGAATAATGGTGAAGTTTGGGAAAATAGAGATATGGCCATCACCTCCTTTCTATTCATTAGAGGCTTTGGTAAGGATGCCTCTAAACTAGGCAATGACTACTTGATCCAAAAGACAACACCTAGTATCAATAAGACTACCAAAATATTATGCTTCTATATCATAGTTAAAATGAGGATGGATTATAATATCGACATATGAGAAATGAACATGGAAATATCCTTTTTCTCACCATCATTTAATATCATCAAGAAGTAAAAATAGAAGATAGACTGGACAGATCCCTTTTCCAGACACTTTAAGATTCAATTTTGATTGTCTTACAAAATGCATTGAGTTAGCTATTATCCCTTTTCCAGAATACAAATTTGATATCTTCACATCTGGAAACTTAAAATTCCCTTTTACATCCACATATTCCTATTTATCCTCAAAACAATTATGTATGGCGGGAGAGAGAGAGCTACTTGCATTCATTGATCTTTAACTAGCTATTATAGAGGATTTGGGACTTGTGCATTTCGATCCTTTTGCTACTACATTTTCTAACTTAATGCTCACCCTTCCACGCATCTCCTTTGGCTTCAACACAAGATTTATGGCCTCACTCTAGGTCCATAGCTACTCATAATCTATTTTGCAGTTTCTAGCATTTTTTCCAACCAACAAAGTTTTGTGTCTAGACTAGAATGCATTGATAATCTCACTTATGTACTATATATAGGATTATAGCATTGAGGATGTAGATAAATAGAGTACAAATGCAACAGATCTTAGGGATGATAAGCTCTTTAGAGTTAAAGCAATCAGAACATGAAGCATCAGTTCCAAATCCAACTTGGATATCAAAGGAAAAATTATTGTCGGGCATTTAAACACAATAGTATAGTGCTACAAAAAACAACTAAAATTTTAGCAAATTCTCCCATTATCCCTCAATCTGGCATTGTCAAAAGACTACCAGGACTCTTAGCATTTCCTTTGTCCATTTGCATCAGGTAGGGATAAGGCCAACTACAAGAGCCATGAATGGTATTGAAAAAGTTAGGAATGGATACGACCAACTCCAATTTAGCGGGCTACAACCTGCAAATAAGGTTTTGACAAGGGTTATAGAGTATGATTTTTAAAATGAAATTGACAAACAAGATCCTAATAATGAGCACATTATGACTTCCTTTACCCTACATAGTATGTATACAGAGTTTTAGTCACGTAGGCATTAATCTAGGGGCCTGAAATCCACCAAGCATGTCATTAAACCTACAACTGATCATTTCCAACACTAAACCCTGATAGTAACCCTAAAGTGCTAAAACTGTGAAAGCCATAATTCATTCCTATGGACTTTGAAGTGCATCTAAAGTACCACTTGAATGCTTCAAAAAATAATCTTATTATATAGCAATAAGGTTTTGATGAGGGTTTTAGTACGTATGTTTATTAAAATAAAATTTTCGGCTCCAAATTCTTCCCACCCCTCTTTTTTGTTTCCCATTAGAGGATTTCAAATTTACAACAATAAAATCCCACTTATCACCCCCAATATGATATTATAGTATAATATGATATTATACTATAATATTATATTATAATATAATAATATAGCATAATATAATATTATATTATTATATAATACATAATATGATATACTATATATATAATAATAATATAATATTATTTAATAATAATATAATAATATATATTATAATATAATATAATATAATATTGTATTGTAATATAATATATTATTATTATATCATATTATAATACAACCCACTTCGAAATATTTTTTTTAATTATCCACTTTAATATCATATTGTCTAATTTTTATTTGTGTGACTAATTATTTAGTTCTAATTTTTAGTTGTGTGACTAATTAGTCACTTATGATGATCAAATTAGTCATTTATTTAGTCATCTTTAGTTGTTGTGGCTAAAATTTTTAGTCATATAGTCATTTATTTTTCAAATTCTACCTATGAAAGGCAAAAGACTTAGCAAATTTTGGATAGGTGGAATTTGATGACCTTACTTCATGTGTCAAATTTAAGCTCAAAAATAGGGGCACACAAAACAAGACAAAAGCAAAAATGACCCGACAAAGGCAAAAAGGAAAGAGGGGGTCCCCATTCTGAATAGGGTGTGTGTGCTATAGGCATGACAAGTGTGTTATGCAAGGTGGCCATATAACAGTTATTGTAACTGCAAATGGTAGTGTAAGGTACATTCAAAGGATTTTTTCTTAGTTCATGTAAGGTCTTAACTTAGGGAACATTGTGCCTAATGTCTCCAAGAGAGGACTAACCGAATAATAGAAGATTCACAACTTAGGGGATGCAATGTGTCACTTCAAGCCACTAAGAGGAATATAATATGTTAAGAGAGATCATGCTCTTGAAGGGCATCACAACCAATGTCACCACAAAGTGAAAGACACATCACATGAATTAAGAAGACTACAGAATGAAACATGAAAAATGCATAAAGAATTTAATGCAGATGTATGCCCCCACTTTAAAGAAATTGCTAGACACCACACTATGATCAATTACTTTAAATTAGAAAATGATAAATGCTAACAATAAAGAGGACATGAGAGCTTATTTGGAAATCCCTATGCCAAGTCATATGTTTTCAAATAAAGCTATGTCATGAAAAGGGGAGGAGGGGTTGCCCCCAAAAAGAAATTCCAAAAATAACACAAGGGATCCATGGATTTGGGGTTAGTATGTCTTTGCTACAATGTTTTCAGAGAGCTCAAAATTGTCATCATTCCCCAAATACTCATGGAATAGGAAGAATGATACAAGAGAGCAAGAAAAAAGAAAAGCCTTCAGGTCAAAATGGAAGAGACCTAAATGTTTCAATGCCTTGCATCATACACAAAAGGGAAACACGAGACAAAGAAAAGATAAAGGAGAATCTTTTGGGTCAACCTAGAAGAGACCTAAATGTTTTGACACCTTGCATCATCCCCAAAATGAAAACACAAGACAAAGAAAAAGATAAATAATTACAACATAAAGAAGAATGTAGGTACAAATAGAGGAATGTCACAAAGAGAGAGGTACATGAAATGAAACATGGGGGATCACATTAAGCACATGCAATTGCACTCAAGTCTATCCCTACTCTCCTCAATTTCTAGAACAATTTTTCCTCATGAGGATATGGATGGAATTCAATTTTAACTTGAAATGTAGATTAATTGTATTTTGAAGAACCTCTACTTGAATACTTGAAGTTTTTAGGAAATGTTCTTTACATCTCGTTCCTAGTGGAACTTGCAATTGAAAGCATTCAATGTTTTGATAGCCTTGTAAATGGTCTTTCTTATGTCTCTAATAGTAGAAATGAAGTTTATATCTTCTTGTTTAGTTTTAGTGACTTTTTTACTTTAGTCATTATGCGGATTTGCTTTAGCAATAGACCAAATGGATGATCATATAATGGTTGTTAATAGATGTATGAAATAAAAACTGATGTTTATAGAAATATAGTTTTATTAGCTTTTGGTGAAGCAATAGTGATATGTTTATCTATTTTCTCAAAAATAGAATTGGTAAACTTCATGATACATGCAATCAAGCCTAATTACCTTTTTTTTTGTAATCCTAGATAACTAATCCAACTATTTTTAACAAAATAATATTATCTTTAAAAATAAAATCATTATTAAACTAAGAAATAATTTATATAGTTGTTAATGGTATAGTATATTTGAATTGGTGTTGCACTATACTCTTGAACTACTTGAACCTCATATTAAAAAAAAAGTAAATTCTCTTTGTATTGGCTTCCTTGATTTTACTTTTGAAAAAAATAGTGTTCCTAAATTACATATTGAAAAAAGGTCAAAAAATTAAAGATGAACAATATTTGATTTAATTATAAAATGAATTTAGATTTTTAAATATTTTAAAAATACTTTATAAAAAATATTATTTAAGGGTTTCTTTTTTTTTGTCTCTTTTTCAAGTCATGGATAATGTGTTTAAGTTTTGTTGGGTGGGTCATGGTTTATGAGAAAATTTGGGCTTTTGTAGAAGAGGTGGGTTTCAAGATTTGATTTTGCAAATGAATGCACAAATAAAGTCTCTATTGAGTGAAACTAATAATCTTTCCTTTAGAATATTGGGGGGAAGATGTCATGAAGTACATTTCTTTTTTAGTTTTTCAACTTATTTATTTTGATCTAGTGACCATTTCTAGGATTTTTTTTTTCATTTTCTAGATTTTGTGTATGTGGTGTAGGTAAGGTGCTTCCTTCTATTACCTTGTCCTCTAAATTGGGTTATTGGGTACAACATATTTAATGAGGACTACTTGGTTTTGTATCATAATTTCTATATGGCTGGCCATTCCACCTTTAAAGGCATGGTTGACATCAGATCTCATAATTCTAGGAAGAACATTGATCTCATTGTGCTTGATCATATATAGGGTGATGGATCTATTTTGATTATTATTAGTATGAGGAATGACTTTGGTGGGAGTGTCTTTGAGGTGGATTGTTGTGAAATTATTCATAGCAACAAGAATAGGAGGGTGGAGCTTCATATTGAAAATAAGTGTATCTACTCTTCAATTCTTCAATTCTAACCTAATGGGCCTTCACCTAAAAGTGATAAAGGGAAAATAAAGAAGGATGTGAGAAAGTTTCATTATCCTTTGGTTTATTATTCTAAGGTAGAATCAACTTCTAAAGATGGTTGTATGATTAGGTTGGTTAGCTACCACAAATTTTCTACAGATATAAAGAATAGAAAATTTGAATGCTCTATACAATGATTTGGGTTTCTAAGTCACCTTGATTGCAATATCTAGTTGTTCCTTGCTCCTTTTAGAGAGTTATTTTTATATGTTTGTTGTGTTTAATTCCCCTATTTTTGTCATGGATTGTTTAGTTCATGTGTTTTATTCTTTGCACATCTACTTTCTTCTTGTTTCTGACTTAAATTGTTGGTTCCTTGGGTTGTATTAACTTTTTTCTATCTTTTGAAACATTCTCTTTAATTTTGTGATTCATTATAAAAGAGTTTGTCTCTCTTCAAAAACCTACCTTTCCCTCTATTAAAAAAATAAATATATCAATTAATATCTTGTATTTTTTATATAGGGGCATTGACTATTTTTTTCAGATTTTGTGTTAGCAATTGGTTTTGATGTGTTGGAAGAAAAGATATAGGATAATTGGAGTTCATGTCACCCTAGTGATAGGAACATTAAGTAGTTGATTATTAGTATGAAGGATTATCGACCCAATTTTGGAGGCTATGATTTTGGAATGAACAATTACCCGAATTGGTTGGATGAACCTTGGAAGCCAGGAAGTTGAGATGGGCATTCGAATAGTTGGTTAGAGAAGCTAAATGGTCATGAATATGAAAAAATTGGAAATTAGTTTTAAAAAGGACATCAAATGAAAGAATTAGGGGTTGGTCAAGGTGGTTGTGTGATCAAAAGAGGATGAATGCCAAAGTATCGAGGCCGATATCAGAGGTTGACAAGAAAAGTGAGAAAGGTTGAAGCTTGAGAGAGGCCAATTTTGAAAATAGAGGTCATGCAGGAGAGTAGAGAGAGAGGTTGAATGTAGGTGAAGCCGCGGAGAGGAAGAATGAGATTCAATTAGGAAAGGAGGTCGACGATGTTGGAAGGAAGAGATGAAGAGAGAGGTGAAACAACAAAGATGAGAAAGGGTCGTAGGTCGATGAATTATAGGTCGAGCAAAAGAGATGAAGAGAGAACACATAATGGAGGAAAGAGTGGCTGCATAGGGCATAGCAGAGGAATGGTCTACATGGAAGAGTTAGAGAAGGTTGATAGAATATGAGAATATCGGTAGAGGAATAGTGGTAAGGAATAGTGGTGCGGAGGTTGAGTGAACTACAGGAATAGGAAATCAACCTTGTAGACTCAAGGTTTATTTGGAAATGAACGATTATGTCCTACACTAAAATAATAATTTTTCATCAATGTCCATCTAAGAGTAGTTTTTCTTTCTATTTTGATGTTGTTACAATTTTAGGGTGTAGCCTTTGTTGTGTACCTAAATGTTTGTTGTGCTAATATGAGTTCCTGTAGAAGTTGTTCTCCGAAAATTGTTCCTTCGAAATGAATCATCAAGTTGAATCTATGTTGATTGTGTGAGTTGTTTAGACTGAATGTATGTGGCTTTGGTAGATGTCTGAGGGTGTCTCCATCAATTGGTATCATAGCACATAAGGTTCTGAGCACTGAGTATATCGCCAAAATGATGCAACTTAGCTAGGACCTATGGGTAGCAGAGGAAGGAGTGTGTACGTGTTGCAGAAAGTTCAGAACCCAAAAGATTTGGGCAACAAACACTAAGGTGTTCTTGATTATTGAAGGATATTGCTGATTGAGTATTCATGAATGTTTGAAAAATATGTATGTTTCAGATTGATTAATCAAGAGGATCTGGGAAATGGAAGCATGTGATTAATTTAATAATTTTTTGACCATAGATTCCTAAAGGGTTGTGTGTTGTGCAAAGACTGATATTATTTGAAGCCAAGAAAAGAGTGGAAGATGCAAAAAAAAATTGGTAAAGAAAGTCTCATGAAAAGTTCCAACAAGAAAGAAGACAAGAAGAAGCAAGATGTTTAATTTGAGAGAGAGTTGGCCGCATTAAGAAGAGATTTGGAAGCATACAAGAAATGGCTAGAAGAGGAAAACCATGATTATTTTTGGTTATGTCCAATGATGAAGAAGGTGAAGTGGCCTGTAAAGGAGATTGTTGAGAAGAGAAGGAAAAGCATGAATGCCTTGGGAAGAGTAGATAAGAGTGGAAAGAGTACCCATAGAAGATGGGGCAGTAGAGAGTTTCCATTTGAGGAACATGGACCCAAAGAGGTCAAGAGAGTTCTCATTGAGGAGAACATGAGAAGAGAAATAGGGAGAGAGGAAGAAATTCTAAGAGCAATGATTATCAAGGGAAATAATAGGGAGAAGATAGTATCCGTGAGGAAGACACTAATGGATACATTGTGGTCTCTTATTTTGTTTGCTAATATTGTGTTTGTAGACGTGTATGTAGGAATGAAGAATGTGATAGGAAAGGTCAAGAAGGAGACCTTGAAGATGATTAGAGATGGGAAAAGGATAGAACCTGATGAAAGAGTTGAAGATGAGAGGAGACTACTTGCAGCTGTGTGTCAAGAAAAGTTTGTAGCAGAGGTGCATTGTAGAGTACCTAAGAATGTAGAGGATTTGGTTGTTGAATATTCCCAACATGATGATGGAGATGAAGAAGAATCTATTGAGTTTCATGAAGCCTTGGAAGAAGTTGCAGATACAAGACAAGAAGCCTACTTGGAGGAAAATTTGGAAGGCAAAGAAGTCACTGATGGATGCACTGTGGGACAATAGATAAAAGAAATTGGTAATGTTGAATTTAGTTGTGAAAATGAAAAGGAAAATTTTGCTTTTGATCATGTTAATATAGGAGGAAGAATGTGAATAAAGGGTATGTGTAGAATCATGATGTGCCAAAAAGTGGTGATATGATGGGTATGTGTAGGGTATGTGGCTAATGACATTCTTTTTACCCAAAATTGATGAAATGAAAATGGTTTTTAAAAGAGATTCCCAATTTTTCACCAAGGGTATGTGCAGGATTATGATAGACCAAAACGCCGCGATGTTTTGTACGTGCTGCACAAATTTTTTAACCCAAAACCAACAAAACAGATCAACCTCACCAGACTTTCACTTTGGAATTCACGCAAATGTAATTTCGTTGCTTACCTTCTTTACGAAATGCATTCAAAAGTGGCGATTGAGCAGTTTAAATTGAAAACATCGGGAAGCCATGTCTGGAATGGCGATTTTTTAAATCCCAAAACATGCTCCATCTAAAAAGCCCTTGGTGATTTAAAAGCAGCGAATTTTAAAGTTTCTGAATCGTTGGTGTGCTTTTGGCGTATTTTTTAAAAGCTGTGCATGTAAAAAATCTTCATAATTTCAATGCCTAGATTGGGAAAAAAAAATTGAAAAAGCAACCGCTATCCAAATGCATGAAATCCTCGCTCTGTGCCCTAAAATCTTGTACAAAAAATAGATATCATTTTATTATGGGTTAGGTGGTCGATAGACACTTACTTTTTTTTTTCCCCCGAATTTAAGTAAGTAATTACATTGAAATTTCAAATTTTCACTTCAAATAGATTTTTTAAAATAACCTAGTAGTTTAGAAACTAAATTCAATTTGCTACAGACTCTATTCTTACATATTTTTGAAATAATATAGGTAACTTATTCAAATTTTTACATCAAGTTCCCTAACTCTGATTTTTATATTTTGCCACTCTATAAATTCATTTTTTCCATGATGATCCCATTACTACGCCCCAATATAAATTATGCTTTACTTTGAATTGAACAAATAATTGCTATTGATTTTTATTTGAATTATGACTAAGTCCTCGGGATTGATAGCTGATTGAAAACATCTGTGGCGTAGCTTTCAAACAAGATAAACATTTTGAATCAAAAATGTCGCCATTCCTATGTTTGCATACTATAGGATTAAAAAAATGGAACTCTTAATGAAGTTTAATTGCTAAGGTGGTCCGGACATACATTTTTTATATTTTTTGTTGTAATAAAAATTCATACTGACTATTTACTTGAAAAATTTTTATAAAAATATGCATGACATCGGTGACATGAGTCCTCTACTTATATCTAAAATTTTATAAAAAATATTATCATTTTATTGTGGTTAGGTGGTCGATAGACACCTACTTTATTTTTCCTCAACGTATAATTATTGTGCATTGTAAATTTCAAATTTTCACCAAACGTATTTAAAAAAAAAAAACCTTAGTTTGAAACTTGCTACGACCGGAAAGCTACAAATTTTATTTTTACATGTTTTTTAAATAATATAAATAACTTATTCAAATTTTTATGTCAAGTTGCCAAACTCTGATTTTCTAAATTTTTTGCCACTTAAGGGCCTATTTTTTCCATGATGATCCTGCACATACCCTAAACAAGTTAATAAAAAGAAAGAAAAAGTGATTGATCATGGGCATGTAGCTCCATGTTGGAAAAGGAAAAAGATTAGTAAGTGGTAGAAATTGAAGTACAAAGAGTTAGACATGCTTTTGATTATGCTAACAAGCAGGTGCAAAGGAGTAAGTGGATGCCAAATTTGAGGGAAAGTTGGCAAGCAAGGAGGACTAGAGAGGATACTTCAAGACATTGGACACGAAGACCTAATAAAGCAATGGAAAGAGATCAGGCCAAGGTTATGGCAAGCAAATTATGGGAAGAAAAGAGTGGTGTAGAAAATGCAAGAGGTGCGAAGAAAAATATAAGAGTGGAGGTTGAAAAGGAAGATGTTGGTAAAGAGCACGTAGAGGACCCTGTTTGGAAAAATTTAAAAGATGCCCCATGTGATAAGAAAGGTAAAAAATTTGAGTTAATTAATAATGCTTTTGAAACTTTGGATGATTTTGTTGAAGGAAATGTAGGAAAAAGTGGAACAAGGTGTTGGATAAGCAATATAATTTTGAGGGTGATATTAATGAGGCTTTGAATGAAATTTATAAATATGAGGAAGACATGTGGAGTCTTGTGGATGAGAAATGAATGAGGAGTAAATATTAGAAGACGAGAGAAGGTCAACAAAGGAAAATTGGAAAATCCAAGGAGAAGAAATGCAAATGTGATAGGGAGGAGAAATTGGATAAGAGAGTTGTATATCAAAAGAGGACAATAGTAGCACATTTTGCAATGCATGAAAGTGCATATTTGGATAAGGGAATAGCAGCAAATAAAGGAGGTAATCATAGAGTAGTTGTGATAAAGGGAGGTGAAGACAAATCAAAGAATGCAAAAGAAAATGCAGAGATAGAATTAGAAGGAGAAGCAGCAACTGAAAATAGTGAAGAAGATTTGTGGAGGCAATTTGCAATCATTGGGAAGGAGTGGAGTAAAAATATTGAAGACATGAGGATAGGTGAGCCAATGAAGGATGAAGAGATGAAGGTGGCAGCTAAGGATGAAGAAGTTGTTGTAGCCAAGATAGAGGATGGAATAGAGAATATAGGTTTTAGAAAGGAAGATGTGTATTGGAGTATGCATAATTAATTTGAAAATGAAATCTCAATGCAACAATTGCCCATGGAGGAAGTGTGGTTGGTAGAGATGAAGGATGAAGAGGTTGAGAATGGAGATGAAATGGAAAGTTCCTTGGGAATAAATTTTGATGAAAGTGTTATGCCAAGGTATATGGAGAGTGACTTTGAAGACATGGAAATTTTTAGTTTCCATCCATTTGTTTTTGGTGTGTTGTATGAGGATGAAAGGGTGAGTAGAGATTGGGAAATGCTGATAGATACTGACAATGGTTTCATACAGGTAGAGAACAGTAGTAGGAAACTATACTGGAAAGAGGTGGCATATGGACCAAAGAGATTATGGAAGAAGCAGAAGAAAATGGAAAGGTGAGTTTGTAGAATCACCACATGTGCAAGAGCACATGATTTTTGTCCCCTGGGAAGTTTGATATAGGGGGATCGAATAAATTTTCAAATTTTGTGTTAGCTGTTGGTTTTGATGTGTTGGAGGACGGGATACATGACTATTGGAGTTCCTATCGCCCTAGCAACAAGAACATTAAATAGTTAATTATTAATATGAAGGAGTATCAACCCGATTGGGGAGGTTATGATTTGGGAATGAACAGCTACCTGAATTGGTTGGATGAGCCTTGGAAGCCAAGCGGTTGTGATGGGAATTCGAATAGTTGGTTAGAGAAGCTGAACAGTCATGAAGATAAAACAGTTGAAAATCGGTTGAATGCTAATGAAAGTTTTAAAAAGGATATCGAATCAAAGGTTTAGGGGTTGGTTGGGGTAGTTGTGTGATCGAAAGAGGCCAAAGGCCAAAGTATCGAGGATGATATTAGAGGCTAACAAGAATAGTGAGAAAAGGCCAAAGCTTGAGGAAGGCCAATTTGGAAAATTGAGGCCACGTGGGAGAGTAGCGAGAGAGGCCAAACGTAGGTGAGGCCATGTAGAGGAAGAAGGAGCCTCGATTGGGAAAGGAGGTCAATGGTGTTGGAAGGAAGAGATGAAGAGATAGGCAGAACGACAGAAAGGAGAAAGGGTCATAGGCCAATGAATTATAGGTCGAGCAAAAGAGATGAAGAGAAAACGCATAATGGCAGAAAGACAGGCTGCATAGTAAATAACAAAGGAATAGTCTGCATGGAAGAGTTAGAGAAGGTCGATAGAAGATGAGAAGATCCGCAGAGGAATATTGGTAAGGCAAGGAATAGTGGCATGGAGGCTGAGTGAACTATAGGAATAGGAAATCAACCCTGTAGGGTCAATGTTTATTTGTAAATGAACAATTATGTCCTACACTAAAATAATAATGTTTCATCAATGTCCATTTGAGAGTAGTTTTTCTTTCTTTTTTGAGGCTGTTACAATTTCAGGGTGTAGCCTTTGTTGTGTACCTGAATGTTTGTTGAGTTAATATGAGTTCCTATAGAAGTTGTTCTCCAAAAATTGTGCCTTGGAAGATAATCATCAAGTTTAATCTGTGTTGATCGTGTGAGTTGTTTAGACTGAATGTTTGTGGCTTTGATAGATGCCTGAGAGTGTCTCCATCAATTTCTTTGATTTATTTATTTTTATTAATTAAAACTATCTTCTATTTTACTTTTTCTTTTTAATTAATTACAGTATTTCATTATTCCTATCCAAATAAAAAGTTTAACTCACATTAATACAAACCTTCATTACTTCAAAATTCCGGTCTCACTCAAGAAACTTGTCCCTACTTTACTCTTTCCTGATAAGTAACATCATAATATTCTCATGTTATCAGTTGACTGTTTATGATATGTAAGTTTTATCAATGGAACTATTCCTCTCCATGCTTGCCTTTATCTTTATCATTGTTGCTTTCATCTATTTCCTACCCTACTTATTCCTCTTTTCAAATAGATTCCTGATGAAACTTTCTGTTTATGATATGTAAGTTTTCTGATAAAATCAGTGAAACTATTCCTCTGCATGCTTGCCATTGTCGCTTTCGTCTATTTCCTAGCATACTTATTCTTCCTTTCAAATACGTAGAATCCTCTAAATAATTTAAGACTTTATCTGATGAAACTCATTCAACGGACTTTTTTTTATTCTCGGAGAAGAAATGGTGTAGAAAAGATGAAAATTGACTAACTTTGGTAGATACCTAGGAAACACTAGCAATTAGGAAGTCTAGATGATTTTTTTTTTTTGATGTATTACCATGAAGGTCATGTTGACCATTGAGATAGAGTTAGAGGTTTAAGATTATTTCTACCAGAGAATGCAGGTTAAGGAGTGGAAAAGGTGCATGAGTTTAGAGATCATTTTACTAATGAGTTTGCAATTCATTTTTACTAGAAATTAGCAAACAAGTGCAAAATGGTAGTATTTTGCAATCCTTGCCACATTGTAATCCCAGACAAGTCCAACCAAGGGAGGCATATACTACCTTTTGTTAACATATATAGGGTGTGCCTTTGACCTAAGAGAAGGTTGGTTTTATATTATTGGAAAATTATGAATACAAGAGAAGATAGTGTGATAAATTAAAAATTGCCTTTGCCTTTTGCTTTGAATTGTGTGTTAATGGAGTGATCCTGACACTGTGTAACGTGTAGGAAGTAGTGCATTTATCTTCCAAGCATTGTGTGGAATAGTAGGTAGCTAGTTTATTTGTTTCAAGAAATCTTGTGTAATTAGTTTGTTTCTTTTAGTTGTTGTTTAGATTGGCAGACTGTGAAAAATGGAGGTTTAGTTCACATTTCCACTGTACCTAGTGTACGGGCTTTTGGGGATTGTGGCTAGACTCCATGATTGTAAATATATGGTAGGGTTAGGAGTCTTTAGTAGTCAGGGTATCACTGTGAGAGTCTTCTCCTAGGTGAGCTAAGAAGAGTCCGGCTAGGGAAGACAAGAAGTGCAGAGCACTTGGGTTGTAGGGGTGTTCATCTCCTAGCAAAACACGGTGTGGAGAGGGCAGACATGAGCCTTGAGAAGGTATTTAATGTAGGAGGGAGCTCCATCTAACCGTCTAGTGTTAGTAATCTCTAACAGTTGCAGGAAGGACAGGAAAATGGCTTAAAAAGACCTAATTATTGCCAAATTGTGGTTTAGGCCTGTGTATGGTCAGTTGAGGGTTAAGACCTTTAAAATCTTCAAGTGGTAGGCATAAGGACCAAGAAGCCAAAGGAAAGATTCTGTGTTCTTTGGGAAAGTTAGGAGAGACAACCTGTTTTCTCGGAAGTGGAGACCTAATTGGGGCTCCTAGGCTAGTAGCCTTTTTAACCCTAAATGAGGGTTTGGTGGAAGCGATGAAAAGATGGAGTTAGGTGGATCTTTCTGAGTCTTAACAGGGTGGAATGAAGTCAGTAGAAGCATCTCCACACCCTTGCAAAACTAAGCTTTAGTTCGTGGGGAATGTTAGTCTTTAGGGTAGATTAAGGGCTAAGGAAGAGTTAGAGATATTGCACCACGATTGACTTGGTAGGTTGAAATTGTGATGGTAGTGGGGTTGGCCAAGAGAACCAAGGGTACCTAAACATGAAGAAGGTCCTAAAGGTTAAGGTGGTGAAGTAAGACACCAAGGAGGTCTTGCAAGCAAGACCCAAAGCAGGAATTAGTGAGTGATTCCTCCAACCCCTCCCTATCAGATTGGTATCAGAGCAAGCAAAAGATTTGGGATTGACTATTGTATGTCTAAGATTGAGTCTAGTGGTTCTACCATCATGGTGACAAATGCAGAATTGGCCAAGATGGTCGAAGGACAAGAGGAAGACAATAGGCTATTGAGGGAAAGAATAGACCAACTTGAGCAAGCATTGAATGATGTGCAATTCGAAGGAAGGGTACCAAAGAAAGAAGAGGTTGCAGAGGAAGACAACATCCTTGAACCTGACCCTGTTTTGAAAGAAGAGCCTTTTTTGAAAGCATTGAAGGCTTTGAGTGGAAAAGCACTTGAAGGCATACCACTGTTTAGTGGGAAAATGGAAACTGATCTAGTCATGGATTGGATAGAGGGAATGGAAAACCATTTTGAATGTGATGGAGTCACTGAAGCATAGAAGGTGAAGGTGTCAAAGTCAAGATTAAGAGGTTCTGCCTTGACATGGTGGAAGTTCATTCAAATAGAGAGAGAAAAGGAAGGCAAGAAGCCTATTTCTACTTGGAAGGGAATGGTTGCCAAAGTGAGAGAAGCATACATGCCAGATGATTATGAAATTCAGTTGCACAAGAAAAGACAGAGCTTGAGGCAAAGAGATCAAAATGTGAATTCTTATACTGAGGAGTTTCAAATACTTTGCATGAGGTCTAATGTTACAGAGGATGAGAGTCTCAAGGTGGCTAGGTATCTTAATGGTTTGAAGTGGAACATTCAAGAGGAGAAGACTCTTCTAAGTCCCAAAACAGTGCACCAATGCTATTAATTGGCTATAAAGATTGAAGAGAGGAGTAAGAGGAAACAAGACCAGGCCTCTAAGAGCAGAGGAAAAGGCAGAGATCAAAGAGGACATAGAGATGGATATCAAGGTAGAGGGACTGAACAAAGAAATCAGGGAGAGTCTAAACTCACAGAGCATGGAAGTGAGACAACTTCTAGAGGAGGCTATGGAAGAGGTAGAGGACCTCAAGGAGGTTCAAATAGAGGGAGAGGAGCAGGAAAAAGTAGCTCATACTTTGCCACTATGAAGTGTTATAACTGTGGTCAAGTAGGTCATCCAGCTTATAGGTGCCCGGAGAAAGCATCTTCTTCAAATACATAAAAGAGAGTAGCATATACTCAAGAAGACAATATGAGTGTCAAGTCACCAGAGGTTAGTCACATTGAGTCAGAAATGGGGGAGAACTTGATGTTTAGTAGGGTTCTAATCAGACAACCAGCCAAAGCAGAGCCAAAGTAAAGGAGAGCCTTATTCAGGGCAAGATGCAAAATACTTGGAAAGGTGTGTAAGGTTATAGTGGACTCAGGGTCTACTAATAACATAATATCTGAGGAGGTAGTGAGGAAGTTGAAGTTGGAGAAGGTAACCCACACTAATCCTTACAAGGTGACATGGTTGAACAAAGGGCAGAGTGTTCTTGTAAATGAGCAGACAACTGTGGAGTTCTCCATTGGAGGATACAAATACAAGTTGATTTGTGATGTGTTACCCATGGATGCATGCCATCTTCTATTGGGTAGACCATGGCAGTATGACAGAGGTGCCATCTATGATGGAAAAGCCAATACTATCTCATTCAAGAAGGATGGAAAGACATTCAAGTTGCAGTCACTGTCAGATGAAGAAGAAGGATAGTCAAAGACCCCTAGTGTCTTATTGAGTAGTGGCAAAGAGTTCATTAACAACCTACATCAAGGAGGTGAAGGATATGTGGTCATGGTGCAACCCAAGGAAGAGGACAAGACTGAGAAAATAGTCATACCCGGAGCAGTCCAAAAGTTGTTAGAACAGTTCAAAGACATAGTGAGTGATGGAACACCAACAACCTTACCTCCAAAGAGAGCCATTAGCCATCAAATTGACTTCATACCAGGAGCTTCATTGCCAAATAAAGCAGCTTATAAGCTCACACCGGATCAGAATCTAGAGGTAGCTAGACAAGTGCAGGAGTTGTTAGATCAAGGATTGATTAGGAAGAGCATCAACCCATGTGCCGTACCAGTGGTCTTAGCAACCAAAAAAGGAGGAAAGTGGAGGTTATGCACTGATTCAAGAGCAATAAATAGAATCACAATCAGGTATAGGTTCCCTATTCCTAGGATTGAGGACTTGATGGATTGTCTTGGAGGAGCTCAGTATTTCACCAAGTTGGATCTCAAAAGTGGTTACCATCAAATCATAATTAAAGATGGGGATGAGTGGAAAACAACCTTTAAGACAAATGATGGGTTGTATGAGTGGAGAGTTATGCCATTTGGCCTCTCTAATGCCCCTAGCACAGTCATGAGGCTCATGAATGAATTTCTCAGACTTTACAGGGATATTTGTGGTGGTATATCTTGATGATATACTCATCTTTAGTAAGACAGCGGAAGAACACCTAAAGCATTTGGAGTTGGTTCTTAGAATATTGCAAGAAGAGAAGTTAGCCATCAACCTAGAGAAATGTGAGTTCTTCAAACAAGAGCTTGTGTATTTGGGGTTTGTAGTATCCCAAGGATCATTGAAGATGGATCCAAGCAAGGTGGAAGCTATCCTAAACTGGCCTACACCAACCACTGGGACAGAGGTAAGGAGTTTTCATGGGTTAGCTCAGTTTTATAGGAAGTTTATACGAAACTTTAGTGGCATATGTGCACTGGTACTTGACACAATCAAAGGTGGCCTAAAAACTAAGTTCAAATGGACTCTTGAAGCAGAGAAGGTTTTGAGAAACTGAAACAAGAAGTAGCAACTCAACCCATCCTTTTGTTACCTAGCTTTGATAAGTTATTCACTGTGGAATGTGATGCTAGTGGAATTGCAGTAGGAGGAGTGCTAAGCCAAGAAGGCAGGCCTATAGCTTTCTTTAGTGAAAAGCTCAATGAAGCTAAGACAAAGTATTCTACCTATGACCTAGAACTGTATGCTCTAGTGCAGTCACTTAGAAAGTGGAGGCATTATCTCCTACCTAAAGAGTTTGTAGTGTTTACTGATAACCAGGCACTTAGCTACATCAACACACAAGAGAAGCTGAGCAATAAACATTTGAAATGGATGGAATACCTCCAAGCTTTTACATTTACCATTAAACACAAGAAGGGACAGTTGAACAAGGTGGCAGATGCATTAAGTAGGAGGTTGCTGACAGTGCAAGAGATACAAATAAAGAGCATTGGGATAGAGAGTTTCAAGGATCTCTATGGAGAAGATGAAGACTTCTCGTGAGGCATAAGGTATGTTCTCGATTTCTAATCACTCTCCACATTTGCCAGGCACCTGAGATCAATGGTCTTGAACAATGGAACTGGCCCCAGATCAATCCCATGGTCATGGATTCTAGGACTCCCTATAACCAAGATAGGGTTTGATAGTGTCTATGTGGTGGTAGATAGGTTCAGTAAGATGAGTCACTTTGATCCTTGCAAGACCACCCATGATGCTAGCTATATTGCTCATCTCTTCTTCAAAGAGATTGTGAGGATCCATGGATTGCCATTGAGCATTGTCTCAAATAGGGATGTGAAGTTCATGAGTCATTTTGAAACCTATGGAGTAGATTAGGTGCTAATTTTTCTTTGATCAGCCTACCATCCTCAGACCGATGGAAAAATTGAGGTGGTTAATAGAGTGTTAGATAACCTTCTCAGATGCCTAACCAAGGAGTATTGACAGACATGGGACTTGGTCATATCATAGGCTGAATATGCCTACAATGACAGTGTGAATCAGACCACAAGAAGAAGTCCTTTTGAAATAGTGTATGGGATGCACCCAAGAGGTGTGTGTGAGCTCAAGGATCTAGGAGCTATGGAGCATAGGAGTGGACATGTAGAGGATTTCTCTCAAACCATGAAGGAGATTCAGGATCAAGTGAAGAAGACAGTCACCAAGGCTACTCAAAAGTTGAAAGAGAAGGTGGATTTATCTAGAAAGGATCTACAATTTGCAGTAGGAGACTATGTTATGGTCCACCTCAACAAGTCTAGGTTGCAGAAGGGGATATCAACCAAGTTGCAGATGAAAAGAGTGGGACCATGCAAGGTATTAGCTAAATATGGAAAGAATGCCTACAAGGTGGAACTACCTGCAGATTTAGGGATTTCACCAGTGTTCAATGTAGCTGATTTGATCAGATATAAGGGAACATTCAATGGCATGGATCAGCACAGTAGGGATATCTTCAAGGATGTAAGCAACATAGCCTTACCTACTCAAGACAAGCTTCAAGTAGAAAGGATCTTGGAGTCAAGGGTGAAGAAATCTACAAGGCATAAAGTGTACATGGAGCACCTCATCAAGTGGAAGGACAAGCCAGAGTCTGAGGCTACATGGGTAGATGAAGCTCAATTTAAGAAGCAGGGCATTGATGTGTCCCTGATCTCTCCTCACATTCCCTAGTGTTTGTGCAGAGAGGGGGAGAATGGTGCAGGAGAACCTAGGAAACACTAGGCAATTAGGAAGTCTAGGATGAATTTTTGTTTTTGATGTGTTACCATGAAGGTCATGTTGACCATTGAGATAGAGTTAGAGGTTTAAGAGTATGTATTTCTCAGTAGTGATCAGTAGGTTAAGGAGTGGAAAGGGTGGATGAGTTTAGAAACTCATTTTACTGATGAGTTTAAAAATTCATTTTACTAGAAATTGGCAAAAGTTGCAAAATGGTGCATTTTGCAACTTTGCCACAATGTAACTGACATGTCTGACCAAGGGAAGGAATATCTACTTTTTTTGACCTATATAGGGTGTGCCTCGACCTGAGAGCAGGGTTGGAAGCTTTTGCATTATTGGAAACTTATGAATACAAGAGAAGACATTGATAAATTGGGGTATATTTTTTGGTTTTTGTTTTTGCTTTGAATTGTGTGTTAATGGAGTGATCCTGACACTGTGTAACATGTAGGAAGTAGTGCATTTATCTTCCAAGCATTGTGTGGAATGGTAGGTAGCTAGTTTATTTGTTTCAAGCAATCTTGTGTAATTAGTTTGTTTCTTTTAGTTGTTGTTCTGACTGGCAGACTATGAAAAATGGAGGTTTAGTTCACATTTCCACTGTACCTAGTGTACGGGCTTTTGGGGATTGTGGCTAGACTCCATGATTGTAAATATGGTAGGGTTAGGAGTCTTTAGTAGTCAGGGTATCACTGTGAGAGTCTTCTCCTAGGCGAGCTAAGAAGAGTCTGGCTAGGGAAGACAAGAAGTGCAGAGCACTTGGGTTGCAGGGGTGTTCATCTCCTGGAAAAACACGGTGTGGAGAGGGAAGACATGAGCCTTGACAAGGTATTGAATGCAGGAGGGAGCTCCATCTAACTGTCTGGTGTTAGTAATCTCTAACAGTTGTAGGAAGGACATGAAAATGGCTTAAAAAGACCTAATTATTGCCAAATTGTGGTTTAGGTCTGTGTACGGTCAGTTGAGGGTTAAGACCTTTAAAATCTTCAAGTGGTAGGCATAAGGACCAAGAAGCCAAAGGAAAGATTCTGTGTTCTTTGGGAAAGTTAGGAGAGACAACCTGTTTTCTCGAAAGTGGAGACCTAATTGGGGCTCCTAGGCTAGTAGCCTTTTTAACCCTAAATGAGGGTTTGGTGGAAGCGATGAAAAGATGGAGTTAGGTGGATCTTTCTGAGCCTTAACAAGGTGGAATGAAGTCAGTAGAAGCATCTCCACACCCTTGCAAAACTAAGCTTTAGTTCTTGGGGAATGTTAGTCTTTAGGGTAGATTAAGGGCTAAGGAAGAGTTAGAGATATTGCACCAAGATTGACTTGGTAGGTTGAATTGTGATGGTAGTGGGGTTGGCCAGGAGAACCAAGGGTACCTAAACATGAGGAAGGTCCTAAAGGCTAAGGTGGTGAAGTAAGACACCAAGGAGGTCTTGCAAGCAAGACCCAGAGTAGGAATCAGTGAGTGATTCCTCCAACCCCTCCCTATCAAACTTGTATCCATGTGGAGATTTGAGATTCATCTACATGTGTGATGAAGGGTCCCATCCATATGCATGGTTCTAATGGCCATCCAGATTAGTATGGTCTAGTTTGGATACATTTTCATGCTACTAGACATATATATACATGGATTCCATGTGCATCTAAATTCTTACAAAAAAAATTAAGATCCATTTCGAATTGTGGGAAATTGCAAGTGATCTACACATTATTTTTGAAACATGTTCCATTGAGTTTTTATGCCTTGCAAGGATTCAACATCCAAGTGGTTTGTAGGAAATGTGACATAAAATGACCATGTATATATTTCAAATCCATCTAAATATTTTTGGGTTCTTGGTTTGCATCCAAACTTGTAGTTTTTTTATCTTCATCTAGATATTATGGAAATTATGGCCTCATTAATCTCTTGTAGGACTTTTATATGCAACTGAATGTTTGTAGGGTTTTTGTGGCCAACAAAATTTGTGGATAAACCTTAGTGAGTTGAACCTAAACAAGGAAAAAAAGTGGTTCTAATGAATAGTTCTTCTCATGACATCAACATGGCATTCGATGATATCATCCTATATGTATTGTGGAAAAGTGTCATCCAATTGAACCTAAAGTGGAATTGTGTGATTCAGTTTCCAATTGTGATTTTTTTTGCATCTACACTTGTAGAGTTTTGGCTTGCATTTGTATTTTCCAAATTTAATCCACCTCTACACCTTGCGAGAATTTGGGGGTCATCCAAAACTTGTAAATTTTTGGTATGCATTTGCACTTTGATATTTTTACAACAATTCAATTTTGTAATTGCCAAATCTCAAACCATTGAACTTCCTAAGGCTTGAAGTGTAAAAGGAACCATTGTCTTCATTTTAGAGAGAGTTTTAGCCAAGAAGAAAAGGCCTAACATGTATAGAAATAAATATTGATGGTTACAAACACCATGAATGTAGAAACTACCATGCATAAAGTATATATAGTTTGAAGGAGAGAATGCTATGAAGGTAGGACATTGATAGATCATAAGAGAGATAGAATAGAGAATACTTTTTGTGTTATAATAAAATAATATTTTAATATGAAATGGAATCAATTAAACTAAGTAATTTAATGAATTTCACTTTTGTTTTGAGTTTATGGTTGCATGGTTGGACTACCTGGTAAGGGAACCTGCCCATAACTGCATCACTAAGTATCTGGGTTAATTGCATACCAATACTCAAAGGAAGGTTTTCATAACCAATAAAACTAATTAACATGCGGCTTATATGTTAGAAAATTACATTAATTGATAGAAAAGGAAAGGTGGAAGATCTAAATATTCTAAAAAGGGACAATAGGATAAGTAACAACCTAAGGAAAAAAGGTAAACCATTTATAAATTGGAAAGGAAAGAAGACCAATGATGAAATATATTATGGAAAATACTAAAGAAACCATTATTCAAATTTCAAGATTGATGATCACACATATAATAAGTGTTAGAATATGAAACCTTGATTTGTACCAAATTGGTTGAAGCAGTACTCAAATATGTTCATGGCTAACATTTGTGAAGTGAAGTAAACAAGGGTACGAGAACTCATAGACATCAATTCTCAATGCATTCAAAATTTAACAAAAATAGTTAAGAATATTGATTTGAAATGTATGATAATCCGTATTCCTATCCATTGGTTTGGGTTGATAAGAGTACAAAAAATCAATTTACTAAGTGAAATTTTAAATAATTTCTTATAAATGATAAATCTATAGATAAAGTAATATATTTATATGTGTGAGATGTTATACTCAGCATAAGGGAATACAAGTTGGTTGATGTGTCAATAATGGATTCAAATTTATTTTTAAGGGACACCAAAATAAGAAGAAATTTTTTGTTATAATTAATAGCCAATAACTTAACCTCATATATATATAATCAAAATTATCTTCTACTTTTAAAAGATAAGAAAGATCTAGTGATATTGACATTTGTTCAATATCACATAGCAACAAGAATAAGGGTTAAAATAATTTTTTAAATGTTATTTATTTATTTTTTTGATATAATTAGTTTAATCATAAGAGAGAGTGAGAGAATGAGATTCATTTTCTTCTCAAATACCCTCTACCCAATATCGGATTATATAGACAATTATTGGTTAAGAGTAATAAGGTAAAACAACTTCAATATTTCTTAGAGTGGGGTGTGATATGTCCTGGTACTTGGAGAAATATAACTCTTGGAGGATGTACATAGATTAAAATTCACTCAATAGATCGATATTAATAATCAACATCCTTTCTTGAGGATAGGTTACTTGCTATACTAATAATAACATGCTTGAATTATTCTATAAAATTGGATTTGAAATTAGGACATCAAAAGGTGAAAATGAAGGACATGTGGAAAACTAGTTTCAATAGTAAAGGTTTGTATGAATGGTGTAAGGGTAAAGGTTTGTATGAATGGTGTGCTCTTCTTTTTTTAGTTTATGTAGTTTATTAAACATATTTATATATTTAATGAATCATGTTTTGTGGAAGTTCATATATGCATGTGATACAGTGTATGTAGACAACATTTTTCTATTTAGGGTAACATGGAAGGAACATGTGATATAACAAATATAGAAATTGGAAGTAATAAAATAAATAAAAAACCCTATTGTACAACATAATCTAAGTAAAAAAATTTAATAACCATCAAGACATGTTCTAAACATGTGGTTGGAGGAAGTGAGTTGAGAATAATCTCATAAAAGTGGATGCTATCAAGTTTCTTTTAACATAAGGAGTTTCATAAAAACATTTAAATTTTCACTTAGGAGTTCTATAATAAACAATTCATAAGGCATAATAGTTTTTAAGGTTTATTCAAATTGGGGTAGTAAGCTAAGTTCTATTGATCTTGTGGAAAAGATCATGGCTAAGCATTCTTGAGTTAGAGTAGTATTTGGATGGGTGACCTCTCAAGAAGTCTTGATGTAGCTTCAACCTTGTGAGAATTACCTAGATGCAATGAGTGATGACCATTCATGATCATGAGAGATTGGTTCTTGTGAACCACTACTCATGAAATAAGGACCAATGAATTTTAATAATAAAATACATAGTTGAACCTTGATAAATTATCACATAATTTGACACACTAGAAAAACATTGCCTACTTGATAGAAAACCTATGTTAAAGTGTGAATAGTGAAATGATAAAAAAATAAATATTTAATCAAATCCATGGTTTCATAATATTTAAATAGATAATTAAATTATTATGAATTATATTTTGATTTTAGCTATAACTATGATATTTAATTTACACTATTTACCCATACCAATAAATAGTGAAACTAATATGTAAGAATTGATTATATGTATAAAATTAAAATAAATAGTTAATTGTATCTTGTTACGCCGAGAGGCATCTACAGTGGCATCCAACAATCTGTGTAAAGTTCTTAAAGTTATATTTAAAATGACAAGTAGGTGGAAGTCATGTGCAACTACAGTAGATTTGATGAAACAAAAATATCAAATAAAAGAGATTTGATGAAACAAAAAATCAAATAAAAGAAATTTGATGAAACACAAAAATCACATCAAAGAGATTTGATGAAATGAAAAAATCAAATCAAAGAGATTTGATGAAACAAAAAGAACAAATAAATAAATAAATTCAAATATTTGCATAAACTAAAAGAACAAATAAATAAATAAATAATACTTTTGATCACAAAGAGAAATCAAACATTTGATGACAAAGATAAATCAATTAAAAAAGAAAATTAGAGAATGATAACTCTCAACGTATTTAATACATATATTAATATTTAATATATGTATGCTAGTAATGGTTCACCTATAATTACCATGATACAATTTAATATATGCATTGAGTATAAAATTTATTAAAGAAAGGATAGCAGGGAGGTGGATGATTATCGGAGATCATTTCCCACCATTGACTCCTCTATGGAGGAATAAGATTATTTTTTCTATTCCACTATGCCAAATTGTCTTTGTCAAATGTGACTAAGATCCCCTTCGCTATATTTGGAGTGTTTATTCATGTTCTCTTATGTTTGTCTACATTTATTTTTATTATTAAGTATTCATAAATATTTTAAAATTAATTATAATTGAATTTATTAATTTTGAAAGATGAATTTTTCATTGTAAGAACTTTTATTTTAAAGGGTTGAAAATGTACATTTTAAATTTTTTTGTCCATTTTATATCCCAATCCAGCTTCTTAAGTAATATCTTTGGTTAAAATATTTAAAAATTTGTTTAAATTTAGTAATATATAAAAAATATGTGTTAAAAATATAAACTTCAAACCCTCTTCAATCTAAATTTTGAAATGTCTTAAATATTTACAAAGACTACCAATTTCTACACAAAACTATGCACATAATTTGATCAATCTTTTTACAAGACTCCTAAAAAACTATTTATAAATAAATTATGATTTATTACATGAAAAATATGTTGTTACAACATAAAAAAAAAAAACTCTAAAATGAATAGAAGAAACAAATTTAGAAAATATTCAAATTAAACAAATACTTGAAACTACAAAACTCATACCACTCTACTAACTCTAATTGACTCCAAGGTGAAAGATGAAATTCCCCAACACCTAGACTAATCACAAAGACAAAAATATTAAAAAATAATTATATACTACAACATCAAACTGATCATAAACAAAATAAAAAAATCCACACCAAATACTTAAAACCAAACCTCATAAACTTCACTAAAACTAGCACACTAACATGTATTATAGCAAACACATTGAAACTTCACCATTGGTTTCCAATTTGAAAAAATGCCTTCAACACTTGGAGAATATATAGAAAATAAAAAATAAACAACATTAAACAATCTACAACAAACTACACCAAACATTGAAAATCCACTTGCACACAAACTTTACTTGTAGCCTGCAATCAACATAACACAAACAAACACTAAATTTCTTTAAAAAATTAAGATACAATCAAATATTAAGTGAAATTTATCTTTCAAACAATTCCTTTTCATCCCTTGATTCCAATTTCTAATAGGTTTTCATCCACTTAAGATATTTGTATGAACACAAATGTCCAAACAAAATTTGGCAGTTTCTATATGATGAAAATGAGATACCCAAAATGTGTAAAACTTAAAAATATATAGAGAACCAAATCTAAACACTCTATTTTGAGAGAAATAAATAAATAAAATTATATTTGTACTCCCACTCCATCTTGCATGCCAAAATAGACCATTACTTACAATTGTCAACTTGCAATTACACCTTGTATAAATGTTGCTATAAATTCGCATTATATCTTTCAAAAATAGCTTTTGGTTGTTACAAAAATATCTTAGCCATTATCCACACCTCTCTTGAGAAAATAAATACCAATACTTAATATTTAATCATTCCGAGTTAAATAATAACTCCTTAATTTATAAAAATAATTGAAATTTACTAAATGCAATATTTATCCTATTTAAAATATTAGTCCCCTAGAAAATAGGAATGGACTGATAATGTTACCAAATTTTATTTTTTTTAGAAAATGGACATGACGTCCTATGGTAAAGTATTTGGAGAGGGGTGTGAGAGTGTGTCATGTGGCTCCACCCAATTGGATAGAGTGAAGTGATATGACACTCCTTGGCATACCCATATCCTTAGATTAGAAATGGGTCGTGATTTTTATTTGTCTAATTTTGAGTTGAGAAAAGGGAGAAAGTGGAAGCTCATGAATATGAATGTATTTTGGAAAACAATATGGAGATTCTTGGAAACTTCAAAGTGATTTTGGAGCTTGGAAAAGGAGAGAATCTTTTTATTCTCTTTGGTTAGAATTAGATTGGAGGTAGGCTTACTATCATCCTTTTATTCTAAATACTTCTATGTGATTGTGAGAATTCTACAAATTATTTTTCCATGATATTCATCTTTTGTTTTTCATAATTTAGAACATATAGGGGTTGGGTTGGGGTTTTTATGTGTTAAAAATTTTTATTTGTAATTATTCATTTTGACCTATTTAATGTTGTTCTTCATTAAATAGGTATTTGAATTTATTTACTACTTTTGTAAGGAAGTTAAGGTAGTAGAAAAACTTCTTAAACTAATCTTGAAATGAGGGTAATGCAAAACATTTCATATCTTTACATAGTTACAAAAAATAAAAATAAACATAAATATCATGCATACCATAATATAATGGTTTACACAAGGAAAACCTTTTCGGGACAAAATCGCCACACTACAAAATATTCTCAATATATCATTCAAAAAACATGAATATTACAATATACTTGCAAAGAAAGCTTCTTGTAAGAGTATTACCAACTAGAGATCTAGAGGAAACCCGACAACTATCAAACTCTCACAATAAATAATAATGCACACTCATAATTTATAATTCCCTCATAAAAATAGGGTTTCCTTTTAGAGAAATATAATCCAACAAAACATCCATCACTAGATCTAAGACCTAATAATGAATGGTCTAGAATTACAATAATAACATATACATAAAATGTTTCTTTTGTGAGCCCTTCCCTCGAACCCTCGTCAAGGTGCATAGACCCTAGACCCCCCCACTAAGGGTATGGTCCCCCCATACCTTGTAGGTGGGGTAACCCTCCCTACGCATCCCCCCTACATGCTCAAATATATTAACCTATTATAATCACAAGGTTGAGACATCATTTTTCCTATTAATTTTTGGAATTATAAATTTATATGCTAAAATAACATTTATATTTTCTTTTGATTTTATAATTTTTTTAAAAAATTAGGGCTTGAGGTTACCCTACTTACTCTTGTGTAAGGAAATCATTGTATGGTTTCAAGTTGATGTTGGGGATTTTTCACCCTCCTTATCCTTCTCCCATTGAGTTATTTTGTACAAGATTGTGTGTATGAATTATTTTGGGTGCATCCTTGGTGAATTGGTATCTAGGTTAATGTTATTTATAATATTACATTACATTTGTGTGGTTTATGTTCAATTAGAAGATACATTTATTGGATTATTGCAATCATTATAATTTTCACATATTTATGTGGATTATTTGGCCTAGTGTTGAGTACCTTGATTTGTTGATATGTTGGATCCTTGGAAAATCTTCAGAGCTAGGGTTTGAATAGAATTTAGGGGAAGAATTATACATTTGATGATTTTGAATGATAGAGAGGTAGACACCTCCTATTTTCCTTTTTTGATTCATGAATCATATCATTGGTGCTTGAATACTATTCAAGCTATTGGAGTGATGAAATTATGTTTCATTGAATTCATTTTCATTTATATTATTTGGTGAAGAGTAATAATTTAGTGTATATTGTGATTCACATGTTGATAATACTTGTCATTGACTCTTAAACATTTTCTTTTTTATTGAATTTTGGAAAATATTATATGAATTAGAGGATTTGAACAATCTAAACCTCATATTTGAAAAGCATAAACATGTTCCTTTAGTTTAATTTGACACAGAGAAAATCTTGTTCAAACACTAAATATATTTATATATCTATAAATGATTCATAAAAGAACTTGGATATTATGTTTTAAGCTAAAGTATATATTTATTATAAATTTAATCTCCCTAAATGTTAGCTCAACCCCTTGTGACATAAGGACAGATACTTGAGTATCTACCCATTTTTTTGGTTCTTTGAAGAACTAGCTGAGTAATGACATCAAGGTCAGTCTCCTCTTCCTTAGTCCAATTAGGCAGAGGGATGGGTTGATTAGCCACCTTGTTATATTCTTCCTCATCAATGGTATACCCATCTTCTTGCAACTACTAGCACCTTGAAGAGGTGGATCATACAAATGTACTCCAATGTTACCCTAATGTATGGCCTTTTGTAGACAAGTCATAATAATTTAAACAATTCACCCAAAATAACCTCAATGTGTAGTTGGTGGGTGTATTATTTCCCTACAAGTTGCTTCTTCATCTTGAAATAGGATCAAAATTATCCCTCCTACTATGAAAGTTGAATCCAAATCCTTGGATTTCCACATCTAAATGTTCAACCGAAGGATCTGAAGGATAGGAGAACTTTCCTCGATTCTAAATGTTAGGGGTATGGGATGTTGCACATATGTTTCCTTTGGTTGTCATTGATGTTAAGGTTGTGTTGATGGTGTTTTCTACACAGTAACAAATCAGACAGAATATGGAAATCCTATCTCTCTTGAAAGGTAAATCTCTATCAGCAAGCCTCAAGAGATAACCCCAAGGTCTCTAATTTCAAGTCTTAAGAATGAAAAACCAACTCAGTGATAAATGTGAAAATAAGCTGATAATCACAAAGAGACCCTATAAACAAATGTTGGAACTTCAAACTTATCAAATCTTGCAATGTAGTGGTACTTTTAATCTTAAAATCTGCCCATATTTTCAAAGAAATAACAAAAGAAGGGTTTAGAGAGATCTTAAAGTTAAACTAATTCCTAAGACCAACAACGCAAATGATAAAATACTCAAAGTGGACCAATCCTTCAAAACTAATTCCTGCTTAACCCAGTTCAAACCTACAATCGCACATAAATAGTGCAATCTTCTAAGGAATTAAAGATTTTCAGATCATGAAGCATTCGCCCAATCCAACCTTATTTGACAATTGAAATGAATAAATACCCACAATTGAACTTAGCACATATTTAAGGCCCAAACTAACTTTACACAACTTACAATCGACAAGCTGCTAAAATTATGGACCAAGGATTGCTCAAACACTTCAAATATCAAATCATCAACACCATTGCATCATATCTAAATCTAAAATCTAGCATTTAACTAATAATCTCAAAGCAATCTCAAAGATATGGAATAACAAGAACCATGCAGAATGAAACAACATAAGAAAAATCATCAAAGCACAATGTCTTTACTTATATTAAATCACCCAATATTGTAACAATTCAAGTATTCAATGTAGCAACACTTGCTCTCAAAAAATACTAGCTCCTAGCTCAACTCTAGCTCTTGTAACTATCACTTAACTTTTTTCTAACCCCTACAAATAAGGCATGATGCTCAATTTATATAAATTTTCCACAAGGTCGGCCCAATTTAGGGTTACATCAAAAGGTTGGCCAAGCAAGTCAGCCTAGAAAGTTCTTTTAATAAAATAAAATTCACATTTAATGCTTGGGGCTTCATCCAGGTCGGCATGGGTCTTCCAATAATATTCCTTGGTGGCACAAAATTTGAGGCCACCTATCCAGCTGGTTGGAGGTCACATGTCTGGCACAAAAAACTAGGTGGCTATTTGCTGACTATTCTCCTTCTCAGCCTCTAATTTATTGGATAATTCTTTAAATTTCCCCAATATTTCCTTCATATCCTTTGGGTTTATAACTAGAATAAATTTAATTCTTGTCTTATGATTTTTAAACTCCTCCAAGTATTGGGGCATTACCTTATCCCATTTAATTTGTAATTCATTCAATGTTACACGTACAGTTGAAATATGAGATTGCTGCATCCTCGAAGTTTTTGTTATTTTATAATTGGAGCATCATTAGAAGAACATAATTTTTCATGCTTTTTCCTGCAACCCTTCAATGTTCGCCAACCTATGGAATTTTCTCCTTCCGGTCATCATCTGGAAACTAATGCAACCATCATATATTTCCTTCACCTTCCCATGTATCTTCATTATTTTCTTCAGAACCTTGGAAAGGAGCTCCTTTCTATAATTCCAGACTTCAATCCATTCCTTTACCTTTTCAACTTCATCATGGGAAAGGATATCCAACTTGGATAATTCATCCTTAGGCACCTGAAAAATTTCCTTGGCAGTTGATTCATTAATATTTTTTCAATCTGTAACAACTTTGCGAGATATCTTCAAGAAGGTAAAGCATTATTTATAACAAAATTACTCAATTGTTTCATCTCTTTCTAACAACATCTTGGGAGCCACCTATGTGTTGTGCAATGTACTAAAAGCAGTACCCAACCTTTCAATTTGCGCTGCCTCCTTCAGGCAGCAATCAGCAAATACCAGCTTCCACGCCAGATTGTGAGAGGTTTCGCATCCCTAGTGGTGGCATATTTCAATAGCAGTTGTTTATGTTTGCAATTTCTCATAGCTACACGTAAGCCCTCATCAATCTCCTCAGAATAGCTTGAGAAGACTCCTGGAACTCTTCTTTTTCTTGTTCCTTAGCAGTAGGCTCTAAGTTGATTGTTTTCACTTTGTAGTCTGATGGCCTAACCTCATCTCTAAACTTGTCTGTTGTAGGAATAGCTACATGTATAACCTTGTTATTAAATTCATCTCTGGACATCGTAGAGATTTTCCTAGCCCTCTTTCTTTGCTTGGGCTGCCCCCATTGTTCAAGTAGTTTGTCCCAACTTGGAGTCTCCTCTTGTACAATAATTGGCTTCTTGCTAAGCCTCTTTTCTAACCACTCTTAAACTAGATATGGCTCAATTATCACTTCCTTATTAGGAATATCAACCACATTTACTTCAACATCTTTCTCAGTCTCTAGTTTATTTTCTTGCTCTTCTTTGTCCTGATGAGGACTATCAACAACTTCTTCTCTGTTTTCTCCTTCCTCAGGGTGATCTTCCTATTCATCAATTTTTACCTTCTCAGGAGACTTTGATACTTTTCCTTGAACAACTTCTGATTCTATGTTCTTACTTCCTACCCCAAAAGTAGATTGCCTTATTTCTTGTATAAACTTTCTCCATTCTCCACTATCAGGAGCAGAAATATAATCATCCTCTTCATTCCTGAGCTATTCAGGGTTATTAGATATGTTTCCCTCCTCTGAAAGTGCTTCTTCAAAAACTTGCACATTTTGGTGTAGAAGGGTGGGAGGAGTGGCTTCTTGTGTTGCTCTCCATACATCCTTCGGTGGTGCCTCTTCATCTTGCACCTTTTCTTCATCTTTCACTTTTTCTTCTTCCAGTGAAGCAACCTTCTGCTTAGGAGAATTTCTCCTAACATATACTTGGAGATTTTCCCTTGAACTCTCCAAATCTACAACTTTTTCTACAGAAGGAGCATCTATGGCAACTTCATTTTTCCTTTCCTTAGCAGCCTTCTACCTCTCTATGAGTTCTTCTTTTCCTCATTGGTTGTGAGGTTTCACCCTTTTCAACATTTGTGCCAACCTGAGGATCTCTCTTATTTGTAGAAGATGGCTTCTCTCCCTGCTTTACTTGCACTTGGCCTCTTGTTCTCCTCTCAATAGACACTGGTTTGTCTATTTCTTCATGTGCTTCCCCATCATGGGATTCAGTAGCTTCATCTTCTTTATTAACTTCAGTTTCTTCTTCATCCTAAGACTCCAAGTCTCCCATCAAGTCATAGGTGAACTTCACACCTTCAACCTCCAATTCCAAAACTTTGTGCTTCAGCAACAACCTCGAATACTTCTTTACTGGCTCTATGACTTGATCTAAATCAATGACCTCTTCTTTTGACAAATTGATAGGAGGCAATGGTTTATTCCTGTAAGGCTCATAATCATGATACTGAATCAAATTTACCTCCTCATCCTGTACCTGATCAGGCACTTGTGCCACCTTATACAACCTAATCAATTTGAGAGGCAATATGGAAAATCTTCTTCTAAGAACATCAAATTCATCCCTAAAATTGGCCCAATAATCCTCTATGTGATCCTTGTGCCTAAATGTTCTATTATCTTGCTTCACGGCTTTTCCATTAGGATCAAAATTGTTCCTGTTGGTATGGGAGTACAACTCAAAGTGTGTCATTTCATTCTCAGAATGTTGAGCACTTTGAATAGAAGGATATGCCTCTAAAGTTCCCATTCTCAATGGGGATTCTAACCCCAGTCTTTTCTTCTTTATATTACCTTGTTGTAAGATTTCTTCAAACCCAATTATTTGTCTTGTTAGCTCTAGCATCAGGATTTTGTCGGTGCGATACCTAGGTAACCTAAGAGGAACAACTGGAGATCCCTACACTCAAATGTATGTGAACCTTTGAAATTGGATGAACCATTGGCCATATTTCTTGATCAAATCCATGAGATCAACAGAGACCCTAACATGAAGAGCATCCTATAGAAGTCTTGGAATATACATGAAGAAAGCATCATTAGCTCTTCTATAATTGGATGTCTTATGGTGTAACTGTGGATAAAAATATCATATCTTATCCTACCCTATGATTCCTTTATAGCTGAGACCCTTATACCTGGTTTTGTGTGCCAGCATGTGATTAGATATGAGGTCCTGGTGAACCTGTTAGTTTCTTACACACTACTCAATTGAAAATCTAGGTTGCTACTTATAATCCTTCCCCAATGATAGTGTTTGTTTGCCACAATCTGTGTAATGGGATGGAACATATAATTTTGGAATATGTGGGCTTCTTCCACTCCCATGACTCTACCCAAGAAAGTTATGATGTCATGGTACTCCTACTTGAAATCACTCCTATGCAGTTGCTTGGGAAATTTTGAGTAGTGTGGCTTAGGGTTCAGTATCCATGCATTGTTCATAATCTCCAAAGCTTTATTAGGGTCTTGCTCATAGAACTTGATTGCTTCCCCATTGTTAATTTCTTCAATGACCTTGTGATGAGAGGCAATGTTGAAGACCTCTACAATTGATTCCTCAGTCAATTTTTCCATGACTTTGCCTTGTGGCCCAATTATGATCCTTGTTCTCGAGTCATAGATCTTTGTACATTCCAAGACTAGCTCTAGAGATAGTTGTGTGTGAGTAAATCCTACTTCAGGCTATGCCAATCTGGTGTGAGCAATCATTTGAACTAACTTAGTTGGTGCTTTTTCAAACATCCTTTGTTGGAAGTCATCATAGTCCACATGGCCCATATTGGTATCTGCAATCTTTGACCATGCAGAGGAAATCTTAGTCTCTGGCCAAATTCCTTTGAAGTCGTACTTCATCCTTTCTTGTCTCTTTCTAACCTCCTCTTGCACTAGAGCTGTTTTTGTCTTGGTGGCTTTGTTAGGAGTATCTTTAGCTTGCATTTGTTAGATAAAATACCATAATCACCAAAATGCAAGGCAACAATATATCTATTAATGAAGCACCAACATGAGATAATAATTCCATTTACTTAAGTAAGTAACAATTCAAATTCTAATGGCAGTAAATGCAATCAACTTGAATAAATCACACCCAAATAGATTAGTATCTGTCAATAAATGCAAAAGAATCATCCATATCACTCATTTGTGAATGATGCTTGAAATCCCAAAAGAAATGAAAGACGTCTGGATAATCCGAGCTAGCTCAGATTTTTCGATGAGACTAGGGTTCAACCAATCTGAGAAAGTTCATAATTTTTGAAATTAACCAATTAACTACAATTTCATCATTACTCAAGTGGAATCAAGCATAGGTTAAATTTATTAACTTAATCAACTATGCACAAGAATTGTGCACCTCAAAGGAACTTCACAAACTTCACCTATCTAAAGATCAAGAGATTTTATGCACTGGGTTCAGTCATCCATCAAGTTCAAGTATTTCTAGGGACCTCAAATTACTTGGGTGAACTATTGTTTGGGTAATTTGAGCTTGCTTGGATTTTCCAATGAAGATTTGGGCTCAAAAATTTTCTAAGGTTTTATCATTTGAACATGGGTCTTAGGCCAGTCATGGGATTTGGATAATCTGAGGGTGTTTATATTATCCAAGCGGATTAGGGCCCAAAAATTTGAGCTACCTCAAAATTTATGGAGCAAGCTCAGGTTTGCAAAATTCACTAAGTCATAAATATTAATCTCCTCAAATTGGTAAAGGATGAACACTTAATCATCTTAAAGAAAAAATATTGAGATTACACAATGGATCTTACTCAAACCAGCTACTTCATAGCCATCAACATGCTCTTACACTCACTATCTCAACAACTAGGGTTTTAGTCAGCTCACGGAAAGCACAAACTACTATGAATTTGCAATGTTAATTGCAGACAGATGATGTAACGAAAAGGTCTCAAACACAATCGACTGGTTTATTCAATTAATGCATTTAAATTGAACCCTACCCTCGACCCATTTAGAATAAATCCATTTAAAGAACCAAAAACTCCAAATGAGAAAAGAAATGCAACACTGACCTCTAGAAAACAACCAGTTAATACAAAGATTCATCAAAACATCCAAGCAAAGAAAAATAATATGAGAGAAATCAGACCCATACCGTGAAATCATAGGAAACGAAGGAGATTCTTAATGACAAGGCTACAATGAGAGACAAGAACCCTAAACAATCACCAAGGATGCAATTCTAGCATTGAATCCAAATATCAAGCTCAATACCAAATTCCTAGTGATGCACACACTATCCAACTTCGAGCTTTCATCAATAAGGAATGACCAAATGATTTCATGTTTTCAATTTATTCTCCAAATTAACTTTTTGAGACCATTAATTTCAAGCAATAAATGTCGGTATTGGTGTCTGAGGAGAAATCGACAATATGATAGGGGTCTGGATTCGAGTAATTTGAGGTAGCTTAGATTATCCAACTAGACAAAGGTTCGGGTAATATGAGGTACCTCGGATTCCCTGAAAATGCTCATAACTTAGCTAATTTTGCTTGATTTTAAACATTTTGACTAGCGGTTGATTTCTAAGAACTAGACCATCACTTGGAGTTGCAAGATGACATCTCAAATGTAGGTTTTTCATTAAGCACATGGGTGAAAGATGACCATGACCAAGATACTTATCCCTTAAGGGGATGAATTCAAGACCCTACGAAAGTAAACAAGAAATAAAAGCAAGAAAAGAGGGTCCTTCTTTTAGCGGGAGGCGTGTGCAAAAACTGCACAACAAATGGTGACTCTTGCTAGAGAAATGCTCTGGAGCATTTCGATGGAAAATTGGAATCAAGAACCTAGAATCTCTAGTTTCAATCCTCGCATTGGGTCAACCACAAACAGAGTTTCAAAGTCCATGAACAAGAAAACATTTTTTGTGCCATAGTCAAAGTGTGTGCAAATGTATTGATTTCCCTCCCTTAGTTGTTGTAGGAACCAAATTTAGTCTAATCAAGCTACGTAAAGATTCTAACTCCAAAAGCATCCTAAATAGAGCCTCGCTTCCAGTCAGGTGTCCATAGCCCTGATGAGGTTATCATTATGGTCCTCCCGAGCATAGCTCTACTACCAACCAGGAGTCCATAGCCCTGGTAGAGATACTCAAAAACTCCTGATAAGGTGAATATTTTCTTTTGATTTTCAGTATTCTCTTTTTCTTTTCTTGTGATATTCTTCTAAGATCTTTTAAACTTTCCCTTTCACCTTGTAAGCAATGAAGCTCATGCTCAGGGCTGAGAACCACAATGGCAGTGAAGAATAATATTTTTCACTTGACCAGACCTCATAAGGACCTTTAACAACCTTGGAATTCTTAAGATGTGTTTATAAGTGTAAGACCCAAGCATATTCCAGATTTAACTTAGCCCATTGACTCATCTTACTCATGCATTAACACATATGACACCAAATGAAGGATTTCCACCTACTGACTCTAGAAGGATGATTAGATTTTGTGAAAGAAATATTCTAAACAATCCCTGATAATGTAATAATTGTTGTGTAGGTGCAATATGCCAAAAATAAAATAGGAAACCAAAAGAAAAAGAGAAAATAGAAGCAAACCTAACCTAAATCAAAGCAGACCAAAGAAAACCTAAACTGCCCAAAAGCAAGAACAA